>JAJSOF020000009.1:29575041-30045243 GCA_025594305.2 Periplaneta americana
GAAATTGATCCATATTTTCATTAAGGTTACAGAAAGGGCATGTAGGTGATTCTGTAAAACCAATTCTGTGTAAATATTAAGCAATCATGGCCTATAAGTAATTTGAATATTGCCACCACAAAATTTCGTGGAAAGTCCAGCAGAAATGGAGGGGGGAATCGAGCTGTGACATAACCACTCAGTTGAACAGTATTTAATTATTTTATTTCAACATCCCGAATTTAAAAGGAAACTTACAAATAAAACCAAACCCTTTAACTCTATTAAATATAGAGTATAATCTAAATTTAACAGAAGAAATACTGAAATCAGAAGTAAACACTGAAATAATGAAACAATTGTCTTTAGAGACAATCAATATTAGGTACCCTCCGCAAAACTGGCTTCATTTATACACCTACGGATCCTTGATCTCCAGAGAACAAGGTGCTGGTGCAGGTGTTATGTGCTGTCTCTTCTCATTTTATAGATCTCTTGAATATGGAACAACAAGTTTTGATGGTGAAATCATTGCAATAAGGGAAAGTCTCAGGAATCTTCTATGTCACATCAATAAATTTAGGAATGCAGTTATATTGTCAGACTCCAAAGCAGCTATTCTATCAATAGTCTCTAGACACACACCTTCATCTCAAATAGCAGAAAATCTAAAATGCTGTCTCAATTAATAACACTTAATAAAAGAATTGTATTCCAATGGATACCATCCCATTGTAGAATCCTGGGAAAGGAGAATGCGGATACTTTAGCAAAGAAGGGCAGCACTGCTACTTACAGACCTGTTACTAAATCTACGTATTACTCTGTGAAAACATTTATTAAATCTACATACTTAGACTTCAACAAACAAAATTGATAACACAATCTCAAGGGAAAAAAATGGAACTCTCTGCATCAAAATCCACAGTTAATTCCCGATTTACCACGAAAATCGTCTGTAGCTGCATTTAGATTGGCAACAGGCCATGACTGTTCGGTCAAGCACCTGCATAGAATTGGAATATATCAGTCCCCTAACTGCCCATTGTGCAATTCAAATCAATAAATGGATTCGAAACACCTCAAAATCTGTGCTTCAGTTATTGATCATGACAATATCTTTGAAAAATATTGGAGTGCAAGAGGTCAAATGACTTTGTCAAACACCTGGCATTAGAAAACAACAACAACATTTTAATAGGAGGTAGTGTTGTGCATGATGGTTTTCTGCAAGTACCGTAAATCCACTGATTTATTACTTCTTAAACCTGCAATACCACTGAACTCTTATTCTTTTTTTTTTTCATCAAATTGTAAAGTCACGTGAACTCATCTTATTTCCCATATGAACATATACAGATACTCACTTTGTTTTCTTCCTAACAGGCTCAAGAGAAAGGTGTGTACAGACTGGGTCAGCTATCTCTTCTCCTGACAAGGAATTTGGAATTCCTGTCAAGTACCATTATTCCCCGTGTTAGTTTTGAAGTGATGAGAGAGCCGTCTACTGTGACACTCAACAAGGGAGAGAAGGACCTGCTGGCAGGATTGGAACAGGAAATGGTTCTTACCGTATCTGCTGGCAGCTACACCATAGCAGAGGTAGCGTGCTTTTATGCAGAGTGTCAGAAAAAATATTACAAATATTAGGTCATTGCTTTCAAATCTAAATTACTTCTCATAATAAAAGTAGATAAGAATCGTTTCATTTTCAATATATAGATTTTGAGAATAGTAAAAATGTAACATCTGTGACAACTGGAATGGCTGTTCTCGGATAAATTGACTTACAGATACAGGTTATGAACAAAATACCTCCAGTATATTTTTTTAGGAAAGCCTGTACACAGAGTGACAAAGGGATATACAGTCAAACCTCTCCGTATGGACACCCTTAAGATACGGACAGATTTTTATGTCCCAACTGAAATAATATAGAAATAATGATAAATTTAGCTCTCAGACACGGACACGGACAGCTTTTTCACAGTCCTAAAGCTTGCTTTACCTCCTGACTGCAGATAGAACTTGGTTTTCAAGACCTAATGTCACACAAAAATAGAAAATTTAGTTTTGAGAACTGTACAGAAATTCCTTAACATGAAAGAAGACAGTAAGGGTCTCGTAGGCTACCACTAGCCCAGCCGGATACCCCTTGTTAGCTGGAGGTGGGTGGATAAACAAAGTCATCAAATTTAACCTGTCTGATGAGTCCAAGGTTTCCGCAATCGTGAAATTGTATTCGACACATGATTGGGGTAGTAGGATTATTCTCTTCTCTTCAATTAATTGTTCTGTTTCGAGAGACATGGCACCTGAACGTAAAGATTAAGTTGAAAACTGTAAATTACAGTACTGCATAACTGTAGACCTAGAATAAAATTGCATGGCACAGTACTGTATTTTCCTTTTTCGGTCTTATCTACTGTAGTTAAAGTTGCAAAGAATTTACTGTAGTATACTGTATTTAGAATTAAACTACAGTAATACATTTCATTTAAAGCATGAAGGGATACATAATGCATATTATAAATTTACTGTTAGATTGGGGAGCCTCCCTCCCAATAAAGGACACCCTCAGATGTTGTTATGTCCCTTTGATGTCCGTAAATGAGAGGTTTCGCTGTATTATAAACTTTTCTTTTAATATCAAATTTGCTCAAAATGTGCATTTCCATCAAAATGTCGGAAGTCGATTTTTGCTACTTCTGTGTTTAATATAATGAGAAAGTGAAAAAGTGTGTACAGTATAATATGTACTTTGATTTAAATATATTATTGTTTGCTTTTTCAGAACACGTGTCTAAAACTGCGCACATCTAGAGGTCTGCAGATGCAGGTGAAGTCAAATGACGTCCCTCTTGTTCGAGAGTTGGAGGTGCCTTTGCCGCAGTCGGAACCTTTTCAAACTCTGTCTATTTTGTTGCGAGTACTAGCCGAACTACCTCCTCAGAAAGACGCTGGCAACATAGAACATAAAGCAAGTATCATATTGAGTTTATAAAAAAAGAGAATTAGTAGCTGACCTTGTGCACTTTGTTCGACCCTCGTGGTCTGTTATGCATTCTCTGCTTTAATCAGTAGACACCATCTTCAGGGAGAGTAATTGTGTTGTTAATTTGAATTTGAGACCGTTCATTTTGTACCCTAATTTCCTAAAATGAAAGGTCATGACTAGAGCCCGGATGTTTAGGCATTTATTTTGGTTAAAATAGGCAGGCATATAGGCATTAAAATAGTAAAAACAGCAGTGAAATAGGCATTTATTATTCATGAAAACAGACAAAAAATAGACAAATACTTAATGAACTATCCCATACGGTACTCACTTTCCTTGGTTACATGTCACAGCAAGATGCTTTTTTAAGTTGTCAACTGTCATGTGAGCCACCTGTCAGAGAGAACGTTTTTCATGGTGGAAAAGATCTTTCTACTTCTACTGAAGTGATTGGAGCAAACTTAAAACAACTTATTTCGAAAGGACTGTCTCTGCTTTCTGTATTATCTCAAAAAGAGGGGTGTAAGAAGGGATTAGAGACTTCAGAGTACGTCTGACTTGTGCGTGCAAGCAACTACAGTAACGGGACCTGGAGACTTGCTTTTAATACTTCCTTTATCCCCTTTCTTTTGCTGGTAAACCCTGAAGTGACCTGAGCACTGAGGGTTATGTTCAAACATCTTTGTTAAGTGACATAAAAGATGAATCGGTAGGGGAGAAAAGTTTACGACTTCTTGGAAACATATGTATTGCTGGAGAATAAGATTCTCAGCAAATATTTGTGTGAGGTGAATATATATTTTTCATTTTTTTTTTTTTTTTTTTATAATTTATGTGCGGTTTATTTTAAATGCATTAAAAATATAGAAAATGTACAATAATGACGTAAAAAGACTAAAAAAGACATTTAACCTTAAAATAGCCAACGGGAGTTAAAATAGGCAAAAAAAGGAAAATAAAAATTGGGCCTATCGTCCCCAGATGTGTGGAAATGTGTTTACTCTAATAGGTCTTTCATACATACACTCAGTTTAAAAAGGCATTTTGCCTAACATCCGGGCTCTAGTCATGACTATTCTAAAGCTTTACATTCACAGACCAAATATCTATTTCGTCTGATTTCAAAACATCTGGAATAAGAGATCTACACTTTCCCCAAACTTTTCTTTCCATAGCATGCATTTAGCAGACCAATAATCCACTTTAAATTCTTTCGTTATAGTTTGAGCAGTTTAGAAGACCTGGTTATTAATTATGAACATTGATGTTCTGCAACCTTCAGTAGTTTTCCTGCACTCCTCTATGTTTTCTTGACCCTAATAGCCTCTGTAACTACTCTATAAGACAAACCAGATAAGACGTTCTCTTGCATACATATCTGTCCACAAAGCAGGATAATTCGTGAGTCAGAAACAATTTATAAATATTAGGGATGTTTTTTTTTCATATATCGTAATTCTGAAATACTGCTTCACTTTCTCTTTAAAGGAACTAACGTGAAAGATTTATTTCGTTCTAAAATTTCATTAACTTCAACTAGATTTTAACTCGAGATTTCAGGTTATAACTATTGGTTGTCAAGATAATCTGGCTTAGATTTTAGGCATTTGCAAAACCTTGCATTTATTTAAAATGTATTATTTACAGGTAACACTGCAGTGTCCTTGGACACCTGAAGAAAAGAACATAACTCTCCACTTCCAGCCACCTTTAATGTCTTCATTTCGCCTTCATACAGCTCACACCCGCAAGTTCGTTCAAATTGTCGTCGTTGGACTCAATGTCCAAATGTTGGAGCTCAGGGATCCAACTTTAGTCCTCACAGGCAACCAAGATGTTACACTGGAATCCCTCAATCCAACCAATGGACAGAAACTGGCAAGTTTGAGTTTAATATTTAAGCATCAGGACTGAAGTGTTTAAGTAACATTATCCCCCTGATAGAGAGGCAGAGAAGGCCTGACGGCCTTATCTCTACCAGGTTAAATAAATAAATACTAAATAAAATCACTCAATTTTGTCCACTACATATCTCAGAGGATTTGTTAAAATAGAATGCAGTTCCCTGTAGTGAGAAGCTGTCTGTTACCTAACAAGGGACGTTGCAATCTGAAAATGCTATATTTAATGAAATTCATGTCAAGTTAAGGTGCTGTCACACGTCACTACTTTTGCTGCGCAACTTTTGTACTGCAGCTGCAAAAGTTGCGTGCCGTGTTCACACGTAAGCCAAAAGTAGCACGCTGCACGCTACTTTTTGTGCTGCGCAACCTGAGTGCTGCAAAAGTTGCAACTGGAAGCTGCGAGTCTGTTCACACCCAAGGCGCTACTTTTGCAGCCACAGTCATGCTGCAGGTTTCCATCTCTGTGTTGACTTCGCAATATACATTTTGTGGTTATGTTCGCATTATTAAGAAACTCATGCGAAAGCTTACTTATCTATTATTTGCTTTTCTGTACTAACTAGTATTCAGAAATTGGCATTATTTTTACTATAAAGCTTTTAAAAACGCCTATATACTTAAATGATAAACAACAGCATATTCACATAATCAATGTTGGCAACCCTCCTGTTTGAAACCACGATAAGGAAAATTAAAAAACATTAATTATATCGTCAGCAAATATGCTCAGACTGTGTTGTGTATTTAATAACTGTTACAAATAATTTATTTTCATCACATCTGACATTAAAATATAGCCAAACAATAAAAGTATCATTGGCACATTTGGGTGGCAACACTGGTTGCAACCGCAGGAAAAGTTTCAACAAAACCGATATCAAAAATGCTGCGGCTGCAACCCAGAGAACCCTGTTCACACGTCGCTACTTTTAAGCTGCGCGCAGCATGGAAAAGTAGTGGGCAGCAGGTTCGGCAGCCGCTACTTTTCGGGTTGCACCATTGTTCACACGTCGCAGTACGAGAGTTGCGCAGTTTTTTGTACTGCAGCACTGCAAAAGTAGCGACGTGTGACCGTACCTTTACAGTATTTGAAAGGATATTTCGAATTTTTTCTTTAAATTCATTTCTCGTATAGATGTATTAGCATCTTTCATGACATTGCATCAATTGCAATTTCTACACGAAAACCAGCTCTAGCTCAAAATGGACGTCAGAGACTAGTACACATGAGATATCGCGCACTCGCAGTTGTGTGTTTTTTTTTTTACATATTCCTGAACTCTATTTTAATTTTCTTTTCCAGATTGTGGGTAATGGTATGAATGTGTCGTTCATGTGGCAGCTCGACGTAGGCAATATGGAGGACACTTGCCCCATCAAGACTGAGTTTACTGTACAGTATAGTCCTATCATTAATCTCACAAAACTAGTTAGCAATGATCAAAGCCGTATGTATCGATGCAACTTCGACATCACAGATTACAAGGTACGTATAAAACAAATACAGGCGAGTCATGCATAACAATCCTAGGCTGAAAACTGATTGAGAATAATGAATTTTTTGGGAGAGTGGTAAACCCTTTTAAGTGCCACATGTGACATAACTTAAAATTTTGTTCTTTCATCTTTTTCGCCAGTAACATGCACAACACAGAATCGTCATTAACTTACCTTCTCTTTGCCAATAATTCATGCGTCCTCAATGATGCTTCTGAACCTTTATCACTTTTCAAGAATATTCCAGATTTCTCTCTCTTCTCTCCCTTACTCCCAAACTCTCCCTCTCTCTCCCGTCATCTCCCCCTCCCCCTCCCCTTCTCTCTCGCCCCCTTCCACTCTAAAGACCTGTAGTACTGTATTTCCTAAGGTTCTTAAGGGGACCAGGTAGTGGGTAGTGATTAGGAGTAAGAAATGGTTGGGACAGATTACCTAGTTGAGGTTTTTTCCGTGGTTTTCCCTCAACCAATTGAAACAGAATTGCTGGGTTATTTTCGGCATTGGATCTTGGGCTCATTTCGCTATCGTTAATTCACATATCATCATCCATACAATAGCCCAGGTTAAGTTCACAGTGCAGCGTGCTGTACTTGTACAAGAGCGTGACCGTTCGGCTACCCAACCATTCACAAGAATAGAAGTGGTAAGCACAATAAGCCTCAGGCTCAAGTGTAAGCCCTCGCTTTCCTCCTCCATACAAGAAGAAAAAAGAAGGTCAAAAATCCTATTTTTTATTTTATATTTAAAGAAAGTACAAAACTTGTTCTTTAAAACAATATATATTGAGAGAGTTCTCTCTGCAGATAAGCTCTTTAAATTGGCGGCCAATGTAATTCATACATCCTCCTCTTTTTTTTTTTTTAATGCTGTTTTTGATATTTTTCAAACTTAAATGCGTTTTTCTCTGAATCTACTGAATCAATTTACATGAAATTTTTGCAGTGTTTTCTGCTGCCTGTGTTCTATGAAGTAGACCTATGGATTTAATAATATCACACACATAACATGAGGAGAAAAATATATATGCATTGAAAAAATGGCAAAAATTGATAAAGTTCAATATTTTTTCGAGGTTGCACTGCACAATATTGAAATCACATCTTGCAGATGGTGCTGTAACTGCCTTAAAAGTTAACTTTATATTGAGTTTCATGAGGAGGTTTGTATATGGAAGAATTGATAAAATTAAGAGAGAGTGAAAGTATAGGGTTGGCTGAAAGTGTTTCCTGAAATGTGTTGTAATAATTACCTACATTCATTGCTCAACATTATCTTTCGCAATCTCCATTCGATTCTTCCACCAGCACCTGTAATAAAATCGTATATCTTTCTTTATTTTTTAAAAGATAGGCTGTGGGATTCCAAATCTGAGCTGTAAAAGTAAAACGAATTTAAACATTTCCTTTGTAGAGTAAACTTGGTAGTTGATGATATAATATGTGATAAGCTAAGTATCTACACATATGTCTTCCTCCATTTATGGAAATGATTTAAGCTCCTCTCGTATCAAAATAGTGTAAGTGTAATTTTATGTAATGTTATAAAATGTGTTTCTGTTACTAGACGTTGTTTGTGGTGAAGTCACGTGTGGAACCCACAAAGGGCAGTGAGTTCTGCCGTGCTGGAACAATGTGCCATCTGCAGCTTCATGTGCAGCGAGTGAATGCCAGCTCCCACAGCTCGCTCATGTATGAAGTGCTGGCAGATCAAACAATGTGGGCTGTGTGTGGCAGGACTGCAGGTCAGTTATACCAATTGTTGTGTAATTTAAATATCATTGCATTTGTACAAAAATTTTGAAAATGTTGATTCATGTAAAACTTGAAAGAGAGTATATCTATTTATATTGTAACTTTTATTCAAAACAACAATAATTCCTTTCTACAATTCACTTTAAACTCTCTCGTCAACAATGGGATTTCCACTCCACACAGCAACAGATTATTCGTTATTGCACTCCACAGACGACAATGACAATTTGCTTGGATTATTGAGAACAATAATGAACTGTTAATCTTAACTAATGTTCACAAAGCACTATTTACAAAACAGAACTGTCAGTTCTCAGTTCACAGTTCATTTGCCTTGGCTAGTTCTTCTAGCTCCGTCACTCGAGTTCACAGTATCTCGAACCCCAGACCTTCAGAGACAGTCCACTGAACTTCGAACTCAGGTCCCCCAACTGCGGTCCACTGCACTCGAACTCAGGACTTCGGACGCTCACACAGCTGCGGACACACTTAAGTCGAACTCCGATCTCGAAGCTGGCTTCACTGCTACACAAGACTGGCTGGCTTGCTGTCCAATGACTATAACAACAACTGCTCAAGTTCACTTGCGTGTCGTATTTATAACTAAACCAAGAATTTGGAGAGTACGATTCGCGATCAATGGACAGATCCCTAGAAGAATTCTCTGGATTTCTCCTCTTAGTCACCAGCTACTTTACTTCCTCCTCACCCTTCGTCATGTCCACGCCTCCACCTCGCGCCCCATCTTACGTCTGTCCCCTCCAGACCCGAGCGGCCGCAACCTTCTTCGCTGCATCGCTCGTTTTCCTCGTGCACCCCGACCTCTGTGGGACGCGATCGACTCCCGACTGTCACAATATTTATATCTTATTTGTATTTATTTATTACATTATCCTTATTTTATTTCATAACCTATGTCGGTCACATATTTGTTCATTTATTTTATATTTGATTATTTACTTCTTTATTATTTTATTGTCTATTCTTCAATTTGTTTGGATTTGTAGATCATTTTATATTTTATAATTCATTTACTGTAGGTTCTTCATATAATGTGTTTAGAAAGAGGTGGTTGATTGCTTGCTAATGTCACGGTTTGTTGGAAAACTTCCATTCACTGTCTTGCATGAAGTTATATCTTCACTATACATCTTGATTACACAGCTTTTAACACTATATCTTCAGAAGATGGCCAATAACAGGCTGAAACTAGTTAACCAGGTACTGTAATATTTAACACGCGAAAGATGTACAGGGTAATTCACGAAGATTGTGCATTACTCTAGGATGTGATTTCTGGCATCATTCTGATGAAAAAAGTTCATATAATTTTTAAATTGAGTGAGTTACACCCTCCTGAATGTTAAACATAAACGTAGATATTTTGAAAGTTTAAGCATTTAAATTATTTATGCTCGACCATGCCGAAATGTAGTAATTATACACCTGGTAGTAGACCTTTAATGCGTGTCATTAAAATACACCTACTCATTAAAGGTCAGGTCTTTCAGCCAATGACGACTCGGGTTACAACTGTTCTGCCAATGACAGGTCAGCTTTGTACCGTTATAAAACCGCAAGTATCGATTATTCTCGGATATGCAATCGAAAGAGAATTAGCAAAAAGTCACGGAGGGTGGAAATCCAATACTGTCGCAGAAGGTTATGTTCTGTTACTATAATAATTAGCGTTAATTGTAAATAATATTCAAATAAATTCAATTTGTCATCTCGTTTTTCAATGTCTAATTTAATTTCAGTGTTATCTCTGTAAGTTCTTATGGCCTAGCAAGGTCAATGTGAACATGTGTTCCTTGGAAAAAATCAATACTTTCGCGTCTGCGCACATCTCACAACATACGGGACATTGGCCAAGGTCAGATACGAAGAAAATTAATAATATCAAGTTAGAAATATGGTCGAGCATAAAAAGTTGTATGAAACTCGCCTATAATGGTAATTAAGAAGCTCGTTGCATAATGTACTATTACAGTAATGGTACTGGGTGTATTATAAATTCATTAAAGAACATCCACGTTATTACTCACCTGAAAAATCTGTATTAAAGCCTGTTTTCAAAGATTCCACTTTCTGCAGCATTACATGAAGCCGCCCGAGTATGAACTGCGCTTGCCGCATTCCTTAACTTCCGTTGTTCAGATGCTAGGTAGATACGTTGTACCGGTGTTACCTTATCTCTAACTTTGACCCTGATGTCATGAGATTTTGTGTCGCTGCTATCAGCTGTACTGTAACACATATAGCTCCAGACAACCAGAGAGAGATAAGTTCACGAGAATGTGCGTTACGGAAGAAAGAAACGTGATTTTATCCGAAACTATTAAAAATAGGACACATGTATATATGAACTTTTTTCATCAGAATGATGTCAGAAATCACATCCTAGAGTATTGCACAATATTCGTGAATCACCCTGTATATATTCCGAAATCTCAGGAATCTTCTATTTCACATCAATAAATTTAAGAATGCAGTTATATTGTCAGACTCCAAAGCAGCTATTCTATCAATAGTCTCTAAACACACACCTTCATCTCGAACAGCAGAAATAACTAAAATGCTCTCTCAGCTCTCTCAATTAATATCACTCAATAAAAGAATTGTATTCCAATGGATACCATCCCATTGTCGAATCCTGGGAAATGAGAATGCGGATGCTTTAGCAAAAAAAGGGCAGAACTGCTACTTACAGACGTGTTACTAAATCTACGTATTACTCTGTGAAAAGATTTATTAAATCTACATACTTAAGACTTCAACAAACAAAATTTGATAACACAATCCCAAGGGAAAAAATGGAACTCTCTGCATAAAAATCCACAGTTAATTCCCGATTTACCACGAAAATCGTCTGTAGCTGCATTTAGATTGGCAACAGGCCATGATTGTTTGGCCAAACACCTGCATAGAATTGGAATATATCAGTCCCCTAACTGCCCATTGTGCAACTCAAACCAAGAAATGGATTCGGAACACCTCAAAATCTGTGCTTCAGTGGCTGACCACGATAATATCTTTGAAAAGTATTGGAGTGCAAGAGGTCAGATGACTTTATTGTCAAACGCCTGGCATTAGAAAACAACAACATCTTGATTACACAGCTTTTAACACTATATCACTTCGGAATATATATTATATATCTTCTGCGTGTTAAATATTACAGTACCTTTTTAATTAGTTTCAGCCTGTTATTGGCGGTCTTCTGAAGATGGCCAATAACAGGTTGAAACTAGTTAACAACGTACTGTAATATTTAACACGCGGAAGATATATAATATATATTCCGAAGTTATATCTTCATTTCCAAAAGTGCTTCAGTGTAGATAGTAATGTCTATGCATTATGGAATCTAGTTCATAGCAGAGTACGCATTTTGGGAGCCATATAATTATGTTCAGTTTATGTAGATGAACAAGCTGGCTATGGACTGAAAGGTCTGGGGTTCGATCCCAGGTGGTGACAGGATTTTTTCTCGTTGCCAAACTTTCAGAACGGCCCCGAGGTTCACTCAGCCTCCTATAAAATTGAGTGTGGGTCTTTCCCGGGGGTAAAAGGCGGCCAGAGCGTGGTGCCGACCACACCTCCTCATTCTAGTGCCAAGGTCATGGAAAGCATGGGGCTCTACCTCCATGTCCCCCAAGTGCCTTCATGGCATGTTACGGGGATACCTTTACCTTTTTTATGTAGATGAACATGTCCTGTGTACAGAGGGCATTGTGAACCATAAGGAAACATCCTTTATTATTCACTATTCTCATAGCATAAATTGAGCATTAATTTAAATAATTTCTTTCATTCTGGGTGTTTGTGTGTAAATATAATATACCGTAAAGTGGGGTGACTTTGAACAGTAATTTAGCGCCTTTCTAAATTAAATGCTGTACCCAATTGCGAAAGAACTGAACTAGTTTATTGACAACTTAAACAGTTTTATCGCAATTGGGTACAACATTTAATTTAGAAAGGTGCTAAATTACTGTTCAAAGTCACCTCGGCGTTCAAAGTCACCCCGCTTTACGGTTAATTAATATTTATTCATTTTTTATTTTATTTACTTATTTGTTTGTTTATTTGTTTGTTTGTTTGTTGGTTGGTTGGTTCGTTCATTGATTCCTTGATTCGTTGATTTGTTCATTCTTTCATTGATTGATTCATTCATTTATTCATTCGCCAAGCATGGGAGTTTGTGCCTTCTCTAGGCCTTGGTGGTCTATAGACTATGTTCATTTTCCGACATTGCACAGTAACATGTCAATTCTTTGTGCAGGCGTCATCTCTCTGGATAGCGTGGATAAGCAGAATGTTACATTGGATGTAATGCCTCTGATTGGTGGGTTCCTCCCATTACCTCTGGTACGTCTCTCTAAATACATACCTGCAGACCAGAAGAGTTACTCAAGGGGTGAGTATTAAACCAGAAAGCATTGTTGCTATATACTAAGATGTAGCTTTTCGTGTAGACATGTAGAAGTATGTCTTTTCTTTTCGTTAAAGATCCATCTGTTGTCCAGCCCAAATACACTGCTGTCTGTTTGCATAATGTACCTATCTTGATATTTCCCTATTTTTCTATTCTGTCCTTCAAAAAACCTTCATAGTTATATGCTCACACTTCAACATTATTCAGTATCAATAAAACCTTTTGCAGTCTGTTTCCAAATCCTAATATGTATATGTAAGTGTATATGTATATTTATTACTTATTAATGTTATAACTTCTTTACTGCAAGGTGGCTTCTATAAAAATTACTTGACTGACTAGTTTCGACGTGGTGTCCGTCATTGTCCGAAGCCTAGGCAGTCACCACTTCGAAACTAGTCAGCCAGGTGATTTTTGTAATATTAATACAGTAAAGAAGTGTTAAAAGAGTGTATCAAACAATGAAGTATATTTATTGTCATCAAAATTATGTACAATATTATCTTATATATAATTCGTTAATGGTGGTTCTGTTACATTCCTGTTTTTCAAGAAACCACCCTTAACAACATTTTACTATTAATAACTATTACTATACAGGGTGAACCACTTAACTCTTTCATCTCCACGAATATTTTCGATTTTACAAGAAATCATCATCAGGTGGAAGCAATAAGTTAGACAAATTGAACACAAGTGAAATATATAATATAAAATGCATACATAATAAATAAAACAGTATAGGAACATGCAAATTAAGCTTTCAGGTATAACTCCCTGTAAAGCTGATTTGAATAATTTCGAGAGAAAAATTGTTCCGGGGTCAGGTATCGAACCCGGGACCTTTGGTTTAACGTACTAACGCTCTACCAACTGAGCTACCCGGAAACTATACTAGACACCGATCCAATTTTTCCCTCTATATCCACAGACCTCAAAGTGGGCTGACAACCATCAAGCAACCAACGTTGAGTGCACACTAACTCTGTGTGACTTAAATTGTGGTTTTCTGTTAACGAACAGTGACGTGTATTATGCAAATCAAGCTTTCAAGTATAACTCCCTCGAAATTATTCAAATCAACTTTACAGGGAGTTATACTCAACGTTGGTTGCTTGATAGTTGTCAGCCCACTTTGAGGTCTGTGGATATAGAGGGAAAAATTGGATCGGTGTCTGGTATAGTTCCCGGGTAGCTCAGTTGGTAGAGCGTTGGTACATTAAACCAAAGGTCCCGGGTTCGATACCTGGCCCCGGAACAATTTTTCCCTCGAAATTATTCAGTATAGGAACATTATCATATGTCAAAATATTAAAACAACTTAAAAATTCAATGATAACATGCATTGAATAAATGATGCTATGCATATATATCTTTTGGGTTATTAATAATTACAAGAATATAAACGTAAGATATGTGTATGCTGAAAATTAAAATTTAATGATGCCATATTTTGATGGTAGTTGAAAACTGAAGTTCTAAGGAATATTTTGTCACTCGAGACAATGAGGTGATTAAGACATGATGTTGAAGATGAAGCTGAGTTAGATGTTGAAGTCAACTCATCGACACATTACATGACTTGTGACTGATTGTACGTACTATGTAGAAAAATACTCGAAGAGAAGAAAAATACGGGAGCCGGGAGAATGTTAAAAATTAGGGGAAAATACGGGAGGGTTGGCAACCCTAATAACAACTGACTACTTTGCAGACTGTTTGAATGTCACTGGTAAGAGTAAACATAAACAACTTTATTATGAGGGATTTGTTTCAGATCCTAATCGGAAACCAGAGCTAAGTTCACATGCAGCCTCCCACCCTCGCCTGGAGCCGTTCAGTCCTGGTCAGGTGTACAACAGCAGCAAGGCTCAACAGGTTCACGTCCTGCCATCTGCCACTGCGTCAACGACCGTCGATGCCTCGTTACCATGACAGCAAGAGTCTAGGAACCACTGAGGAAGGTACAGGACGTAGCATTGTTGTGCATTGACCAAAGGGACCAAACTCTCGTAGTTGCTCAACTGTTGTGTATTATATAGCTGAGGCTAATATGGCATCTCGTGTGAAGCTGCAGTCGTGTTCAGGGTTTCTTGATGCACCAACTGGATGATTGTTGTCATCCTTTTCGTCGTGTGAATCTTTGAAACATTGTTACAAAGACATCGTAGGTTAACTGTGAATTACCTCCACAGCTTTAAATGTATCGAACACCCTACTTATTGGGTGTACCGTGATTTAAAACATTAAATAGCGAATAATAGGACTTATAATCAAGCAGTTATACTGTGTATTGTTTGTTATATATGAACTTGTATGCTAGAAGTGGAAGAAAAGAGATATTATTGGTACAGTTAAATAATGTTATGATTTTTTTTCAGGTTGGTTTCCAAACTATCTGGTGTTCACTAAGTGCATAATATATATAGTGAAGTGCTTAGTGTACATCTGAAATATTTACAGGTACATTGCTTTGTTGATATATATGATGGTTTATTTCCACAAGATACAAGAATTTCATGTTAAGATTATAAAAGCTGGGAGTTTGGGACATCATAGTTTTTGAATGTATAGTTCTTGGACTGTCGTAAATATGTCAGATTTGTGCCAAATTTTTTCATTAATATTTTTTTTTTTTTTTTTTTTTTTTTTTTGGGAGTGAAGCAATGAAAATATAATATTAATGTATTATAAAACTTTGCTGAGAATTGAATTCATAGAGATATAGTTTGAAGTAGATAGTATATTTTATAAGAATTTCCAGTTAAGTACTCAGTTCCCTTGTGAGAATTATGAGTTCTCTTTTTCTCGTATACTCATTTTCAAGTCATTGATATATTTAGAAAACAACTCAAAAGAATAATTTTATTTATTTCAAAGAAGTGTTTAAATTGACATGAGTTTTAAAATATGAAATAAATATTTATTTTCCTTATGACTTATGTTTCTCTGACAACTATTATTTCCTTCAATATTTATGACTTTGGTTCATGTTTTTGTTGACCAGAAAGAAAAGACGTCTATAGTCATATTCCTCATTTTTCAGGTAGTTATAATTCTCGCCATTACATTCAATTTGAGGTTATGGCATATATGCCTCAATTGAAAGGATCCTAGGCAAAATTTATTCTCAACCACGTCAAATTCAGTTCTGTCAGTCATTAGCCTTGTCTCTTATTCTATTACAGAGGATGAGGATTCTGTAATATATGTCTCTCAATATTGTGCACGTATGTATCCAATACCTACCCACTTCACTTTATGCGATTCGGGTTCCGCATATTGCGGATAGATGGCAGGACTGTGACCCATTTTCTAGTTGGCGGGCCACACTGTACATGATGTGTATCTGTGGAGAGTTATGTCTTGTACTAGGGTGAGTTTGTGTGTAAGTGTTTATGACGTCACTGTTGTGAGTCAGCGATTTGAAGCGAGTTTCAGCTTTTATGTCAGAGAAGTTGCCTATTAATCAAGGCGTTCAATCTGAACTTGAATACGTGTACGGTATAACTTGAACGTCGTAGCAACAGATGGCGGTCTGTACGGTCTGTGTGCTACCGTAACCTCTTTCGAACTGTGTTTTGCGCGGGCAAGTCATACGCAGGCTATTTGTTATCATCGGTTGTGTACCGCAACATTCCACAACACAAATCAAATGCTCCGTGTCCATGTTGACCGTCCAAGTTAATGTCAACAAATACTGTATGTAAGTAATCGTCTTAACCCTCTCCCCATATCCCGACAGTAAGGAAAAAACTCACCTCAGTACATGTTTCCAAACAGTTCACATTCCTGCCACTACCAGCGTTACCGTACGTATCGGTAAGTACTCTTCAGAATGAACGCCGTACTTGCTAGGCAACTTCTCTAGCACATAGGTAATATGCCTTTGCAGAAGGGTAGGAAGATTGAATTCTCTAGGCTCATCGGCTAGCCATATGACGACATACAGTGAGCCATGACACACTTTGAACTGAACACCCAGTAGTGTCTGGAATGAGTGATGATGAAGGGAGAAGGGGAAACCCAGTGTCAGCACGTAGCCTACTCCTGTCTAATAGCATCAAGGGGGCCGCCAGGCATAACATTCCTGTCGGACGAATCACTATCAACAGTGACTTATAACTTCTCTTCATATGCACTGTGGAGAGATTTGGGATTTAACCCAGGCATATTGGTGCACAATCTAGTGATTAAAAGTTGTGCACCACCATCTCTCCTAGTCCTGAGGTAGAAATTTTTCATGAAAATTTCTAACCTCGCCAGGAATCGAACCCAGGCCGGTTAGTCTGGAGGCTACCACAGAGCTAACTCGACAGACTGTCTCTCAGTATTAAAAAGTAGAATTCGATACTGGACACCAACAAGCTTTTTAGGAGTAAATTATAAATTGTAGAATTTCGAAAACATATTTCCCTAATATTTTATACTTAAAATAATAAATTACTGTACTCGAAAGAACATCTACTGTGCCATTTTAAGCTATGTAACAGTTTACAAGCAGATTCCATATCCACAATAATGTGTCAGTGCATCTCCTTGCTTTAGTCCGCAGTGAATTGGAAAAGCATCGGACGGGAACTGATCTATGCGGACTCTGCTGTATATTTCACTGAGTTGTTGTAATATAGCATTTTAAATAGAAATTAACTGGCAATTCTCATAAAATATACATTCTGAAGTAGAAAACTTGCACCAGAATAAAAGAACTTCTAAGTTATTTTATTATCTTGAATTTATGTCACGTCATGTTATTTGAATAAATTAAAGATTAAATACTCTATAATCTTTGTATCTGTCTAAAGTATTATAATTTCTGTAGGAAATATAACTGATTTATTTATACAGTTGTGTTATACTTTGGGGATTTAATATTATGAATACTATGATATTAAAATTTCAGTTTACCATGTCAATATTCAATTCTGTACTCAAATTACGATAAAGTGACCATGAGATGGAAAGTTACCATATCAGATGTTATATTTTATAATACACCTATTATCATTAATAATAAAATCACATTATTTGTAAAACTTCCTGCTAATTTAACTTCCATGCTGATATTCTGTATCATTAACAAGTGCATTTTAACCTACGTCATGGCTGTTTTCACTTCACAATATACGAAAAGTAATGAAAGTATTGTGATTTCCATAGAAGTCAATTTTCAGCATCCTTAACCTCAAAACATTATCTGACATCCTCTACGTCTGTTATTATGCAACCTTATATCTAAATCGTGAATCAAATTTTGCTCATACTATTTCTGAGTCATTTTATCCAGAGATTCTTTGTATCATTCTCGTCCTCATCAGTTTTCTCCTCACCATCATCATCATTATCATCATCATCATCGTCAACAAAAATAACAGAACAACAGTTTGAAAGCATGAGTTTTTGGTCCCTTCCAACTCTATTGAGTTTTTCAGTAGTTATTGATTTATCCTGTATGTGCCCACGTTTCTGTTTTCTTCTGGTTAGTAATGTAACTTGTTGGGAATACTCGTATTGTCATCTTCCATTCTTTTTTAATGTTGTGCCTCTATTTACTTCTGCAGTCATCTTCCCCTTACCATCTCAAATGATGCAGGTATTCAATATTATAAATTTCATTCTGATGTTCTCATCTCTCTTTCGACCATTTAGTATCATCATCCCAGATGCAGACCTAAGACAATACATCTCAGAAGCTTTTTTATATATTTATGCTCGACCATGCCGAAATGTAGTAATTATACACCTGGTAGCAGCCCTTTAATGGACCTCATTAAAGTTCAGGTTTTCCACCAATCAGAAAGCACCATTGTAGCATTGTAGCAAGTATCGATTATTCTCGGATATGCAATTGAAAGACAACTAGCGAAACGTCACAGAGGCTGGAAATCCAATACTGTCGCAGAAGGTTATGTTCTGTTACTATAATAATTAGCTTTAATTGTAAATAATATTCAAATAAATTCAATTTGCCATCTCGTTTTTCAATGTCTAAATCAATTTCCAGGCTATATCAAGATTAATGTCCATTTTACTCTCTAGATTATATCAAGGTCAATGACATTTGTTCCTCGGAAAAAATCAATACTTTCGCGTCTGTGCACATCTCACAATTTACGAGATGTTGCACAAGGTCACTTCCGCTCCCCAGTCAGATAAGAATAATATGAATACTTATGAATAATTTCAAGTTAGAAATTTGGTCGAGCATAAAAAGTCGTGTGAAAATTATGAAACTCGCTTGTGCTCGTTTCATAAACATACTCGCGTCTTAATTACTACTATTATAGGCTCGTTGCATAATGTACTATTTTTTAACGATTATTGGTTTGTATTTGTGTTCAGGTCTCTCTGTATGTTATACATTAATACAGAAACTTGCCTCCCGTTTATAAGATTTTAGTTAAGTTTATCACAAAATTTCGTTTATAAAATGTTCTATTTTTCTTGAGAAAATAAAAAAACTTAATTTGAAGCCCAAAAATCAGCCATTTACTTGAAATTTACTGCCATTTTTCAACATAAAATAGTAAAAAATTCTGTTTATTCCCAAAAATACATAATGCAAAATATACTGCAAACCAAAGAGCGTATTCTGAATCTCAGAGCTGAGCAATCTGATGGCATCACGGTGTTCCACATTTCAACAATGACGTCACTGACACTCCACCGGTGTCGCACCGGTCCCATCAGCTTGCAGAGGTGGTGGCAATATCCATCAGCCACTATCATTGAATCTGATTGGTTGTATAGGACAGGAATTAGCAGACGAATGACATCGTGCACTGTTGTGTCATGGCGGTGTGTTCTGCTGTATTATTTGTAATGAGCACAACATAAAAAAAAATATGTTAATGGCTTATGATCGAACATTGTCAGCGGACCAGTTATTACTACCGGTTCAAGAAATAAATTGTTTATGTTTTCTTTTCTTTGAACGAGATTACAGTACGGAAATTTCGCAAAATCTTGCTAGCGTAGCACAGACAACAGCTACTATGATATCCATTGACCTTCCAGCAGTTTTGTTCCTATTTTGCTGCAGTGTGACGTCATTGATGTCCACCGGTCTGGTGAGATTCGGAATACGCTGAAAATCTTCCTCAGACAAATATTGTATGGCATAAAATGTGTTGAGTAATTATTTGGCACAAATTAACATAACATTAACCATTAAAATACCAATCAAGATAAGTGCTTATATCTTACCTATACTACATACAAGTTAGCAAGAAATGCTTTATTGTGGCTGTCACTGACCAGCCAATATGTAATTTTTTTAAGTCAGTTACAGTAAATTAACCCTTCTCTACATACTGCTTAAGTATATAATGGGAATGTGCAATCTCAACTGGTGTTGGGGAAAATCGAAATAATTCATTTGATTATTCATTCACTTTACCTAGCACCACAACAAGCCATATAGTTACCTGTTTTATTTCATATAATAAGAGCTTCACATTCAATTCAGGTGCAACAATACAGCGATACACTTTGAATGTTGTGTGTGAGTGTTGCTCTAATTTCCGGCAGCCAATAATCGCTTTGCAGGTCGGCTACATTTAAACGTGTGCGTCTTGTGATTCACTTATGAAGACGTTATTCATTTCTTAAGGCTCGATAAATACTTAATATAATCGCCCGCCATTTTGGCTCTTTCGTTGGCGTTCGCAGAAAGCGCACGAGGATGTTATTTGCCGCTCAATTATTTGCTGAATTACAGCGCGTTTGATTTATTATCATAGCAGCTACGACATGATAATGTTTAACAGTGTGGCAAATAGATTCCTCGTATGGTAGCTCGGCAACGAAAGAACAAAAATGGCGAACGATACTACCTACCTAGACTTTATAGAGCCTTCACTTCCTAAGACGTAAGCAAAGAGGAGGAGTCATGCCGGGAATAACAGTGTCGCGACTTTAACTCTGTTAATAGCTCCAGCATCTGACCCTAACCTTTATTTTACGAAACACTTGAGCGATATGATATAGAGAGCGCTAATCTTGCGTATAATATATTTAGAAAGATCCCGTTTGATTGAAATGCTCAGGAATTAGTAATTCCCAGGAATGAGATATTGCATTTATTGAATTCATTTGAATGATTTAATCGATTAATCTTTCGATTATTCCCAACACTAATCTCAACTTCGGATAACAGTCTAATCTGGAGTTAAAATGAATCTCTGAAGAAAATTCTTCCCTTTCCCTACCCTATTCCCGCGATTCTTCCCCTTCCTGTCCTCTCTGTCCTCCTTTTTTTGCTTTTTCTTTTTCTTATTTTCCTTTCTCCCCCTTCCCTTTCTTTTCCTTTACTTCTCCTCTTTTTTTCATTCGCTTTCTCTTCCCTCCGAGTTCTATCTTTATTTCCTGCTTCTCTACTTTTTCTTTTTCCTCGTCTGTCTCATTTTTTTCCTTTCTGCTTTCTCGTTTTTCTTCCCTTCTTATTTTGCCATTTCTTATCTTTCTCCTCTGCTCTGTCCTCCTTACTTTCTATGATACAGAACAATATAAACTATTGAAGGTGTTACTAATAAGTAACACTCCAGCCCACAACAATTTTTGTTTACTTATATGAATCTGTTGTATGAAATTCTGATACATTTTCGTGAATTGTAGGTCTTGAATTACTATGAGTATATTTTCCTCATTACTTTTACTTGAAATTAAATGAAGATAAAATGTGTATGAAGACATTTCTTTATTAAAGTGAAATATTTGTTCAACTTAAACTCAAATCCAGTCACCATGACAAACGTGTTTTTTTTCATGGCATCCTGTTTTAATGATAATACAGGGTGATCCATTTGGGAGGACATAAAATAAAAGCTTACTATTGTTTGGTTAGGGCACTGATCTGTCAGAAAATACATTTTGTATTACAATAAGTAGTACATATAATTTATAAGAGTATGTAACATATTTATCATTGTTTTTCGAAACATATTCAATGAACAAAAATCCATAGTTCCTGTTCTAACTTGAAAAGTGTTATGTGTAACAATATTGTGTGGATTAATAGCTCAAGTAGCAGGTTAGGTCTTTGTAGAACAAAGCAGTTGTTCAAACAATAGTTATATTTCAGGCCTAATCTACTGTATTGTTTCTTTTTTCTAGTAACTGCTCGTTGAAACTGTTCAAAAACATTTACTAATGTTTTTTTTTAATAAATCATAAGCACCTTTCTTTATACGAGTTACATAAAAAATTTTAATACCTTGTGTCTTACAAGAAAGACTCACTGAGTGATAATCGATTTTCGTAACGATTTTTCCCCCATACATTCCATTTGAAATAAGAAATCTCCCTGTAAATTTCTACATCCGGAGAAGGCCTAGCCTTCGAGATATGAATTTTCAAAATAATCGCTTGATACTCATGTAGGTCTCATATCTCCATTGCCATCGCAAAGAAGAAAATGTTTAAGGCCCCAAATGTTTATGCATTGCCCTCAGAATCAGCTTATGAAAACTTATCTCTTCAAGTCATTTCAAGAAGCACAGTCTAGTATATACAGTCACGAAGCTCAATATGTAGTAAATATGCATCCATAGATAGTTGCTAACCACTAGGATCACTACTATCGCCTCATTAGAGACAATGCGAAATAGTACCTGCACAGTCTATTGTTCCTAGTACTCTCATAAACTCAAGTTTCGTGATTGTATATACTAGACTGTGTCAAGAAGTATACTTCCCATCTATCAACGATCGTAGCATTCTTTTTGTAGACTCGTGGACCAGTTACCGAGGTAGACAGGCTATAGAAAGAATAACTCCAGTAGGCAAAATGCTGGAAGTGTTAACAATTCCAAAGCACACAACTCCGATTGTTCAGTCTCTTGACATTTATGGCTTTAGGCTTTGAAAAGATTTCTTTCGGAAGTTCTCTGATAGTGTTTTGTTACTTGGCACGAATATTATATTGAATCAGAGAGAAGATGTCTTAAAATTGCAGTCCTTAAGACATAATCAGTTTTCATCTCCTAAATGTATGAATACTAGTGGCTTGTGCAGCAAATTCTGCAAACTAAGTTCATTAGACGCTCAAATAAACATTTTTCAGATTTATTTTCAGTGAAGAATACCAGACATTCTGAAAGTTATTCGCTTCCATAATAATGAAAGATACTCTCTCTCGAGCCAATACTGAAGAGAACCACGCATACAAATATCTACACCACACCGCCATTAAATATATGAAAAAGACCCAACCCCACTTGATTAATAACTATAAAAATATTTGATTTTTAATAATATTATTATCTTACGTAAGTTTTATAGCTTTCAGTAACATATACTATATATACTATATAGCCGCCACTCAGTAAAATATAGAAATCAAAATCTAATTTAAATTATTCTCTACATCTACTTATATAACCCCAGAATGTTTCACTTTCATATCATCAATATAGCATTAATATGTATAATTAATGAAAAATAGTCGCATTATGGCATTAACTACAATAATATTTCATTTCTAATAGTAATAATGTCATCAAACCACCTCAAGTTTTGTAGTTTTTAATATCCAATACACAGCTGTACCCAGAAAATTACACACCACAGAATCGAACCTGTAAATTATTTTTAGTAAGTTAAGTTTTTAATAACCAATTTAATTTGAGCTCTAAATATGTCAGCATTCTTGCAGATCATGGTCTTCGTGTAATATTGTTTACTGTAGTGTGTGTTTTGTTTTATTCTGAAATGCAACACGGCCGACTTGATGCTCGCTTCGCTTCTCCTTTTCAAAAAAGCGAAGGGAATATCAAGTCGGCCGTGAATGCTATTAGCTAGTTCTCAAAACTGACGACAGATGGATTTTGGAAAATAGGAAAATTATGTTTAAAAATTGACATTTCATTGAAAACTACTATTTTTCCTAAAAATGTTGAGTTTCAAGCTTCAAAATGAGGCGTCATTTATTAAAATCCGTCCAGCCGTTTTCCTGTAATTTCCATTACCAGTTCAAATTATATATATAGATGTTTAAATAACTTATGGCTGATATAAAACTGGGCACCTTGGCAACAAACCTGATGAATTCGTCACTCCTGTAGAATTCTGTTTTCACTTGATGTGCAGAACTGTTCTGAAGTTGACTATGAGAAACTTACTTTCCTGAAAATAAAGTGCAAAGTTCCACTGTGTTTTCAGCATTGTTACAACGATTTCCACTATTGTGATCAGTACAGTGAGTATTTCCAGGTATTCTTACATTTCCTTATAATTTCTTCATAGACTGTTCTGTAGTAAATTGCATGAATATTTTATATAATATTTTATATCTGATATGTCATTTTCATAACATATTATTTAAGGAGATTTTGACAGTATGGTATGCAGCTAGATGAGATTTATTCTCTGATATGTCTAGCACATAGCACTGTTTGCATTAGCTGTTATAGCTCTGGATTGAAGAATTTGAAAAAAATCATATCACGAAAACTAGGCCCTTACCGGATGTAGAAATTTATAGGGAGGTTTCTTATTTCAAATCAAACATGTGGGGGGGAAAATCGTTGTGAAAATCCATTATCACTTGGTGAGTCTTTCTTGTTAGAATTAATAAGAGCTAAAGCAACCAGCTATTATGTGAAATATTTTATATTCCTTTGATCAGCTGCATTATTATTGTTCTTGTAGTATTTATAGGTGCATTTGAATTGTAAGTCTTGTTCTGTCATCACTGTTCCAAAAAGGTATGTTCTTGTTTTGTTTACTTAAAATCTATTGCAATTAAATCGCTTTTGTTATTTATCTTACCATATTGATACCAGAAAACTCTGTAACTTTCATTCAGATTAATATTTTTGTATATTGCCTTGTAATATTGAATTAGTGCTTTTGAAGACATTACGACTGTCACATGTTGTATTTCTTTCAATTAATATTGAAGATTTACAGAGGAAGGATGACGAGAGTCTAGATTCCCAAGTGGAGCATTAATGTAGACGTAACAACAGTAAGAAATTTTGAATTACTTTAATGATAAAATGTCCTGAACTAGCATTTTATTCATCTGCATTTCTATTAAAATTTATTTAAAAAAAAAAGGAACTTTTGTTGGAATTCTTGTGCCCATTTGCATTGAATATTTTAACAATTAGCTCTCAGATGATTTGATAATGCCCTGCTGAAAATGAAAAACTGTAATGATTAGAGCTTAGATATACGATATGTGCAAAAACAGATCTTGAAATATGAACAAAAATTGACTAAACTGTGCACTGTAAATTGCAATCACAATTGTAGTGCAGTAGACATCTTATGAATGACGCCATGGTTGGAAAGTTTGGACTGTAAGGTACTTTTAATCGATTTTAACTCTTTTGGTCAGAATTTATGTTTAGGTATAAAATTGTTTAAAATATACAGCGAGTCTCTTGTTGTTTTAAAAAGTATGGCGAATCTCTAAGGTACACAATGACTATCAAATGCATTCTGCCTCAGCTGAAGTGAGCACTGTCCCCAGTTAAATCGGTCCCAATACCACTGCGAGAAAAAAATACTTACATTATTTATTTATTTTGCTATCATACACAAACTGGAGAAAACAGTAGTGACAGTATTTTACTCTTGAGCTTGTATGATATTCACTTCATTAATGGGTCACTTGTGTTGTGTATGCATATAAGTGAAGTTTTGTCATATAAGTGAAGTTTCTTGATTGCTCTAGCTGCTAATGATTTTAATACCCGGTTTCTTGAGCTAAAAAATTTTTGCTGAGATTGTTCGAGTCTGCCACTTCATCTAATTTTGGTGAAATCATTGCAATAAGTGAATGTCTCAGGAATCTTCTATGCTACATCAATAAATTTAGGAATGCAGTTATATTGTCAGACTCCAAAGCAGCTATTCTATCAATCGTCTCTAAACACACACCTTCATCTCAAACAGCAGAAATAACTAAAATGCTCTCTCAATTATTATCACTCAATAAAAGAATTGTATTCCAATGGATACTGTCCAATTGTGGAATCCTGGGAAACGAGAATGCGGATGCTTTAGCGAAGAAGGGCAGCACTGCTACTTACAGACCTGTTACTAAATCTACATATTACTCTGTGAAGAGATTTATTAAATCTACATACTTAGACTTCAACAAACAAAATTTGGTAACTCAATCCCAAGGGAAAAAATGGAACTCTCTGCATCAAAATCCACAGTTAATTCCCGATTTACCACGAAAATCGTCTGTAACTACATTTAGATTGGCAACAGGCCATGATTGTTTGGCCAAACACCTGCATAGAATTGGAATATATCAGTCCCCTAACTGCCCATTTTGCAACTCAAACCAAGAAATGGATTCGGAACACCTCAAAAACTGTGCTTCAGTGGCTGGCCATGATAATATCTTTGAAAAATATTGGAGTGCAAGAGGTCAAATGACTTTGTCAAATGCCTGGCATTAGAAAACAACAACTTCATCTAATCTATCTTCAATGAGAACGCCAGCCTACCAGATTTATTTCATCCAGAATAGAGTCTGTATCTTTAAACTTTTCCACTAAACTATATGGATTGTATATGATGATATGATTAATATTTTATTTTGATCCTACAGAATTCTCTGTTGTGGTTATTGTTTTTTAATAACAGAGAAAAGTATAGATTGTGGTTATGTTAGGAATGTTCTCACCATGAAATTTACATTGAAACAAATAGAAATGGATTCGGAACACCTCAAAATCTGTGCTTCAGTAGCTAACCATGACAATATCTTTGAAAAATATTGGAGTGCACGAGGTCAGATGACTTTATTGTCAAACACCTGACATTAGGAAACAACAACATCGAAACAAATGACACTTTCACATAGGGTTGCCAACTTTTTTTGAAGAAAATACGGGAGACTAAGGAATCGGTAGAATTACACATAGAAAATTGACAAATTATTCAGTTCAATTATTAAAATAATGATAATAATAATAATAATAATAATAATAATAATAATAATAAGCTATTCTACATTTTGACAGTTATGCTTAAATTAGGAGTATTTCCAGACAGGTTTTGCCTCTCGTAATGGTTTTTAATCATTCTTTTTTATAAATTGAAAAAATTCTCTGTATTTGAAGTTGATTGCAATTTGCAGTTGTCAGTTTATTAAATGTGCGCTCCTGTTTCAAACATCTGTCCACTTATTGTTCATAAGAGAAAACACCAGCTCTCTCTGTCTGTCAATATTACTACCTAGCAAGTAGGCTTAGAACAAAACTCACCAGTTTTTCCAAATTTCCAATATTAACATTTTTTATTTTAACTCAGTCAGCATTGAAACCTATTTCTGTATATATTAGAGACTGCACATTTTAATGGATCTCTCGAACAATGACATACTTATTCACCAACCAAATTTATTACAGCTATCAAGCAGTAAAGCCACCAGAGTAGCTCAGTTGGCTAAGTCGTTTGTCTGCCGATCCGGAGTTGTGCTGGGCATGGGTTCGACTCCCGCTTGAGCTGATTACCTGGTTGAGTTTTTTCCAAGGTTTTCCCCTAACCATAAGACGAATGTCAGGTAGTCTATGGCGAATCCTTGTCCTCATCTCGCTATCAGCTATCCCATCGGCACTAAATAACCTAATAGTTGATGCAGCATCTTTAAATAACAACTTAAAAAAAATTAAGCAGTAACTGATTTAAGGCAGATATTTTGTGTCTTATGAAAGAAACCATTATTACAATATTACTACATCTAATGTAGAAAATACTGGAACATGTTAAAGCAACAATGTAATTGAATAATAAAATTTGGAGCTGTATTTTCGTCTAGATTCACACTAGCAATTACTTCGTTGAAAGCTCATCACGTTCAGTGCACACAAAATTTACATTACATTTCTCTGGTTGAAACATAAAATTTACAAATTAATTGTCACTGTACACATTCACTTGCAAAATTCACTTTTCATACTTTAGACTGTTTCAAAATAGTATTTCTAATTGGACACCTAATAAAACATCTCAAATGTAACCTTTCGTATACTTTTACTTGTTTTATCGAGTTAAAATCTATTTTGACCCTTGCTCTGGTCAGTATTAAGCTGTAGTGGTTTTTTACCTACCCTGCTTTCAGCTTTCGTAATATGATTGAAAGTCATTCTAAAATTTTTCCTCGGTGAAACTTGTATCCTTTTCACTAAAGAATGTTTTATACAGTGTAAATACTCTTCCTACTTCACAAGACATTATCAGTTCCACTCATTACAGAAATTAAAACAGTATGGTTTCAAAATTCGTATAAGCACTGATTATTATTAAAATGGCCAAATGTTCCTTTTAGTAGTCGCTATCGTGAAATAGAAAATGAATTTAGAATAACCCTTCTCGGGTTCTCAGCCAAGTGAGTTGGAGATTTGCTGAGAACCCGAGAAGAGTTATTCTACATCAAAAGCCGGGAAAGCCTCATGTCATACGAAAATGAATTTGTTTAAAAAAAAAATGCAATACCCTAACACCAATCAATTTTAAATGGTTTTTAGATTCGTACCATTGTATGTGAAAGTTCGTAGGAGAAAGAGACAGTTGAAAATTGATGTCTTCCACAGTCAACTCTATTTTCTTTATTTGTGATTCTTCAACTGTTTCTTCTAAACAACAATGTACAGATCTTTTGCTGTGAGAAAAAAAATTAATTTTGCTCTAATTTGTAGGTGCAAGTTAACATTTTGTACTTATAGTCCCTCGCTCTAATTTCCGGCAGCCAGTCGCGTTTCAGGTCGGCTACATTTAAAATGTGCGTCTTGTGATTTGCTTATGAAGACGTTATTCATTTCTTAAGGCTCGATAAATACTTAATATAATTGCCCGCCATTTTGGCTGTTTCGTTGGCGTTCGCAGAAAACACACGAAGACGTTATTTGCCGCTCAATTATTTGCTGAATTACAGTATGTTTGATTTATTATCATAGGAGCTACGACATGATAATATTTAACGGTGTGGCAAATAGATTCCTCGTATGGTAACTCGGGAACGAAAGAACAAAAATGGCGAACGATACTACTTACCTAGACTTTATAGAGCCTTCACTTTCTAAGACGTAAGCAAAGAGGCGGAGTCACGCCGGAAATAACAGCGTCGTGACTATAGTTATTGTTCTGTCATTTAAACAATTTTCCTTCAGTTGACTATACTTCTGTAATGTCTCGTCAAATGTTGTTTTGTAAGTTACAGAAATAGCCCTCCAGTTTATTATATTTCTGTAATGTACTTTATATTAGAAAATGTATATAGCAGAACTTGAGATATGCTTTGGAGAAAAGATTCTTATATTAGGCATGTGAAAGAATACATTAAAATAGTGTAAAATACATGCTGTATCATAACTGTTAGCAAAAAGTAACTTTACTGTTGTGTTGTGCAAGAAACTTTCTAAAGTATCCAGATATCTTCTGCACAACCTAATTGACAATATATTGCCACAATTATATTATTAGGCTATATTATAAATTTTTGTAACTTTTTCACAGAGTTGTTCTGTAATATACAGTACTAGTGTAATTGATATTTTCTGTATTGCATAAAATGTTATCGCCAAGTTTCAGTGATATCTTAACAAAAAATGTATCGTCTGTACAGTTGATAATAGTGTTTGCGAACACTGTAGATGTGAATTTGTGAGATTAAGAAAAGCTGGTTTGTAGTAGGTATATCTATGATGTTTCAGAGAATAATATAAGCAGAAATATTGAAGTTCATATATACAGTATATGTATGAATTGAGTATGTCTTTGTGTATAAGTTCTGGTAGTTTTCATTATCAGTCTAGTAAGGATTAATATCTTCACAATGATAAGATGAGACATCTACTTCAACCTCCAATGCTATGAAGGACGAGATCTTATAATCTCAGACCTTATTTCATACACATCTACGTCATTTTTGTGGTGTATTCATCGAGTTAATAGGCACTTCCCGAGTTCCTGATAAACACCAATCGTATGACTTGAAATACTTACCTAGGATTTCAAAATTCTTGTTCTAGGAATGGGGCAATGATATGTTTTGTCCCCATGCCAAAAATACATAATAATGCTGTGTGTCATTGATGGTATCATGTTAAAAAATATGCTCAATACATTCTAATACAATTATTTTTGATAGTCTATTGGTTATAATTTTCGTTATTAGGTTCTAAGTTCGAGGGTTGAAACTCAGTAGAAGACAATCTAATTTCAAAGGCAATAAATACCTTGAGCATTCTTTCTATGGACATGGAAGTGAAAACCGAGTTTCTGTATTGATATGTGGCTCTGAAAGAACCCGGCCCTTAAGTGAGTGTGTTCCAGGCCAAATTTGTCGGCAAATTCTAGTTCACTTCAAAATTTAGTTCTTCTAGTCACCAGTGCTGTAGCTGCAAAATTTTCAAAACGTGTATTGTGTCAACATAAGTGTACTGCAATCCAAATTATGAGGAAATGGTGATGGATTGAACATACTTTGAGAAGAGCTAGAAGAATCCAAAGAAAAGTTAGATCTAGATTGAAACCTGCAGAGATCCTGATAATAAGGAAGATCTAGAAAGATTTTGACGACAACAATAAAGGAAATGTCAAGAGGTTCATAATTTATGTCATCTGTTGTATTTACGTCTGTTGATATGTTTTGATGTTGAGCATACTATCAACAGCAGTATTTTCAAACATGCTGCTCAACACTGCATATTTCATCTATGTGACTTAATTCTTTCTGATTGTAAAACTTCTAACCACATTACCAGAGAGTACAGCTGTTTGAGAAAGTGTAATGTTGATTAAGAATCTAAAGAATATATATAGATTTTTCCATTGTTATTCAATCAATCTACTTAATGTATCCAGCTGTTTGCTGACAACATAAAGTCCACTATAGTCCACTGTAGTCTATTCAGTTGTTGTTTTTCGCGAGAAATGAGGGGTATTTTGATCGGTGTTCATTATAGATGCCTGTTGCTAGTAGCCAGAGGTGGGATGTAGTCAATATATACTGCAGAGCTGTGTCTTCTGCAACTGGTACTGATGATTTTAATTTACTTCTTTCGTGGTTTATGGATTTTCAGAAATGTGAAATCGGTGTAGGTACAATTGAGTGACAATGTGACCTGTTCTGGCTCTTGTTAAAAATGTTTGAACATGTCTGGGCAAGTTCTTGTACATTTCCAGGTCATTTGGTTTCTTTTATACAGACTGTAAAATTTTTCCTTTGTTAGAAGAGAGCCAATTGTTGATCCATAGGTTGGTAAAATGACACTTTACTGAAGCAAAAGCATTGGATAGAGATATCACTTGAAGAGGTCTTGGTTGCAAATATGTTGCCTGTTTTGCAATATTATCGACTTTCTCGTTTCCAGGTATACCACAATGACTAGGTATCCATTGAAATATTATTTATTCCATTGTTATTAATGAATAAGGAATTCACACATTTTGAATATTGGCTCTAACTTCGTCTTGAAGTGAAAAAATTGGATGAGAAGGATATCCTACTCATTCGGGTCGTTACAAAAGGTTGAGTCACTCAAGCAGATTTAGCTGTTTGTAACAACCCTAAGGAGTAGGATACCCTTCTCACCCCTTTTTTTTTTACCTGAAGACGAAGATAGAGACAATCTTAGAAACGTAAATTCTTTGTTCGTTAATTTCAATGGAGAAAGTTCAATCTACGCTTTTCCTAAACAATGCACCATTGCTTTCTCTCTCGTTTAGATAAGCTTGAAATATGAACAACAACAAAAAAGTCTTATCATTAAATCACCGCTGCCACCACCACCACCACCACCACGGCATTGGAGCAGAAACATAGACATTACAACGAAGTGAAGAGAAGCACTATTGTCGGACCATCGGATCTGTGCCCCCGTAAGACATGCGAACTGAACTCTAATTCCTTCTCAGCCTCGGTAATTCATTTCTCTCCCTGCATTCCTATCTCTCTTTTCTATCTCTCTCCCTTTCTGTCCTCCACTACTCACAATTTTGAGCCTTCTTGCAGGACAGTTTATTTGCACTTGCAGTCCAGTGTTGTCAAATCAACATGAATACTGTAGCACGGAGTGGTGAAAAAAAATATTATTAAGGAAGTACCTAATAGCATTTTGTGATGAAGACAAACAAACAGGTCAATATTTGTTTCCTATAAATCAGGCAACGAAAATAGTAGCTGCGATCACATGTAAGGTTTATTTTATTTCAATTGATTACGTATTAAAATTACTTACTTAACTAATACTAATACATGTTATATAATTTATATAGGCAGGTCAGAGCATCTAACAATGTGCAGGAGATGAAAAGCTAGAATCACCAGGGAAGAACAGACCAAAGGAACCTTTAATTCTCTTAGACGATATGAACCGATGTATTTTAAGAAGAAAGATACAAGAATTTTATACCGTGCAGAAAGAAGTTCGGACATTGAAGAAATTACCGAAGGTTGCGAGAGAAACAATAGTTTTCAAGGTTTGGAGACAAACGCTACGGAAAGTGATGCGATTTAGGTTTAAAAAATGTAGAAATACAAGATGTATTTAAGAAATGATATTGTAGCATGGAGGACCAGTTATTTATGACAGCATTTGACGTAAGTTTGGCAACATCCCTATTCAGCAAGGTTCGTGGCCTACTGTTTGATGTGGTGGGAGGAAAGCGGGTGGAATGGAGTGAGTACAGGCGTTAACTTTTCCAAGAACGACGACAGCGCTGAAGGGGCACAGATCCGATGGTCCGACAATAGAAGCATTTGAAATGTGGATATGGAGAAGAATGGAGTGTGTGAAATGGACAGATAGAATAAGAAATGAAGTTGTGTTGGTGTAGTTTAGCATTTGGTGAAATGAAAGAATTTTTCTTTTTGCTGTAATTTCGAGAAAGATTATAGGACATGTCCAACCTCTTACAAAATTATTACTGGGGCAGGGTTCTTTCCTGGAATGTAAAACTGTACAGATATTTTGTAATATAGAGGTTAAGAAAAAACATGAGCTCTACCTTCCTGTTTTCCATTTCATGTGCCAGCGTACAGGATACACTACATCTTTTTTAATTATATTCATTTTCAGTAATGTTGAGTTGTTTTAAAGATATATGTATAAATTGAAATCTAAAAAAGTTTTGATATCACTAGTATCACTTCGATTGATACAAAAAATATCTGTTACAGAACTTGAGAACAGTTTAAATTCAGAATGCTGTAGAAATAGTAAACGGTTCTGATAGAGAAAATATGCAGGACTATGCTATAGCAGAGGAAATAGATTACATGCTTATTTTAACAATGTATTAAGTGTTTATTATAATAATTGGTGAAAATGTGTAAATATGCTGTATATATTGTGAATTGAGTAGCCTTTTGAGACTATAGGTTGGGGGGGGAAATAACCTGTACGTTGAAATATTATATTGTTCAGTACAAACTACGAAGCTATGTTGTGAGAGACTTAAAAGAAAGTATCAATGTATATTATATATATATTTCATAGTAAATACGAAATGGCCATGAAGAACAATTACTGTTTTTTTTTAAATAGTCTGTATATATGATACTGAAAATTTGAAATCCGGTAAGCAAGATGTAGTTGATATATGAATATAATCTTAACTGAAGTTCGTTTTAATATTTTTATGCTTTTCTGTATCATACTCATAGACTGCTAATGTATAGTATTGTATACTCCAACAATAAGCATAAGCTGTAAATAAAAAATATTTATAAATAATGAGCATTGTGACATGAATATTCAGGCAAAATGCCAGATATGCAACACCAAGTGACAACTCCCGGTTTAAAAATTGCACTAAAAATTACAATCCAAAACAAAGGTGCTCGTGTCTTTGTGGATTAATACATTTTTTATATTACTCTTTTCATAAATTTCAAAACAACTCTACAAGTCCACTCAAAAATTGCGATTTAAAACAAAGGTAGTCTTGTCTTTATTGATTGATATTGGTATGTTTTGTATCTTATTCTTTCCATAAATTTCAGAACAACTCTACAAATCAACTCTAAAATCACAATATAAAACAAAGGCAAGCATATCTTTATTAATTTGAGTGAGGTCATTCCCTAGAAAATTTTAAGAATATGCCAGTGATTTCATGAATTTTTTGGGGGGCTTTTAATATAATAATGTTATTATAAAAATAAATTAAACTGCCAACTATGACCGTCATATCATTAATATTTTAATCATACGGATGACTGACAAATGGGTGGCAGTTACACGTTATCCATAATTTGAAATATTCTAAACACCCTATATGAAGTGTCATCGAAACTAAAGAGACGCCATTGTAAACCTGAAAAACCATATTTTTAATACCTTAAAGACTAATTCGAATAATATTAAGGGATGCTCATAAAAACGCCTCATTGAAAAAAAAGAAATAATTTTATATTCGAATGCAACATTTTAAATTCATGCGGATATCGTCCATATTGAAGAAAATCTTATTCTTAATCCATCTCCCAAGTTTTGTGATCTAATCTCAAAAACCCTATGAATAATTAAATTAATAAAATTGTTAATTTTTGTTCTGACGGTTGAAAATCGCTTGCTATGTGTGGCGGTCGCGAGACGTCATAACTCGATGAGTAATATCAAACAAACTCGTGTGTCCTTTCCCTGACCTTGATCGCGTAGCTGGAGCTGACAGTATACGTCTGGAAGCATTTGTTTAAAGCTGTGCAGTGATGTCTGATTAGATTTAAAATGCCAAAATCTGAAAGTCGTTTTCGGTATTTGTAGTGTTGTAACCCTTTCGGACTCCAAGGACATATGAGAAAGACATGTAATAGAAAAGTTATCGAAGGGATGCGAGAAAAAATACCGAATTTAGTGACAGATGATGCAATATGCAGTTCGTGTTGTATTAAATTATCAAAAATGGCATCCGTGGACTGTAGTGAACAAAGTGATGTGAGGAAATCGAGCGAAGAAGAATGTGTGCCTGGGACATTGAGTCGAAATCTAGTGAAGAAGAGTATGTTTCACCATAAATTAAAGAGGAGGCCACAATAAGCAATTAAAATCTATTATTAACGCCCCTTGGACAGTCTCCTGTTTCTAAACTTAAATTGTCGTGCGGCAAGGAAAGCCAGTGCCATGAACGAAACAGTAAAATGTTTAATGTAGGGAATAAGAGCAACGATGGCGAAGAAATGATCGCACAATTTAAGGAGAAATTTTCTAATGTGCACTCAACGAACGAAAAATATGTGGTTTTAACCTGTTTACCTAAAAGCTGGAGCGTAAACAAAATAATGTCAGCATACGTCGTTTCGCTTCTTGTAGCTAAAATGATTGCATGAAGGAAAATCTAATAGAAGAAATTATATACAAAGAAACAAAGCAACTGCAGAAAACTTTATATACAATTTCATAATTTGTCTAAAAAAATTCAAAGCCCACAATTTCATTGCAAAAGCTCAATCCCCATATCTAAAAACATCTTAAGAATACAATCCAACATGGAGAATTTATCGTTATTGGCGATTATGAGAATTATAGTTTCGTAATACAGGATACGATTCAAGGATACCACTGGAGTACAAGCCAAGCCACCAGTGGCGTAGCATGAAATTTTGAGCAGGGGAAGCTAACTCAAGTTGTCTTTCATGCAATACGATAAAACGTATTACAAAAATACAGTCTTAAAATAAATAGTAGTCAATTTCAAGTCAGCAGTCAAAGATTGGTTGGAACATCGTAAGTAACACCAATAAGGCATGACTCAAATGATACGTAATAAAATATGATTTCACGGTTTACACATATCTCTTAACAAATAGACACGTATACGTATAACATTAGCTCACTCCCTGTCATACTCAGAGAAATCACAATATTAGTATCATTACGTAAGTATGCGTCTGTCTTTTGGTTGTGTCCTTCATTGACAGCAAGGGAGTCGGTTATTTGTTTTTTAAATCACACTTTTGTTCGTAAGTCGGTCTTGATAATACAATTATCCTAAAAAAAATTCAAGTAAATTAGTGTCAGGAACTGTTATTTCGCTCATTATTTATTATATCAGCCACAATGCACACTAACACTTCAACTGAACACAACTGACGAAAAGGGATAACTCGGAAACTACTTATTTTAAATGTTAAAGCTAGCTTCTTTGCGAGCCTTGCGACTAAGGTAGCTTAGTTAGAAAGGGATGGAAAATCTGCGGGGTGGATTACACAGAAGAAACCGGTCTGCTTGGAAGCTGGTGTGTGCAGGCTTCTTGTTTACTGCTGCATCACAAATCATCCTGAGCTGCCGCATCGCAATATTTAACGCGTAAATATAAATTCTATTAAAATTAATAAATAATTTTCTTCATAAACTGCAGGTTTATTATGAAATTATTATTAACTGGGGAAGCTAAGCTTTTTAGCTTACATTAACGCTACGCCACTGCAAGCCACAATACATCCATTTGTTGTTTATTTCAGAAACATTAAGGATGATTCAGTGGAACATCTGTGCTTCGCATTTATATCCGGTTATTTAGTACATGATATTGAAGAGCAGTGATGTCAAAGCAAGCGCATTTTTCTGACCTTGACGTCATGTGCGGGCACCAAGCGCTAAGTATGGAAAGAGGAGGGTTGTGTATATGAATAAGCAGCCTGTTGGATTAAGAAAACAGTGGTGCACAAACTTCAAACGGAACGTGAAATTTTATGTCGTTATTTTTATATGGCTTCTTTCTGTTTGATATTATCTATATTATCTGTAAAATAAAAGTACTAACACCGATTTCTTAATATTACAGTTGTGTTTAAAATGTTAACATAATAAAGAGTTAAGAAGGAATATTCACATAAATTCCATAGTAGTACAACTATACTGTACTAAATGGATGAAATAGGCTACATCATTCATAAAGAGATTGAGTATGACATAAGTTAGAATTGATATTGATGGTATCTTTAGCCTTATAAAAGGAGTCAATAAAGTAATCAAAACAATATTACAGTGCAAAGCAAAGTTACCTAGGTGCTGTATATGTTTTAAGTGTAACTAATATTCCATAACAAAACTCTTATCGCATTACGCTTTTAAGGTGATATTGGTGAGCAACTTTCTATCATCAGAATATTAAATTATTTTCTCGAAATATGCTGAAGCTATAGAGCTGACATTTTTACAACACATGGGCACGTATCTTTCGCTTATGATGTAACAGTAATTGCTTTGTTAATTCATTTCCTTACAAACAATTTCCATGCGAATATTTTAAAAATTTTCAATACACTAACTTCAGTAATACGTATATACGGTATATTAGATTTACGAAAACATTCTGTAAGGCTATTAAATAAATAGGCCTATATCTGAAAATTTCACTTTTCTATAAAACAAGTTGAGAAAATATTTCTTTTGAATAAAAAAATCAAACTTGTGAAAAATGAATATTAAAATTAAAACTTACATTCTTATAATGCACTTATACTTCTCAGAAAAATGTAAAAATTAACATGGATACAGTTTTAATAAGTTCTCTTCCCTTTATCCATTGAATCAGTGCTGGCCATCCCTGAATATAGCTCGACCAAGCGGCATATATTACCTCTTTCGTCTGTCTCTTTCCGTTCCGCTGTAAAGCGCTCAGGCGCGCGCTTGCTCCTACGGGCATCAATTGGCATGACTGCTGAAGAGGTTCGTTTATTTAAAAAATAACTTATACTAAAACTAAGACAAAAATTTCAGGATGTGAAAAAAAATTATTATTTCAGCGATGGTTCAGCAGGGGAATATAAGAAGAGGAAGAATTTCGTCAATATATCTTATCACATGAAGGACTTTCAGGTCGCAGTTGAGTGGCCTTTTTTTGGGCAACAAGTCACGGCAAGAGCCCCAGCGACGGTTTCGGTGGAACATCAAAGAGGCTTGCTGGGCACGGTAGTCTACGGGGAACACAAGTTACGAACTCGAAAGAACTGTATGACTGGGCGAAAACTAATATTCCTGGAGTTGACATTTCGTTTACGGCAGAGCCGGGCATGAGAGCGGCTCCATTTAGTCGGCCAGAGCTGCTCTCGCTCCGCAAGGCACTTCAATTCCAAGCCAGAGCAGAACGCTCACGCAGTGGCGGACTCGCATTACAGCTACCTTCCCTGCATTAATATAACAAAAGCCACGGTTGTTCTATCATTCAGTCTGTCAGTACATAATAGTTTATAAGGATATTACATCAATCCATTGTACAATACAGAATTTATAACACTCTTATTAATTTAATGAAATAAACTTCGCTGTATGCACACACACAAATCATTAGGCTTATTTACATAACCCATACGCATATACTGCAATCACCTCACCACCGGTTGTACGAAACAGGCGTATGGCTTCCACTTCCCCTACTTACTGTGGACAGAGTTCAGCTACCAATATAAATAAACATCGCTTAATGAAGTCACCTTCGTTGAATGTTTTCAATTCCTTTGCAATTTCGTGGCAAATTTTGTAGCTAATTCTCGTAGCCGATTCACTAAGTGCATTATTGTCATCCTGTTAATACATAATATATAATATAATATGATATATGATATGATATGATATGATATATGATGTGATGATATGATATGATATGATATATGATGTGATATACATGATATGATATGATATGATATATATAATATGATATGATGATATGATATGATATGATATGATATGATATGATATATGATGTGATATACATGATATGATATGATATATGATATGATATATATGATATGATATATATAATATGATATGATGATATGATATGATATATATATATATGATATGATGATATGATATGATATGATATGATATGATATGATATGATATGATATGATATGATATGATATGATATGATATGATATATGATATATGATATATGATATGTGATGTGATGTGATACGATATATTGATATAATATATGATGTGATGTGATGTGATATATGATATATATGTGATGTGATATATGATGTGATGTGATGTGATATATGATGTGATGTGATGTGATGTGATGTGATGTGATGTGATGTGATATATGATGTGATGTGATGTGATATATGATGTGATGTGATGTGTTATATGATGTGATGTGATGTGATATGTGATGTGATGTGATGCGATGTGATGCGATGCGATGTGTGACCATAAATTAATATAACTTAAAGAAAATGTTTCTCAGGTACATTATATTAGAGTATCTATTCGATATTTATAGTGCATTATAATTTATTATAGTACGTTTAGTAATATATAATTTTAAATTATACAAATATTGTGATATATCATAGTATAATTTAAAATTATATATTACTAAATGTATAATAACTTATAATGCAATATAAATATCAAACAGATACTCTAATATAATGTACCTGAGAAACATTTTCTTTAAGTTGTATTAATTTATGGCGTTCATTACCAACATATTTGTCATATTCATTAGCATGTTGTAAAGAATAATTTCGTTGGATATTGAACTTATTAATCAGTTGGAGTGTTTTATGCCAAATTAAACACTTTGCTAATCCACTGCTCTCTACCAAAAATAACTCCTCCTCCCATGATGCATTAAAAGCATTGGGAGTAGCGGGCCACTTTAGTGTATGAGCGGAAGCTCCGTCTTCAAAGTTCGCTATCATATTGCAGAGTCACCACTGCACCGACACTGAATGATGTACAGTATGCATACGTCACAGCGCCGCAAGACCCGCTCTTTAAAGCACACAGCGCTCATTTCTCAGAATCACGTAATGTGCCCAGCCCTGGTTTACAGGGAAGGAACGACATGAAAATGAGACTGACGTATTAAATAACGATGTTTCTCAGCTGAAGACAGTGCCGGGAACACGTAGCATTCTCTGTGTAGTTCCAGTTTGCGAGAACAAAATAACTATTAAAATAGTTTCTTCGTCTTCTGAAGTAACCAAAGAAATTTGAAGTGCATTGAAAAGTTGCGGGGGGAGAGGAGAAGCAGTGTAAACAGCATCACGCGACAATGACATTCTGTATGACTAACTGCTGAGCTTCTTTGTTCCGGTGAATTATTTTTATTAAAAACTAGCATGCTATTTAGTAGTAGTCGTAGTAGTAGTTGTTGTTTTATTTTGCCTGGCAGAGTTAAGACCATAACGCCTTCTCTTCCACTCATCCAGGTTTCAATAATATACAAGAAATACAAAATTATATTACAAAACAACACAAAAGATGATACTTACTTACTGGCTTTTAAGGAACCCGGAGGTTCATTGCCGCCATTGGTCCCTATTCTGGGCAAAATTAATCCATTCTCTATCATCATATCCCACCTCCCTCAAATCCATTTTAATATTATCTTCCCATCTACATCTCGGCCTCCCTAAAAGTCTTTTTCCCTCCGGCCTCCCAACTAACACTCTATATGCATTTCTGGATTCGCCCATACGTGCTACATGTCCTGCCCATCTCAAACGTCTGGATTTAATGTTCCTAATTATGTCAGGTGAAGAATACAATGCGTGCAGTTCTGTGTTGTGTAACTTTCTCCATTCTCCTGTAACTTCATCCCTCTTAGCCCCAAATATTTTCCTAAGAATCTTATTCTCAAACACCCGTAGTCTCTGTTCCTCTCTCAAAGTGAGAGTCCAAGTTTCACAACCATACAGAACAACCGGTAATATAACTGTTTTATAAATTCTTTCAGATTTTTCGACAGCAGACTGGATGATAAAAGTTTCTCAGCCGAATAATAACAGGCATTTCCTATATTTATTCTGTGTTTAATTTCCTCCCGAGTATCATTTATATTTGTTACTGTTGCTCCCAGATATTTGAACTTCTCCACCTCTTCAAAAGATAAATTTCCAATTTTTATATTTCCATTTCGTACAATATTCTGGTCACGAGACATAATCATATACTTTGTCTTTTCGGGATTTACTTCCAAACCTATCTCTTTACTTGCTTCCAGTAAAATTCCCGTGTTTTCCCTTATCGTTTGTGGATTTTCTCCTAACATATTCACGTCATCCGCATAGGTACAAGCAGCTGATGTAACCCGTTCAATTCCAAACCCTCTCTGTTATCGTGGACTTTCCTAATGGCATACTCTAGAGCAAAGTTAAAAAGTAAAGGTGATAGTGCATCTCCTTGCTTTAGCCCACAGTGAATTGGAAACGCATCTGACAGAAACTGACCTATACGAACTCTGCTGTACGTTTCACTGAGACACATTTTAATTGATCGAACTAGTTTCTTGGGAATACCAAATTCAATAAGAATATCATATAAAACCTCTCTTAATCGAGTCATATGCCTTTTTGAAATCTATGAATAACTGATGCACTTTACCCTTATACTCCCATTTTTTCTCCATTATCTGTCGAATACAAAATATCTGGTCAATAGTTGATCTATTACGCCTAACACCACATTGATGATCCCCAATAATTTCATCTACATATGGAGTTAACCTTCTCAAAAGAATATTGGACAAAATTTTGTACGACGTCAACAAAAGTGATATTCCTCGAAAGTTACTACAGTTAGTCTTGTCCCCCTTCTTAAAGATAGGTACGATAATGGACTCCTTCCATTGTTCTGGTACAATTTCCTTTTCCCAAATAGCTAGTACAAGCTTATAAATTTCGTTAGATAAACACAAAAGATGATACCTTAGAAATTACATAAAATATAGTAAAAATTACTAATAGTTAAGATCAGTTACATAATATAAAATTATAAATAGTCAAGATCACTTACATAATATAGGGACAATATAAAATAAAGTAGAAAATTACACATAATCATAATCAGTTACATAACATAAGAGGAACACACACACACGCACACAATTTATAAGACTTAAAGTGCTCGAGATAAATTTGACGATTAATTCACTTGAGATATAGTATACAGTTAATATACTGATAGGAGAATACATGTGGGTTACAAGACATAAAATGTTGATTAGCAAAGTCGTACTAAATGGCATACAAATACAAATGATTAGGTAATTTATCAAAATAACAAAAAAAGGAAAAGAAAAAAGAGAGAGAGGAGAAAAAAATAACAAGTTGGTCATTTAAGACTATTTAGAAACTTCCGCAAGAGTCTAGTTCTGTTCATTAAAAACATTTCTAAGTAGAGTGCGCTTAAAAGATTTTAGACTCCGACTGCTCCTGATTTCCTGTGACAAGGAATTCCAGGAACGGGCTGTGTGTATTGTGAAGGAAGCAGAGTAGAGAGATGTTTGATGGAATGGAATTGATAGAACAAGGTTATGCTGTGAACGTGTATCACGATTGTGGTGGGATGTTAAAAATGTGAAGCGAGGAACTAAGTAAATAGGTGTGGAATTATTTAAAATCTGATACAGCAAACAGAGTGAATGAACTGAACGTCTCTCCCGTAAACGAAGCCAAGATAATTGAAAGAAATACTCGGAGACATGATCATAGCGACGGCTGTTAAAAATGAAACGAACACAAGCATTATGAACATGCTGAAGCCTCAATGAAAATTCAACACTAAGATCACTATACAAAACGTCTACATTCTAAACTTTTCACAGTGGAATCAATATACCTACCCTAAAGAATTCAACACATGTTTTTTTGTCTGTAAAAATGAATTGCATTTGTGTTCTGTATCTTTTAAAATTATTTTTCGGTGGGTAACTATTTAAAAATTACATTTTTTTTTATTTTGAGTACATTTATAAACTATGTTCTCCTTTTCCGAATTGTATTGAAATCACTTTTTCATCGTAAGAAAACTTCAATGAATGAAGCCGTGTTCTTTGCTAAATCAATATTTTAAATGCTGATTGCTGCCAAGCTATGAAGAATATAAATATAATATTGCATTAAATTCATATTTAGAACATACAGAATAACCTACTACAATATTTTTAACTTTTGAGACATAATGGTTCAAAAACATACTTTCTTGCATGGAATGACCGAGTGTTCTTTTATCGTATTCGTTCTATGAATTTCAGAACAACTCTACATATAAATACACTTAAAAATGTCAATTTAAAACATAGACAGACATGCCTTTACTGATTGATATGTTTTGTACTTTATTCTTTCCATTAAAAGTGCACAGCTTCAAATACTTGGGGTGTACTATAAGCAGTAACATGAGCTGCTGCCAAGAAGTCAAAATTTTCAACGGTTTAGTGTATGTTCCTACCACAGTCTACTATATACAGTCGCGAAGCTTGAGGTGTTTTTTTTGCAAATCTCGTGATAAAGCGCTCCAAGCGGTTAGCAACTAGAAACAATAGACTGTCCATGGTCGACTTTGGACTGTGTCGTATTTCTATCGAGTGCTAGCTCGTTGCGTATTTCACATTGATGCTTGTGAAATGTTCGTTATTGGTTGTAATGAAAATGTTAATGGCTAAAATATAATAATTGGAATAATAATATGGGACAAGGAGGAGACGTTTGTAGTGATATAAATTGTAGCAACAGTAAGAGAAAGAGGTCAGAGTTATCCTTTTTCCGATTTCCGAAAGATTCAGAAAGGTTCCTGGGTTTCCACAAGAATGCTGTGCAGAAACAAAACTCTTCATTTTGAAGTTCTCTGTGACTGTTAGAATACATTATATCCTTAAATTTCACAATGAAGTGTTTCAGTCTAACCGAAAGGACATTAGATACCGGTTAAAGTTCTGTCACTTAGGCTGCTAAATTTCCAGAGAAATAAAGGTTAGGTCTACTTTTTTTTTTCAGAGGATATATTTTTAATTGTAGCTATTAATTTTGTTATTTTTATGTGTTATTTTACTAAAGACGTAGAAAAAAATTGTTTGTTTTAATGACATTTATTGATCACGTTTTATTTTCAATTCTGGTGGGATTATTATTGCTTAGGCCTACTTTTTTTTTTTCAAAGGATATGTTTTTAATTATAGCTGTTAATTTTGTTATTTTTATTTGTTGCTTTACTAGAGACGTAGAAAAAGTCTGTTGCAATAAAATTTATTGATCACGTTTTATTTCCAATTCTGGTGTGATTATTATTGCTTAACCTCATCCCACTTTGTTAACTACGTAAGCCTACACTACAAGTACCGGTACACGGTTACTCCATTAATTCATATTTCCATTATTATTGTTGTAAAGAGAAATGCAAATTAATATTTATTGGTTTCATAGTTAATTATCGCTATAATCTTGAATGAGTGAAGCTATTATAGTAAATTTCAGTTCGTTTTGCACAAACAAAAATTATATTAACTTATTTCTTGCAGGTATCTTCGAGTTTATGGTGGAATTTAATATAATTCATTAAAATAATAAATTAACTTTATGCATTTAATATTTCAATAATGGAAGGACGGTTTAATTTTTCCAAAAGAACACGACAACGAAAGTGTAACATATTTTGTCGTCTGCTAGGAGAGAGATCTGCGATGATGAGGAGATAGTAGCGATCCTAGTGGTGGGCAAACTACCCATGTTTGCATTTTTACTACATATTGAGCTTCGCGACTGTATATAGTAGACTGTGGTTCCTACTTGGTTTATTTGTCTATGGTTCAAACATCGCCAGCACCCAACGAGTGCAATGCCTGATCCAACTGGGTCGGGGATTTAGAACTAAATTGTAGTTCACCATCAAATGGAAGTGCTCATTGAATAAGAGGACAGTGGATGCAAAAGTTAAAATTTTATTCATGTAATTTTTACCAATATGAGTATGTAAGAACACTAATTTTCGCAGATTATCAAGTAATTATTTCAAACTCTTAAAACTCAATTTACCTGTACTGTTACGAGTTAAATAGAATAGCAGAAAAATTAATATGTCCATATCTACAAAGGTAAAGTCAACCCCATTACAGGCCAAATCGGCTCAGGTTGTGGACGTTAGGCAATTAATCGGCATTAAAGACAGTAGAGATGAGAGATCAATTTTAAACGAAATAATCTGCCCTCAATGAGGGTGACCATAAAGATCCAGAATAAAAGCACTACAGAATAATTTAGAAAGACAGGAATTGTTCAGTAAAAAATCCAGAGAAATGCAAACCCAATAGAATCATCAATGGCCAAAATATAAATGGTAATGTAATATTTGTATTGAATCCTTAAGAATATTCAACAAAATTTTTTGAATCTCAAAAAATTGGAAACCGAGTGCTTTTAAAATATTACATGTGAATTTAGGAAGTGTACCACGTGCACCAAACAAAAGACCAGAAACACTCCACTGACTAGTGGGAAGGTTATATTTCTCACTTAGATAAGGGTTGCAGGACTCATAAATGAATTTCTTCTCCTCATCAACGTGTTGTGCCTGAAGGGCATCCCTCTCAAAGCGGATTATAGGATCAAGAACTAATCCCTTAGATTGAGTCCTGTGGATGGCTGCAGTATCTGCTCTTCTGTTCGAATCTAAGGATGAAACGCAGTGGATCTCCTCGTATAGTTCCCATCCACGACGCTTGAGGACATCAGCAATACCGGTCCTGGCCTTATGGTGTCGATTGTTGTCCAGCAGCTCCGTTTTTCGACAGAACCCCAACATGTGACCAAGAGTTTCGTCTCGTTGCAGCCGGGATGGCGACAACGGGTTGTGTTGAAACTTCTGCCGGGCACAGATCTAACTGCAGATAGATTGCTGGACATTTTAATTGCATTAATGTATTCTGAAATTGATAAATTTGCTTTTGATGACATCCAGAAATTTGCCTTGGGGCACTCAGAATACAGGATAACACCTATGCCCTTATGAGGTAATTTACACCAAGATTGAAAACTTCTGTTCCGCAAGATCTCCCTTAATTGTCGACCTTTAATGTTGGGAGCAATAGAAGACTTATTGATGTTTGATCTACGTAGACTCAGTTGCTGTTCAAGGTGCAGGTTCCTTACAAAGTTAAGATGCATATAATTAATACGGTGAAGACGATTACAGACGTTATAATGTTGAATGCTGGCCTCCCACTCTGCACAAAGAATTCCCAAACCTCGGACTTTTTTTACTTGCGTATAACATTGAATTTGGCGTATCATCGGGCAGCATCATAATTTCCTTCACAACACTTCTAATAATTTTGTCAAGATCTCGTAAGAATGTATCTGATAACATTGCAGAGGGTAAATCAAATCTGGTCATATATATTCGTTTATGATTTTTAATTTTTGGTCTGATTTTAATAATTTTGTTTGGATGAGTCCATCCAAGTCTGAAGATAGGTTTGTGATAGTCTTGTTTTTATTGAAGGAGATTTTGTCTGAAATCTATTCCGAGATATCGGATACACTCATTTTTATCACGCAACGAAGAAATAACAGAGCCTTGTAGAGAGATAATGTCATCTGCACAGAGCTTGCCTTTTTGTAAAACTATTGCCTTGCTTTTAGCTGGATTTATGTGAAGACCAATTTCAGTTAAGCTACTTTCAGCTAAATCAACAAGCGATGTAGCATTTGCTTTAGTGCTACCAATTAAAGCAAGGTCATCAGCGAAGGCTAGCGCAGACAAATGAGGTAGTTGATCTGATAAATAGTAGCCATATTTACTAGAAATATTATAATCTGTCAGATTTTGCATCACATGATTGATTGCCAAATTAAATAATATGGGTGTGATAACAGAGAACCCTGTGCTACGCCACAATTTAACGCTATAGGTTTTATTTTTTGAAAATTTGATTCAATTTGAATAGTATTGGCTGATAACGAAAGTGCCTAAGGAAATACTTTAACCCTTAAATTGGCAAAACTTCATTTCTCATACTAGTTTATTAAACCGTGTCGGACTGTAAAGAAAACAACTATCGCAATGTCCATATTTTATATGTTGTACAATAATAATATAATATTGTGAAATTTTAATTTTCCTACCAATTTTTTTATATTCTATTAAAATTACAGCATATAGCCTATTAACATGTTGTATCCTATAGGATACTTTGCGAATTTAAGGGTTAACTGCGACACTATCGCACGACCCTGGCCATTATACAAATAAAAGTAAAGTGATGGCATTTTGAAGTGGTTACAACGTAAGATCCAAGATTGTATTAGAGAACGATACTATAGTCAAGTTACAGGTATATTTCTATTTATTAAAAATATAGTTATTTATAATACAGGTTCTCAAAGGTTCTCTTTTTGGCACGGAAGATAAGTTTATAACATTCGCACTTGTCATCTGATAAAACTTGCAATTTTGCATAATGAATTGAAACTACGGTTTTTTTTTTTTTGTATTACTGTGTGATGTAGAAATGAAACTGATAATATGCGCCCTTGGTTTCAGCCGATGTTGAACGCAGTTTTTCCGCATACAAGGTTACATTATCCGTCACTCTGCGGCCATTTTCATTTGAAACTTTGAAAATGAATATTGCTGTTTATTGCAGCAGGAACCGAAACCAGGCGAACAATATGCAAGAAAAGTAAGGTACGGAATTGATGCGATAAATAAATTAATGTAACAGTTAAATATAGGGAAAGCAAAATTGTACCCCATTATACGTTTTCGACTTTCTAAAACTGTAATGCAAAACTCTAAATAAAAAAAAAATTCAGACTTATGTTTTACCACATTTGTGACAATTTCTATGTATGTATTTATTCACACTGCAATGGGTGGCAGTGGTAACTAATTACACTCAATAAAGACAATAATAAACACAATTAATGATAATACTAATAATTAATACTAACAATAATTAATAATAATAATAATAACAACAGGGAACATCCTAAATTAAATGAAGCACGATTGGTTAAAATAACATTTAAAGTAAATCTAATTTGTACCTTAAACCTATGTTCGAACTAAAACCCACGAGTATGATATGTTCATATCTGCACAAGTACCTTTCAACACTACACTCATTTCGCTGTCAACTCACTAACTGCACTGGAACTACGACACATTTCACTGATTCTATCCTGATTTCACTAACACTTCAAAAACATTTCACTGTTCAAATACTTTGCACTGCCACTATAAACTATAAAGCTTCACTGACATGAACACGTTTCACTTACTCAACACACTTCACTGACACAACACACTTCACTGACACAACACACTTCACTGACACAACATAATTCTTCACTGATAGAACACTTCAATAACAAAATATCAATTACACCCTTTAAATACTGTGTATAATTATCGTCTATTAGTAAAGTCCTTAAGCCTATTTTTAAATACATTTTTGGTTGTTGGTAGAGCCTTTAGCTTTTTAAGTATGATTTCTCAACCTCACCAGCATTTTAGACCTTTCCGATATTAATCCTTATTATACAATAATTGTATTGTCTTGATTTTATAACACGCAATAATCGTATACAAAACACGGAACGTGCTTGCTTAGGCGTGTGTCAAATTCGCTTCCGCTGCCTGTACTTGAAACACGTCGACTACATTCTGATCGGGGCGTCGTAGTTCACTTCAGACTAATACAAATATATCGATGTCACGGCCCTAGTACTGTCATCCTCTGAGGAGTTTAGTGCTGAGAGGAATGCGGTTCCGACTAGTCTAGCGCGGTACTGGAGTGGGAGGGAACAGTGACAGCGGCAGTCTGGAAGGAAGTACAATCATACTGAAAACATTCGCCCAATTTATGAGAGCAGTATGCCTATTAGTTTTCTAACGTATTTTTGGCGAGATAGAGATACAACCATTCGTACTTATGTGTTCAGAGAAGGAAAGTATTGTAGAAAATTTTATTTATTTATTTATTTATTTATTTATTATTTATTTATTCTGGTGAAGTTAAGGCCATCACACCACCAGAAATACAAATACAATAAAATAAATAAAAGAAAAATCATAATACAACTGCAATAATATAAATGAAAAGAAGAATCATACTATAAAATTTAATGATTAGTAGAATTGAATTAAATTGTAAAGTAATCAATTTAAATATACTGTACTGCTGAACTCACTTGAGAAGTAAAACTACTTTATTTGCATTTTAAGATATCACCAAAAAAATGATTTTCGCATGACATTATAGGAATCTGTTTTTCACGATACCAATCACACATATTCTAAAATTCCAATAGAATAAAACGAAAAACTTTTCCACAGCATGTTTCCTTAAAAATGACTTGTAACGGTGAAATATTTAATATGAGTAATTCACATAATATTAACATAGCTAACATCAGGAAGATTGAGCAAAAATTGCAGCAATATATTTAATATATTAATAACAAAACCATATAGGCCTAGGTAAACAATATGTATATGAAATATTCACACACTACTACAAACTGAAGACTGCATATTTTTGGACGATTAATACTTCCCACTCCGCTCGGCTCGGCTTGGCTGTAGCAACAAAAGAATCTACCTGCAACCCCCCCGTACCGATGGCAAGAATACAGGTCCCAGCTTTAAACTCGTCGGAGGAAGAGAGTAATCATCTAGTCTGGATTCGAACCCACAATCGAGGTCAGCCTCGGATCATTTTTGTAATATTTATTCTCTTTTTTTTATCCCATCCTTTTCTCAGATTCACTCTCTGTAGTACTGCCCTTTCTCGTCCGTCCATATGATTGTCATCGTCGCAACTGGGGAGGACAGGCCTCCATAAATTTCTATTAGTGAGGCCTTGTCAATGAGACTCCAAGTAAAGACGGGGGCGTAGCTCCTCGGATGATCTTTGTGTGACTCCATGCGGGTACCGCACTCAAAACGGAGATGAATACCGTGGGGATGTGCCTTCAATGTCAGCCCCTACTTATCTGCTTTATCATACAATTTAAGATAATTCTCAATCTGGAGTTCTCGGCTACTGGTTGACATACACTGGCACGCTGTAGAGTAAAGGCCAAGACATTTCGCTACAAATCGAAGGTCGCGGTTCGATTCCCGATGGAGTCATGGATTTTTTCAATTGATCTATTCCTTCCTGCTGTATTGTGGTCACTGGGGTCAAACCAGCATTTATTAGAAATGAGTTCTAGGAAGTTTACCTTGGGAGTAAAGGCGGCGAAACAGTAGGAGTAACATCGCTACTGCTACTAATGCCAGATGTTTGCGTAGGTGGAGGCTTTAAGGGGAGATGGATAAGAAATTACACGTCATAATATCATATTAAGTTAAGTATTTAGGCATTACGATCGACCAACACTTACGATGGAACAAATATATTACATATTTATGCAATAGATTACGTAAAACAATTTATATCTTTGTTATACTTCGGTCATATTTACTAATTAATATTTTACGTCTCATTTATTTAGCTTTATTTCAATCCATTATCCAGTATGGAATTTTAGGTGGGGATAAATGCTTGTAATTCTAACATCATAACACTTATTCAGAAAAGAATCATTAAAATATGCCTTAATAAACCAATTGATTACTCATCCGAGCTTTTGTTTACTGATTTTAATGTTTTGAAAATTAAACAGATTTATTATATTTATTAATCTTCATACATAAAAACCGTAATAAATTCAAACTGTATCATCATAAATATGGAACTAAAAGGTCCGATTTTATACGACTAGAGGAACCAAAGTGTTTCACAAGCACAGCTCTGAGCCATGGTACCTACTTTGTCCAAGGTTATACAATAAAATAATTGATAAATACCCAGATTTGGAAAATTTTAGTATCAGGAATTTCAAAACATTTAGGAATTTAATTTTTAAATAATATATATTGATTTAATATGTATATGTATTTGTATGACTTAAATTGTTAAAATTGAAATTGTATTTTTAAATTTAATTTAATCCTGTAATTTTTTTTCTTGACCCTGTTTGTGTCAAAAAAATTATCTTTGTGTTTATCTTTGTGTTTAGATATCTCCCTGAGCACGAGTTTTTTACTCCTTCAGGGAAGAACTAAGATTGTATTTTTGTCCATGTTATTTTATTAACAATAAGCAATAAACAATATTGTCTATTACATTAATATTTTTAGACTTAACTTGAAAATTGGAATAGGCTACTGATTTAAAATATCTGTGCTTCTTTACCTTTTTCTCAGAATTTTATAATCATTTGTTTCGATTCTCAGAATTTTTAATTTTCATAATAAATTAAAAGAATTAAGTTATGTACTTTTTTATAAAAATCTATAAAACCAGTTAACATGAAGCTTTTCATCATATGCCTTATCCGTGTCTTACTGGCTTTTAAGGAACCCGGAGGTTCATTGCCGCCCTCACATAAGCCCGTCATTGGTCCCTATCCTGTGCAAGATTAATCCATGCTCTATCATCATATCCCACCTCCATCAAATCCATTTTAATATTATCTTCCCATCTACGTCTCGGCCTCCCTTATCCGTGTCTAAAGTAACATTTTATCGCAGCCAGATATTTTAAGCCTCCATGTTTCTATGATATTCATGTAATTTTGTTTCTCTTAAAATGTTGAAAGCCAATATCAAAATTGCGCTAAATATATTTTAAATAACATGCTATTAGGAGTAAATGTCATACAAGTGCAGCTTTTAAACATGGTGCTAGTTTCGGCCCAAGAATTTATAATAAAATTACAAACCATTTTTCAAATTTGAAATATTTTAAAATTGAAGCTTTTAAAAAAGAAATTTATAAAATTATTCATGATATATAATATTAACAAATGTGTGTATTTTTTTACCTTTTATTTCTGTCGACTATATTCATGTTTTTATTGAATATCACTGGCTTCTGTCCGATTGTCAATTTATATTGTTTTTTCCTCTCTCTCTCTTTTTTTTTTTTTTTCTCTCTTGTGTTATTTATTGGTTTAAATTAAGTTACTTACTGTATTTAGTAAACTGTTTTTGTAAATTTTATGTTATATTATTGGCTAAGACCACACCGTGCACAAGCCTAGCCCTTACGGTAGTAGAAACATTTTTGTTTTATAATTTTAATTTATACTCACTAGCTAGTTAAATAAAATAAATAAATAAACAAATAAAATGTCAGAAATGTTTAGTGGATATTTAAAAATGACTGAGCTATGTACATTTTAGTGAATTGCTGTATTTTTTTTTAATTTGGGCCCCAACTTTTTTCCTCATATTAATTTCGGCATTTTCAAAATTAAGGTCTTCACATATCGAAGCCAGGCGCATAGCCTTATCAAACAGCGGCAATAGTTTTAAGGTTTACCTTTCCTAATTTTTCGGATACAAATTTTTTCCCCTATACAGTTCTCTGCAAGTATGCCACTGTCTACCGGTTACGTCTGTTGTCTCATCAATTGAAACCATAGGTTCTGAACATTCACGTTGTCCCTAATTTTAGTAATCGTATTCCCATACAGCATAGCAAATGGGTAAACATTTTTGACGTATTGTTGATTCGCCTGTAATATGCTGATTTTTTTTATTCATTTATTTAAATTTAAATATACAGAATACAAAATATAATTACAACTATAGAAATATCTGTTTTTTTTTTTCAGAAATAATTTAAAGTAGGGATTATCCAGACTTCTGAATGGTAAGTTCGCATGTACTATCATGTCACAGAGAATTCTGACTGATTATTTGAACTCGAAACATTTTTCTTTGAATTGTGTGTAACATTTTTCTTACGTGTTTTGTTGTTGCATTTTTTGAACGCTTTGTTTTTCGTCATTGTACTTTGTTTCACTTGGCACTAAGCAACTCGTCATTATGACACGCAAACTCACTCTGAAAGTCTTGCGTTCGATGCTCAGTATAGCGTCGTGCATTACAGGCGCTATGTTCGGTTCAAGTTTGTCGAGTATGGCAGCCATGGCGAAAATGTGACTCACGAGCACACTGTGGCTCACAATGATAGCTATGCATTTCTCTTGCTTCCTACCTCCTCCAACTCCTACCCTCTCACTCACTGGAGTCAAACTCCGTTCCATTTGTATTTGTCTCTGACCTGCGAATGGCGTATCGTCGCAATGTCTCTCTCGAAGAATATTAAATGTACGATTTGTTCACAAGTATTACGAGGAAAACGGTTGTGTAACATATAACTGCATTATACTACATTTTACTCATGAAACATTAAAAGGACCACACCTGTGGAGTAACGGTCAGCGCGACTGGCTGCGAAACCAGGTGGCCCGGGTTCGAATCCCGGTCGGGGCAAGTTACCTGGTTGAGGTTTTTTCCGGGGTTTTCCCTCAACCCAATACAAGCAAATGCTGGGTAACTTTCGGTGCTGGACCTCTGACTCATTTCACCGGCATTATCACCTTCATATCATTCAGACGCTAAATAACATAGATGTTGATACAGCGTCGTAAAATAACCTATAAAATAAAAAAAATAAAAACATTAAAAGGTTAAGTGTTGTTGTTGTTATTATTATTATTATTATCATTATTATTATCATCATCATCATCATCTCTGTACGTCGATCCTTTTTCAGCAGATGTACGAATAATGTGGTTAGACCTTCAATTTAAACTCACTGATTTACAACGTGATGTTAAATGAAAGCTAGATGTAAGGACTTGACAAATGTTGAACTTTTCAAATCTTTTATTTAACTGTAGCAATTTTATTTTCCACCTTTGCTTATCTTAATGTTATTAATTTACATTAACGTTTTCGATACTTGTATTGTATCATCTTCAGATGTTAGGATGTTATGTCAACATATGTGATGAAAACCTAGCCTCATTTCGTGTTGTGGGTTGTTCAAATGCTTAGAACCTATCATGATTTCCTAGTCTTACTAGAGTTAATCGTTGCTGTGAATTAACCTAATTCTGTGTCTCTAGTTACTTGTTAAGATTCTGTTAAAATTCACTATGAAGGCCCGTGTTGGACAGTGTAAAATTATATGAGAACAATAATATAACATATAACTATATATAAAACAAGAGAAGTATACAATATAAAACACTATAAACACTATAAAACACTTTGAACACTTGTATGGTTGGCCGTGTTAGCCAGTTGTTATGTCGTTGAATTGGGCTGCTTCTGCTGATCATAGTTAAAATCACTGTCTTAATGACGCACTTTTTGTTCACTGATTTATCTGTAGTTTTGGTGCTATGTGTTATTGGAGTCTTTGTAGACTTTTCACTTTTTTTAAATATATTGTTCATACTGACTAATGTGAAAATCATTGATACAGTTACTATGTGTCGGTAATTAGACTTATGTGGTACAAGATGATTTTCTGTTGAGTCCGTGAATCTAGTACAGCCGTGCGTGTCTGCAATAATTTACATTATATTAATCTTTGCCAAAAAATAAATATCCGAAGCTTCGTTCTTTCGCTTGCTCTGTCGAAGCCATGTTCCCTACAACTTACGTTTGTGAAAAATTATTTTCAACAATGAAAATAGTAAAAACGAAATTTAGATCACGACTGACAGACAAATACCTTCGTGATCAACTACGACTGGCATTAAGTGACATAATTCCTGATTTTGAAACTCTGTCGCAAAGACATTCTGAAGACAGTTAATTTTAGGTTGTGATAATATGGCCTATGTTTTCTTATTCATTTCTTTCTTCGTTACACGTACTAAACATTAGTTTGTAACCTTATACTGTATAAAATTATACTTAAGTGCTTGACGTAAGGAAAATGAAAATCCGTTAATAAGTCAGACAGTTGCTTCACTTCCCCTTCGGGTATCCGCCTCCCTCCATAGGTGCTATGCACGTTGCAGGTTACACAGTGGTTCGGCGCACGATCACATTTTCGCCACGGCTGGAGTATGGTGTAGTTCGTTATTCGCCAATATTCGCTCTGCAAGGAGAAGGTCTTTCGTGTTTGTTCCACCTTGTCATAAAATATTTGCTGTCCTTCACTTATGTTATAATCGCTTAAGAATTTTAGCACATATTTTGCGATTAGTTTTTTCATTTCTGTTCGTATGAAATAAGACGAATTTTTAATGCCTTTGATGTTCGAATCTTCTAGGGGACGAGGAGAGGGCTTACGTCATACTGACATATCCAGCGCACTAGTAACTTGCATCGCCGTATTAGTCTCCCTAGTCACGCGGTCTAGTCATAACTTATTTTTCTTTGTTGTTAGAAATATAACGCGAAGTTTAAATAAGAATATCACTAAAACAACACTAGTACGGACATCTTAAAATCAATTGCTCAAAGAATGGAAATTTGACTAAAATCTGGAGACTCTTTGTACTTAATTGAATGGAGGGGCGAGGTCACTCTGAATAACTGTGACTTAATGGGTTCTTCCTTAAATCGCTCATCTTTAAGCGGGGTTTTGAGTCTCGGCCAGATGAGCTAATGCGATAAGTGGTAGACACTACGTCAGTTCGGAATAATACTTCGGTGTCTAGTACCCAGTCAGAACACATTTTCCCTACGATGAAAGAGTAATGGAACGGAGAAAAATTCTCTCCAGCGCCGGGATTTGATCGTATGATGAGGCATAATATCTGCATGGAAATATCATATGTACTTCGGTACATTAAAATAATATATATATATATATATATATATATATATTATATAACTATATAACATTTTCCCTAACAATAGTAATAGCATTATTTCTTAATTGGTTATTTTACGATACTTTATCAACTGCTATGGTTATCTAGCGTCTGAGTGAGATGAATGTGATAATGCCAGCGAAATGAGTCCAGGGTCCAGCGCCGAAAGTTGCCCAGCATTTGCTGTTGATGGGTTGAGGGAAAATCCCGGAAAAACCCTCAACCAGATAACTTGTCTCAATCAGGATTTGAACTCGGGTCCGCTCGTTTCACGGTCAGGCAGGTTAACCGTTACTTCACAGCGGTGGACAGTAGTAGTAGTAGTAGTAGTAGTAGTAGTAGTAGTAGTAGTAGTAGTAGTACTGGGTGTTCAGTTCAAAGTGTGTCATGGCTCGCTGTATGCCGTCATGTGGCTAGCCGATGAGCCTAGAGAATTCTATCTTCCTACACTTCCGCAAAGGCGTATTACCTATGTGCCAGAGAAGTTTCCTAGCAAGTACGGCGTTCATTCTGGAGAGTACTTACCGATACGTACTACCGTACCACCTGTAGTGGCAGTAATGTGAACTGTTTGGAAACACGTACTGAGGTGAGTTTTTTCTTACTGTCGGGATATGGGGAGAGGATGAAGACGATTACTTAAGTATTTGTTGACATTAACTTCGACGGTCAACATGGACACGGAACATTTGATTTGTGTTGTGGAATGTTGCCTTACGCAACCGATGATAACAAATACCCTGCGTACGACTTGCCCGCGCACAACACAGTTCGAAAGAGGTTATGGTAGCACCACAGTCTAGTACTGGGTGTTCAGTTCAAAAGGTGTCATGGCTCGCTGTATGCCGTCATGTGGCTAGCCGATGAGCCTAGAGAATTCAATCTTCCTACACTTCCGCAGAGGTGTATAAGCTGTGAGGCAGAGAAGTTGCCTAGCAAGTACGGCGTTCATTCTGAAGAGTACGTACCGATACGTACGGTAACGCCGGTAGTGGCAGGAATGTGAACTGTTTGGAAATACGTACTGTCGGGATATGGGGGGAGAGGGTTAAGACGATTACTTACGTATTTGTTGACATTAACTTCGACGGTCAACATGGACACGGAGCATTTGATTTTGTTGTGGAATGTTACCGTACGCAACCGATGATAACAAATACCCTGCGTACGACTTGCCGGCGCAAAACACAGTTCGAAAGAGGTTATGGTAGCACACAGACCGTACAGACCGCCATTTGTTGCTACGACGTTCAAGTTATACCGTACACGTTCTCAAGTTCAGATTGAAGAACGCCTTAAATAATAGGCAACTTCTCTGACGTATAAGCTGAAACTCGCTTCAAATCGGTGACCCAACAACAGTGACGTCATGACACACTTTGAAATGAACACCCAGTATATACAGTCACGAAGCTCAATACGTAGTAAATATGCATACATTAGGTAGTTGCTCACCACTAGGATCGCTAATATCGCCTCATTACAGGCAATGCAAAATATTGCCGGCACAGTCTATTGTTTCTAGCACCCTCAAAACTCAAGCTTCGTGACTGTATATAGTAGATTTTTTATTTTAGTAGGTTATTTTACGACGCTTTATCAACAGCTTAGGTTATTTAGCGTCTGAATGAGATGAAGGTGATAATGCCGGTGAAATGAGTCCGGGGTCCAGCACCGAAAGTTACCCAGCATTTGCTTATATTGGGTTGAGGGAAAACCCCGGAAAAAACCTCAACCGTGTAACTTGCCCCGACCGGGAATCGAACCCGGGCCACCTGGTTTCGCGGCTAGACGCGCTAACCGTTACTCCACAGATGTGGACTATATAGTAGACTGTGGTATAGTAGACTGTGGTAGCACAGACCGTACAGACCGCCGTCTGTTGCTACAACGTTCAAGTTATACAGTACACGTTCTCAAGTTCAGATTGAACGCCTTGATTAATAGGCAACTTCTCTGACATAAAAGCTGAAACTCGCTTCAAATCGCTGACTCACAACAGTGACGTCATGACACATTTTGAAATGAAACAAGTAGTATTAGTAAGTAGTAGTAGTAGTAGTATTTAGTAGTAAGTAGTAGTAGTAGTATTTTAGTAGACAGTAGTAGTATCAAGTAGTAGTAGTAGTATTAGTAGTAGTAGTATTAGTAGTATTAGTAGTAGTAAGGTAGTGAGTATTAGTAGTAGCCGGTAGTGGTATTAGTAGAGTCCAGGGTAGTAGTATTAGTAGAAAGTACCCAGTATTTGGTCCTAATGGGTTATTAGCAGGAAAGTGGTAGTAAAGTAGTAGTAAGTCATTAGTAAAAGTAGTAGTACCAGTAGTAAGCAGTAGTAGTAGTACCAGAGTTTGAATAGTAGGGTATTAGTAGTATTAGTAGTATTAGTACGGTAAGTAGGCAGGTAGTAACAGTAGCAGTGGTAGTAGTAGTAGTAGTAGGACAGTATTAGTAGTAGTAGTAGTAGTAGTAGTAGTATTAGTAGTAGTAGTAGTAGTAGTAGTAGTAGTAGTAGTAGTAGTATTAGTAGTAGTAGCAGTAGTAATAGTGTCCACTGCCGTGGACTAACTGTTAGCATGTCCGACCTTAAAAGGAGCGGGCCCGGGTTCAAAAACTCGTTGGGACAAATTACCTGGTTGAGGTTTTTTCCGAGGTTTTCCCAGTTGAAGCAGAATTGCTGGGCAACTTTCATATTTGATATTATCAATTTCATTTCTACATCACACAAAAATACAAAAAAAACGGTCGTCTCAATTCATTTTGCAAAATTGCAAACGTTTTATCAGATGACAATTACGATTGTTATAAAATGGATGATGTGAAATACTGTATTTTATATATGCGTCCTTGGTTTCAGTCGATGTTGAACGCAGTTTATCCGACATTCGGCGGTCATTTTCATTTGAAACTTTGAAAATGAATGCTGTTCATTGCAGCATCAACCGAAATCAGGCGAACAACATGCAAGAAAAGCAAGGTACGGAATAGATGTGATAAATAAACTAATGTAACAGTTAAATATAGGGAAAGCACAATTGTACGCCATACCTGTACGTTTTCGGCATTCCAAAAGTGTAATGCAAAACTCTAAATTAAAAAAAAAAAAAAAAAACATCTTTTCAGACTCAGACTTAAGTACCACTTTGTGACAATTTAAATATGATTTCGAACAATTATTCTCAACCTCACCAGCATTTTAGACCTTTTCGATATTATTCCTTATATAGGCCTACAATAATTGTATTGTCTTGATTTTATACCACGCAATAATCGTATACAATGCACGGATTTTGCTTGCTTAGGCGTGTGTCAAATTCGCTTCCGCTGCCTGTACTTGAAACACGTCGACTACATTCTAACCGGTGTCTTACGTTCACCTCAGACTAATACAAATATATCGATGTCACGGCCCTAGTAATGAGGCGATAGTAGCGATTCTAGTGGCTAGCAACTATCTATGGATGCATATTTACTACGTATTTAGCTTCGTGACTGTGTATACTAGACTGTGATTGTACTGTGTACTGCTTTATTTAACCACGGTTTCAGTTCTGCAGTTGCAGACAGGGCCGCCGACAGACTTTATGGGCCCCTATGCAATACTGTACTCGGACCCCGTTGAAAAAAGTAACAATTACAAGTTACCAGTTATTCTAACCATAATAATTATTTGCAAAATAAATAAGAGATAACCCCATACACAGATACGAACTTAAAAATATACACTTTTATTACATTGAAAACTTTTAGCAAAACTTCACATTAGCACAATACATTATAATAATATTGAATTGGGCTAACCGTCTATACTTATCTAGTTTATATTTGAATTAAACATTAACGTTTTCGGCACTTATGTGTCATTTTCAAATGCATGGAATTGCCTTATTACATGTTCAAATAGATACACCTTATGTGTGTGAAATATATGGTATGTACCCTTGATGATCTACCATCGTTTACAAAATAATATATAAATTAAATTAAAAACACTTGCTAATAATTAAAATCTATACTAATTTACATCTACAATAAAAGTCACATTGTTTTATGTGACAATATGGTTATCTTGAAGTTGTTATCACATGCAGTTCCTATATTTATTGAATGTTTTGAGTTGCACTGTGTTGCACGTATTAAAATGTTAAAATTTGTTTGTTATATATTAACACACCAAGGATTCATGTTGTTTCACTTACGCAAGTCGAAGCACTGTACCACGATGAAATGTTGCGTAAAATCAGTTGCATTGATGCTTGTTATTGTGTTCCTTTTGGTTTGCCAAGGTTGGATGTTACAAATTCATCATTGTCACCATACGATTGTCAGTTAAGCCTTTTACACTGCGAACATAAAATGTTGTTGTTACGTGTGTGAATGTACTGGTGTTTAAATGCATTGATTGAAAATATTAACTTACTTACATTGGTTGGACGTGTTGTGTGCTCGACGTTGATCAGGCTGTTACTGAGAATCGTTCAGTACTCACAATAGTTCTTATTTTAATGAACGTCTGGCGGAACCGGAAGTGATGTGGGGGTAGGGGGATGTGATGTAATATTAGTAGTAGTAGTAGTACGTTTATTTTGCCTGGCAGAGTTAAGGCCATGAGGCCTTCTCTTCCACTCAACCAGGTTTCAATAATACAAATACATGAGATATAAAATTTGATTACAAAGCAACACAAAAGAGAATAACTTAGGAATTACATAAAATATAGTAGGAAGTTACAATAGACAAGATCAGTTACATAATATATAAAATAACGTAGAAAATTACACATAATCAAAATCAGTTACATAACATAAGGGGAATACACACACACACACACACACACACACACACACACACACACACACACACACACACAAAGACACAATTTATAAGATCTAAAATGCCCGAGACAAATTGGACGATTAATTTACTTGAGATATATTATTCAGTTAATATACTAATTGGAGAATACATATGGGTGACAAGACATAAAATGTTGATTAGAAAAGTCCTACTAAATGGCACACAAACACAAATGATTAAGTAATATATAAAGATAATAATAAAAAAAGAGAAAAAAAAAGAAAAAGAGAGAGGAGAAAAAATAACAACTTGGTAATTTAAGACGCAAGAGTCTAGTTCTGTTCATTAAAGACATTTCTAAGTAGAGTGTACTTAAAAGATTTTAGACTCCGACTGCTCCTGATTTTCTGTGACAAGGAATTCCAGGAACGAGCTGTGTGTATTGTGAAGGAAGCAGAGTAGAGAGATGTTTGATGGAGTGGAATTGATAGAACATGGTTATGCTGCGAACGTGTATCACGGTTGTGGTGGGATGCTAAAAGTGTGAATATTATGGGATGATGTCCGATTTTTCGAGATTAATTTAAATAAATTACATATTATGGGATGATGTCCGATTTTTCGAGATTAATTTAAATAAATTACATAATATTACATCACATCCCCCTACCCCCACATCACTTCCGGTTCCGCCAGACGTTCATTAAAATAAGAACTATTGTGAGCACTGAACGATTCTCAGTAACAGCCTGATCAACGTCGAGCACACAACACGTCCAACCAATGTAAGTAAGTTAATATTTTCAATCAATGCATTTAAACACCAGTACATTCACACACGTAACAACAACATTTTATGTTCGCAGTGTAAAAGGCTTAACTGACAATCGTATGGTGACAATGATGAATTTGTAACATCCAACCTTGGCAAACCGAAGGAACACAATAACAAGCATCAATGCAACTGATATTACGCAACATTTCATCGTGGTACAGTGCTTCGACTTGCGTAAGTGAAACAACATGAATCCTTGGTGTGTTAATATATAACAAACAAATTTTAACATTTTAATACGTGCAACACAGTGCAACTCAAAACATTCAATAAATATAGGAACTGCATGTGATAACAACTTCAAGATAACCATATTGTCACATAAAACAATGTGACTTTTATTGTAGATGTAAATTAGTATAGATTTTAATTATTAGCAAGTGTTTTTAATTTAATTTATATATTATTTTGTAAACGATGGTAGATCATCAAGGGTACACACCATATATTTCACACACATAAGGTGTATCTATTTGAACATGTAATAAGGCAATGCCATACATTTGAAAATGGCACATAAGTGCCGAAAACGTTAATGTTTAATTCAAATATAAACTGGATAAGTATAGACGGTTAACCCAATTCAATATTATTATATTACAACATGCTTATCGGAAAATCATACAAAATGAAAATACAATATATTATATTCGTAAAACATTATTCTTAAACACCTATATTTTCTAACTTGCAGTCCAACATCAACAAACAACTCTCCTTGACTTCATTGATGCAAAATCATCAATTATGTCATCAAAATTTAAAGACCTAGCAAGATCGCTCTCCAGACTAAGGAGCCAAGGTTACTCAGTCGTTACTGACACATTGTTTATCTGAATACATTTTTTTATTTCCTTGATTTTGCTGAAGGATCTTTCAGCATGTCCACACCTGTGGAGTAACGGCTAGCGCCTCTGGCTGCGAAACCAGGTGGCCCGGGTTCGATTCCCGGTTGGGGCAAGTTACCTGGTTGAGGTTTTTTCCAGGGTTTTCCCTTAACCCAACATGAGCAAATGCTGGGTAACTTTCGGTGTTGGACCCCGGACTCATTTCACCGGCATTATCACCTTCATCTCATTCAGACGCTAAATAACCTAGATGTTGATAAAGCGTCGTAAAAATAACCTACTTAAATACTCTTTCAGCATCAGCAACTGTCACAGGAATTGTATAGAATATTCTAATAGTTATAGAAATATTTGGAAATAAAGTATCCTGTTTTAATTCCCTCAGACTATTTAGGAGATTCATAGGTTTCAGTGGGGTTGACCCTAAATTAGAGGCATGAATTGATTTTAAATATTTCGGCTCATCACTGATCTCTTTGTTAATATCTTCATAATATTTTTCACGCAGTCTAGCACCCATATTAATATCTTCCAATTTTTTCTGTCTCTCCTTGTGCTTCTCAGCTCCTGACTTATGTTCTGTACTTGTCCATTGTGCAGTTAAACAATAACCAGTAACACTAATGAACAGAATTTACTAGACAAACGACAACGAAAAGACGAAAGTTTCGACACGAAACATACAATGTACTGAAAAAGAAACGTATCCTGCGACTTCGGTTTGGGAGAGTCCACTAGCATATTGTGGTGGGCCAGCGGGGGTTTGGTAGTTAAAAAGGACAAGCCAATAATTAATTGAACGTGTTCAGTACAAGCGACGGGAACGTAGTTCAGGAAATTGCCGGGGCCCTCAACTGTCGTGTTGGTGAACGTTAATGCGAGAAACCGATATTCTATTATATAAAAGTCAAATATTTACATATGAAGTGGTAATTTGTATTAATTCTACTATTGTTGAGCTAATATGTCAAATTTATGTAACAAATATTCTTACAAAATTTTATAGTACCCGTAATAATTATTCATGATAATAAAAAGTAATCAGACTCACTTAATCTGACGGGCCCATATGCACTCGCCCCCTTTGCCCCCCCTTCTCGGCTGCCCTGGTTGCAGATGTTATTCAGTATCAAAATTCAACGTGGAACGACAAAAGGCCTACAGGTTTTGCCTCGAGCGCTCTATCAGGGACAGGGTTCTTTTCGATTCCCTAAATCTATGATATGGAACCACAAACTTCACTACCTTCTCGGAATTCACCCTCGGTCGGGTTTGAACTCACAAATCTCTGATCCAGAGTCCAATATTGTAACCTTACTTACTTACAAATGGCTTTTAAGGAACCCGGAGGTTCATTGCCGCCCTCACATAAGCCCGCCATCGGTCCCTATCCTGAGCAAGATTAATCCAGTCCCTACCATCATATCACACCTCCCTCAAATCCATTTTAATATTATCCTCCCATCTACGTCTCGGCCTCCCCAAAGGTCTTTTTCCCTCCGGTCTCCCAACTAACACTCTATATGCATTTCTGGATTCGCCCATACGTGCTACTTGCCCTGCCCATCTCAACGGTCTGGATTTAATGTTCCTAATTATGTCAGGTGAAGAATACAATGCGTGCAGTTCTGCGTTGTGGAACTTTCTCCATTCTCCTGTAACTTCATCCCTCTTAGGCCCAAATATTTTCCTAAGAACCTTATTCTCAAACACCCTTAATCTCTGTTCCTCTCTCAAAGCGAGAGTCCAAGTTTCACATCCATAAAGAACAACCGGTAATATAACTGTTTTATAAATTCTAACTTTCAGATTTTTTGACAGCAGACTAGATGACAAAGCTTCTCAACCGAGTAATAACACGCATTTCCCATATTTATTCTGCGTTTAATTTCCTCCCGAGTGTCATCTGTTGCTCCAAGATATTTGAATTTTTCCACCTCTTCGAAGGATAAATCTCCAATTTTTATATTTCCATTTCGTACAATATTTTGGTCACGAGACATAATCATATACTTAGTCTTTTCGGGATTTACTTCCAAACCGATCGCTTTACTTGCTTCAAGTAAAATTTCCGTGTTTTTCCCACTCGTTTGTGGATTTTCTCCTAACATATTCACGTCATCTGCATAGACAAGAAGCTGATGTAACCCGTTCAATTCCAAACCCTGTCTGTTATCCTGAACTTTCCTAATGGCATATTCTAAAGCGAAGTTAAAAAGTTAAGGTGATAGTGCATCTCCTTGCTTTAGCCCGCAGTGAATTGCCAATATTGTAACCACAGCAGTAAAATTGTCTAGTTCCTTGATGGAAGTTGAACTCATGTTCCCTGTATTTGTAGCTGAACACGGTAACATTTAAATCACAGATAGTGAAGTTGGTTGTCTTGCAATAAAATGTCTATTGCAGCATTTTACTGACATTTAAGCACGCAGCAGAGAAAGTTACGACTGTTTGTTCGAAGCAGTTACGAACGTTTGATACCGCAGCCAGAAGAGGGCAGTGCTCGTACTGATATAGACCCATTACTACTGTTATGGTATTTACTGAACGCATCTGTCTACCCCCTTCCCTTCTTTCCCGCATCGGGCTCATAAAAGTCTATTAAGACTCCAGCTCTCTCCACTAAGCAATGTGCATGACCAACCAATTGCACAGCCTTCTGAGTAACAGTAAAATCAATTATGCGTGTTCGGCCGTGATCATCATGTTTTGTCTTAAGTGGTAACAACAGTTGACGAGCGATAATGAGACGATTACACTCGGGAAGTTGACTACGTCACGTCGTTATGGAAGACAGTTGCGAATCTGCTTCGATACGGCTGCTGATTCTGTTCCTGTGTTTTGCTTTTCGGTTTGTCAATATCGTCGCTATTCGAAGATGATGGGGAAGAAACAAAGGAGGGTGAAATTCAGAGAAGATGAAGAGGAGAAGGATTTCGATAGATGGATTAAGGACCGGAACGGTAAGTACAACATTTTAATTATAGTAATAAATTTAGTAATATCAGTTTTATGGAATATGTGCCTATACAATGAGAGGATTTATATTGTTTTTCGAGAATTCTAGGAAACATGGTGGGGTAGAAAGGATTTCTCGTAAGATTAATTATGAAATATTAGTCTAATTAAATGAAACTGGCATGTTATGGCATTTTAATTTAAACTTAATTATTTTTCTTTGTTTCTCTACTCTTTATTTTAAGTTATATTTGCCGTATATATTTGTAATAATAAACCAAGATCGGTTTCGATCAATTAAATGATCGATATATTTTGTTTTCATTATGTTGCCAACCAATCAATATTGTTGTAAATTAGTTTGATCATAATCATGGCGGCAATTTCGAATGCTATAGTTAAAAAAAAAAAAAAAAGAAATGGATCAAATTCTCCCTCTTGATTTAAAATGTAGGCCTCGAAATGGAAAGTATGGAATTATAAATAAGTTGTAAACTTTTTAGTAGCTTTATCCATGAATAAAGACATGTAGGCTATGTTTATGGTTTTTTTTATGCAAATGTGGTTTACTTAGGAGTGAAATGTTTTGCGAAACATGCGGGATGAGACTGAAGAAATTTAAAAGATGAAACTGTGGAGATGATGAACTCCTGTGAGCATATAAAAACAGTAATGAATCATTTATTTGGAAATTACAAGTGTAAGACTAAATGATAGAAAATACCTGGAAATTAGGTATAAATGATAGACACAGGTATCGTAGCACTTTGTGAAATCACTCGGATAACGGAGAAGATGAAACGGAACATCTCCAGTGAGGTCCATGGTAAAATGCTAATTTTACACCAGTTTTGTTTTTAATTCTTTGGTCCAGGAAAAATACTAGTAAAAATGTGTTTTTGTGAAAGACTAGTATTTTCCCTGGGCCAAAAATGCAATATAAATTGAGTAGAATTAGTATTTTATTATATATTATAAAGATGACTAATATGAACTTAATTTTATTGTTGTATTAATACCAATGTTGTATTGTTTGAAAGTTTAATGTTACTGTGTTTAAAGTTTATCTTTGTTATGTTTCTTTAACTTATTTTGAATAAAATTTAATATATTGTATAAGAAAGGTGACTAATATGAGCTTAATATCATTATTGTTGGTTTTATTAAATTATACATGTTTATAGTACTATGTATTTAGTATTGTTAAGATGGCATACTTGATATAATAATCGAAAATATACAATACTGGGTGTTCAGTTCAAAATGTGTCTTGGCTCGCTGTATGCCGTCATGTGGCTAGTTGATGAGCCTAGAGAATTCAATCTTCCTACACTTCCGCAGCTCAGGTGTATAACCTAAAGGCAGAGAAGATGGCATAGCAAGTATGGCGTTCATTCTGAATAGTACGTATATAAAGTGGCAGGAATGTGAACTGTTTGGAAAACGTACTGTCGGGATATGGGGAGAGGGTTAAGACGATTACTTACGTATTTATTGACATTAACTTCGACGGTCAACATGGACACGGAGCATTTGATTTGTGTTGTGGAATGTTACCGTACGCAACCGATGATAACAAATACCCTGCGTACGACTTGCCGGCGCAAAACACAGTTCGAAAGAGGTTATGGTAGCACACAGACCGTACAGACCGCCATCTGTTGCTACGACGTTCAAGTTATACCGTACACGTTCTCAAGTTCAGATTGAAGAACGCCTTAAATAATAGGCAACTTCTCTAACATATCAGCTGAAACTCGCTTCAAATCGGTGACCCAACAACAGTGACGTCATGACACACTTTGAAATGAACACCCAGTATATAATCGATACCATGGAATACTCGGGGTGAGTCCTATAATGCATCTGTTCAATATATTATATAAACCGAGATGTTAACTAAAAGTAACATAACAGTAACAAATGAAACGATCCTGAAAAAGCTTGTTCCAGTAGGTTGCAATACCCATATTTCCAACGACAGCATTTACTATTGCATTCAATGGAAGATCTGTTCTCTAAATTTCTACCCGGACGTTGCGTCCGCGCACCACCTCAGATGTTGGCCTACACTACATGATATTTCGTAAAATGTGCTTTAAATATTACGACCACAAAGTCTAGACCTCTAAATATTTATGCTGAATGTTATGTTCACAGATCAATAATTGAATCACAATATTGAGAAATCCCACGTCATTTTTTTTTTACGTAATTGAGTTACCGTATATATGATTTCGTATTCTAAACCTGTACACTTTCGAGATTATGAAGAGAAACGCCACATAGTCCCATCAACATTCATTTTTAGCTGAAGTATTAAGAAAAAAATAATTTGAGCACAAATCTAGGACCTGAGATGTTTCTTGCATCTCCTGAAAATTTTAGTTTCCTAGACATGTGGGATTTCTCAATATTCCGGTCTAATTATAGGTTTTACAGCTCGTTCTGATTTATTTGCTTACTAGCATAAAACTAAAATTTTGATAAAACTTTAAATTCACATAAAACGATAATAATTATTATTATTCTGCAATGCTCGGAAAAAGTGGCATAAGTCAGTTTTCACAAACTTTTTTATTAATTTATTGACAACTTACGGAACATCTGCTCGCTTGGAAAAAGAGACATAAGTATTTATCCCATTACAATATTTCATACAGAAGAAAATCAAATCGACATAAACCAGTGTGAAGACAGTTTTTTTCCTTCTCATGTAAAATTAATATTTTTTACTTGTGCCACTTTTCCCGAGCACTACAGAATTAAACATGTATTTCACCTTTCACCCGGATTTTTAATAAACGCTATTACAGACGTGTAAATAGATCGATATTAACGCCAAAAGGAAATATTAGCTTATAAATTCACAATTCTGCGTATTATTTTTTGTGTGTTATATGTCATTTTTAAAGTCTCGGCTAACTAAACGTGAATCTGCGTGCTTGCGTACGTGTGTGAGAGAGTGCGGTATTAAAGACAGTCATTGTCATTATTGTGCGATGCTGTTTTCGATAAGGCAAATCTGACAGAACAGTTTTCTAAATAACATTTGTGCGAGATCGTGCGTATTTGCTTGTTTTCCGCACAGAACCAATACGCGGTAAGTGTGAAATACCACATTCAGTATTCCCAACCTAACACACATAACAATTTCCCTCTTCTTACCGCTTAAGCGCGACATTCATTTTACTGCTTTAGGCTTTTAACGTATTATTTTTAGAGACGTTTAATTGGAAACTTACCACTGCAATTTCACCTAAATTGCAATGTTAATAATTGTTTTTAAATATTTGCAAAAATTAAGTAAATTCTACTACTCCACGAAACTTATTGCATTCCTGATACAAGTAACATTAAGGAAGCCGTGAAAAAATCAACAAGATTCCAGATACCGATGTTATTACTGCAATATGTTATATAAATAATATTGTTAAAATATTAAAATGAAAAATAAATCATTACATAACCTTACCGTTTGTTTTAAGTTCGCATTTATAGACTGGGGGAAAAAAAGACAGACGTATATCACGGCCTGCTGGAGTATAGTAAACACAGAAAACATTTTATAGCAACAATGTTGAAGAAAGATATTTTGGTTTTCCGAAGTTGCCGTCATTAAACAGAAACCAAGATGGAGATTTCATTGCAACTAATTAGAAATTCGTCTTTCAGGTATGTAATAAACGATCTTCGCACAAAATAATGTACGATACGCGAGCGGTATGTTTGTTTTCATGTTCTCGGAAATTAAAAAAGCTCAACAACGTTTCGCTTTTTCGATCTTTTCCTCGAACATGAAAACGTCAGTCAACATACCGCTCTTGTAACGTATATTACTATTGTTGGTTCTTTCTTGTTGTTAAGGTAGAACTGTAGCCCGTCATGACGAGCTTTTTCTTTTATTTTATTTCCAAAAATAGCTATATTTAATGGTTATTCGAGAACGAAAATTACTTGAAAATGGCGAAAAACACAAAATTTAAATTTCTAAATTAAATGTTACAAATTTCAAATTTCAAAAATCGATAAAAATGCATAATTTCTACGAAAAAATATGCGTACAAAATACCTTAATTTTCACACATATAGCACAAACATACAGTACCTGTTTTGTACAGTATACCGTAAATATTACTTCGATATTTTCAACTGAACACTAGAGATGTTTAAACTGGTTGATTTGAATTGAAACATCGCTAAGTTTTCATGAGGTACAACAGAGAAAATTACGTTGACAAAGGCAAACTTGTATGGACGGACTACCACCCTGCCTTCACTCGGATTCAAGACTGTTTCCTTAATCGTAACATACACAAAAGCCGGCTGAGAGCAGTATAAAGTGATTTATATCTGGTTTGCTTGTTCTGGGAACAATTTCGTCTTCCCTAAACCAGTTTTATAACATCTGGGCTGGTTCTTCGGATGTATATATACAGTATCTCCTTTGTTTGAATGAAAGTTGATAGTCGCAGGTCCTCACTTTTATTTATTTTCCTGTAGCTTCTTTTATACACAAAAGTTTTCAAAGATGGCTCAAACGATTCTTTTTATTCGTTCCGCAATGAAATAAAAAGTTACTGGCGCACGGTGTCGGCTACTTGTACAAACATAAAACACATCTTCCGACATTACTCCGAAACCTAATAACGCAGACAGAATCAAGATTGCAGTAATGTGAAGGAAGTGATTGTTATGGTTTACAGCTTCATCTTTGTAATATTTTTTCTCCTTACTCTATTTCTTTCCATTATCGTCGTCCATAATAGCCCTATCTTCTTCCTCACCACCACCATCACCACAACAAACACTACAACTGTCGTCATCAGTGATAATTTATAGCGTCAATGAAATGTGTTCTATAGTGTCAGTGAAATGTGTTACAGAATGTCAGTGAAATGTGTGCTAAAGTGTCAGTGAAATGCGTCATAGTGCCACTACAGGGAATGAGATGAGAGTAAAGTGAAAGACTATTGAAAATTATGTAGGACCTATACATAATTATGTAGGTTGTGTTGTAAAATTAGGTGTTTTATTTTATGTTTTATTATTATTGTTTTAAATTGTATTGTGTATTCTTATTGTATTGTGTATAAAATTGTATATGTGTTGTAAATTTTATTATGTATTGTAAATTTTATTGTGTATTGCTTATCATTTTAACTGTGTATTGTTAATATTGTATATACCACTGCCACCGGGTGCTTGCCCACTTGCAGTGTAAATAAATACATACAAATAATCAATATCATAGATATACGATTCTACTTCTGTTCAGTCTTCTATTGTATTATATTATATTGTATTGTATTGTATTTATTAACATTCCATTTATTCATACATGCTTACAGCTAGAATATGGAACAAGTCAAAAAACTTAATACTATTATGAAGTCTTAATTTATAGTCACAGTCTAGATGAAATATATACAGAAGAGATTTAAAATATAGTCTACTAGTACAACACAAAGTTTTATTATCAATTTCATGAAGTGTTATTGAATGTCATGAATTCACCTACAGAATAGAAGGCGTGAGAAATTAGGTACTTCTTTAATTTGGCCCTAAATAATCTTATCTTTTGAGTTTCATTTTTTTATATCGATAGGGAAGCTATTAAAAATTTTTACTGCCATATAACGCACTCCTTTTTGATAGCACGATAGACTTGATGAAAGTCATTTTTGGCGTGTATTTATGTCATGAACTGTTGAATTAGTTACAAAGTTTTCACGATTAGCCTACATACCAGGAAGATTATTAATGAAAAAATATACTAACAAGCCATGGGCATTATTTGTAGTTTTTTTAAAATAGTCCTACACGATTCCCTAGATTTGGCACCTACTATTATTCTAATTACTCTTTTTTGTAATACAAATATATTGTTACTATCTGTGGAATTTCGCCAGAATATTATTCCAAAACTCATTACCGAGTGGAAGTATGCAAAGTACAGGGACATCATTTTATTTTTACTAAAATTTTAAATATTAACCTGGCTATACCTTTGGATCAAGATTGATAACCGCAAACACCGTTCGCTATCCCCTTCCACGACTGGAGTTCGATAATTCTGGCGTAAAATACAAACATATCACTTTACTACGTATAGGAGGGAAGAAAAGTAGTTCATCCATTTACGTAAACTAGGAAATATCACGCTTTTGACTTTGATAATTTTCATTAGGTTTTTGTTTAATCAAAATACAGTACAGTATTAACAGTGAGTGTTTTTACTCACGAACTGAGCTGTCCATTCGGACGTATTCAATATGCAGTGTATATTATACTGTCTATAGCACATTAGCGTACAATATAGAGAATGAAGTTAAATTGAAAAATAATCATAATATGGATATTTAAACACATTTTTAAAATAGTGGCCGTTCATTTCGATACAGGCTTCAGTTCTAATGTGCATATTATCGCACTATAGACTATTGCATCTAATTCCAGTTACCAGTTTCGTCTTTCGTACTACTAACTCATGTTGAAATAATTCTGTACCTACTCTATAAAAGAGTACCTTACGTACTGTAAATTCAATCTTCACTTCTGCCCGATCCGAAAAAATAAAATTACTCAGACATGCTATGTACTGTCCGTCCAAGTGGTTATATTGCAGGGTCGTAGAAAGGGAGGAAATCACGTGACAGTTAATTACTTAACGAGGCCCTTTTATTTAAGTTATTTTAAACAATTGTATGGGTATAATATTACGTAGATGTCCAATTCCTAACAGAAATTAATGTACTCAGAAAAGAGCTAAGACAACCCAGCCACTAGCCTTTACAGAAAGGCGAATAGAAGTAGGTGGGGGAAACCAGGATGCGACGTAGGAAAATGGACGACAGTACCTGTGCGAAAATGATTCAATATTGAAAGCTCTTTCGTCACTGGAAAACGCGAACATATTTTTGGAACGTACTGTTTACTCTGAACGTAAAGCTACTATGACTGTATATGTGGTCTTGGATCTGTGTGGAGGACGGTTGAACTTCATTAGTAGAAGATGTGAGAGTGAAGTTCATTCAAAAACTCAGGTACAATAAAAGTTGAAGTAAAAATAAAATGATGTCCCTGTATATTGTTTTTAAGGTATTGATATTTACTATCTTTTGCATAGATCTAATAGCAAAACAAGCTGAATTTAGTTTGGGGGTAATTTCTTTAATATGATTTTTCCAATTTAACACATTATCGATTTTTAAGGCAAGAAATTTGGTTGTTGTTGTTTCTAATAGGGATCTATTATTAATTATTGCGCTAGAAATGTGCAACGTTGAATTTGGACAGGATTTAAATTGAATTATGTTAGTTTTGTTACAATGTAATACCAATTTATTGACTGAGAACCAGTCTCATTCATGTCTACTCATTCTGTTTCACTATAATCTTACTGTTATTGTTTTATACAGGGACATCATTTTATTTTTACTTCAATTTTTATTATACCTGAGTTTTTTTAATGTACCGGTACTTCATTCCCATCCCTTCTACCAATGAAGTTCCAACTGCCCTCCATACAGAACCAAGACCGCATATAGCAAACAGTACTGAGTTAATGAAATATGTTCCCGTTTTCCAGTGGCGAAAGAGCTTTCAATATTGAATCATATTTTCGGACAGGCATTGTCGTCTGTTACTGAGTTAATGAGTTTAGTACGTTCCAGAAATATGTTCCCGTTTTCCAATGACGAAAGAGCTTTCAATATTGAATCATATTTTCGCACAGGCACTGTCGTCCGTTACTGAGTTAATGAGTTTAGTACGTTCCAGAAATATGTTCCCGTTTTCCAGTGACGAAAGAGCTTTCAATATTGAATCATATTTTCGGACAGGCATTGTCGTCTGTTACTGAGTTAATGAGTTTAGTACGTTCCAGAAATATGTTCCCGTTTTCCAATGACGAAAGAGCTTTCAATATTGAATCATATTTTCGCACAGGCACTGTCGTCCGTTACTGAGTTAATGAGTTTAGTACGTTCCAGAAATATGTTCCCGTTTTCCAGTGACGAAAGAGCTTTCAATATTGAATCATATTTTCGGACAGGCATTGTCGTCTGTTACTGAGTTAATGAGTTTAGTACGTTCCAGAAATATGTTCCCGTTTTCCAATGACGAAAGAGCTTTCAATATTGAATCATATTTTCGCACAGGCACTGTCGTCCGTTACTGAGTTAATGAGTTTAGTACGTTCCAGAAATATGTTCCCGTTTTCCAGTGACGAAAGAGCTTTCAATATTGAATCATATTTTCGGACAGGCATTGTCGTCTGTTACTGAGTTAATGAGTTTAGTACGTTCCAGAAATATGTTCCCGTTTTCCAATGACGAAAGAGCTTTCAATATTGAATCATATTTTCGCACAGGCACTGTCGTCCGTTACTGAGTTAATGAGTATAGTACGTTCCAGAAATATGTTCGCGTTTTCCAATGACGAATGAGTTCTCAATATTGAATCATATGTTTGCACAGGTACTGTCGTCCGTTTCCCTATGTCGCATCCCGATTTCCCCCACCTGCTTCTGCTCGCCCCTCTGTAAAGGCTAGTGACTGGGCTATCTTAGCTCTTTTCTGAAAACATTAATTTCTGTTAGGAATTGGACGTCTACGTAATATCATACAACTGTTTAAAATAACTTAAATAAAAGGGTCTCGTTAAGTAATTAACTGTCACGTGATTTCCCCCCTTTCAACGACCCTATGACATAACCACTTGGACGGACAGTAGATAGCATGTCTGAGTAATTTTATCAGTGCGGGTCGGGCAGAAGTGAAGATTGAATTTACAGTATGTAAGGTACCGGTACTCGTTTATAGAGTAGGTACAGAATTATTTCAAAATGAGTTGCTAGTAAGATGGACGAAACTGGTAATTGGAATTAGATGCAATAGTATATAGTGCGGTAATATACACAAAAGAACTGAAGCCTGTATCGAAATGAACGCCACCATTTTCAAAAATGTGTTTAAATATCCATATTATGATTATTTTTCAATTTAACTTCATTCTCTATATCAACCGTGGCGAAAATGTGAATCACGAGCACATTGCGGCTCGCAATGATAGCTGTGCATTTCTCTTACTTCCTGCCCTTCCCCAACCCCCACCCTCTCACTCACTGGAGTCAAACTCCGTTCTATTTGTATTTGCCTCTGACCTGCGAGTGGCGTATCGTCCAATGTCTCTCTCGAAACCATGTACCGCTACAAAAACGAAAGTTTCAAGTAGGATGCGAGGACGTATTTTTTTTTTGCTGCCAATATGATGAGAATATTAAATGCATGATTTATTCACAAGTATTACGAGGAAACGGTTGTATAACATAAAACGGCATTATACTACATTTCACTCATGAAACATTAAAAGGTGAAGTATTATTATTATTATTATTATTATTATTATTATTATTATTATTATTATTATTATTATTATTATCTCTGTGTGTCGATCCTTTTCAGCAGATGTACGAATAATGCCATGAGATCTTCAATTTAAACTCACAGATTTACAATGTGATGTTAAAAGAAAGCTAGATGTAAGGACTTGACAAATGTTGAACTTTCAAATCTTTGCCAAAAAAATAAATATCCGAAGCTTCGTTCTTTCGCTTGCTCTGTTGCAGCCATGTTCGCTACAACTTACGTTTGTGAAAAATTATTTTCAACAATGAGAATAGTAAAAATCAAATTTAGATCACGACTGACAGACAAATACCTTCGTGATCAACTACGACTGGCAGTAAGTGACATAATTCCTGATTTTGAAACTCTGTTGCAGAGACATTCTGAAGACAATTAATTTTAGGTTGTGATAATATGTCCTATGTTTTTTTTGTTGTTTGTTTGTTTCTTTTTTCGTTACACGTATTAAACATTAGTTTGTAACCTTATACTGTATAGAATTATATTTAAGTGCTTCACATAAGGAATATGAAATCCGTTAATAAGTCAGACAATTGCGTCACTTCCCCTTCTGGTGCCTGCCTCCCTCCATAGATGCTATGCACGTTGCAGGTTACGCAGTGGCTCGGCGCACGATGATATTTTCGCCACGGCTGCTCTATATTGTACACTAATGTGCTGTAGACAGTATAATATACACTGCATAATGAATATGTTCGCATGGATAACTCAGTTCGTAAGTAAAAACACTTATTGTCAATACTGTACTGTATTTTTATTAAACAAAAACCTAATGAAAATTATCAAACTCAAAATCGCGATATTTCCTAGTTTACGTAAATGGATGAACTACTTTTCTTCCCTCCTATACCTAGTAAAGTGATTTGTTTGTATTTTACGCCAGTATCGTCGAACTCTAGTCGTGGCAGGGGATAGCAAACGGTGTTTCCGGTTCTCAACCGTGTAGCAGTCGTCGTCGCCCTCGGCTGCCAGCTCCGAAATATGGAAAGTATCTCGAGGATGGCACGTCGATGTCAATAATTAATTATATACACTGATTAATTTGGGCGCCAGCCTCCTCGAGATTACTCCGGTAGAGGTATGAGATTCCCAGGTCAGCTGCAAAAACGGTCGGGACATGGGGTTTGGGAGACGTGCTCGTAGGTTGAAATGATGTAGGCGCACACCAGAAGTTGTTGGCAAGAACTATGAAAACGTTTATTATTATTATTAAGTGTTCGTTTCAGATTAGCAGAAATGCGCGTCCAAGTGTATAATATCTCGCTCTCACTTCCCGCAAGTTGGTATACTAATTTCTGAGTTCACGTAATTATATATTTTGTACTATAAACACCAGTAATATAACGGACAGTTGATAACGTGATGAGAGGAAAGAATTCAGACTTATAATAATAATGCAACACACGACTTCTTACTACACCCACTAAAAATTTCTAAGTCCGTAAATTGTTATACTTCCGAGTTAGGTTTGCCGAGAATATGTGGAGTGCAACTTCTCCGTACGCGTTCTATATGCCTTCTGTCTATCTGCGAAATCTACCCTCTACTTTCAACCACCAAACATAGAATTTCGCCCTCCTATCTATATATCACGTGTCTCTATCAAGAATCCTGATTGGCCATGATTACACTTACGTCACTTAAGACGCGTTCTTCAAAAATTGTTCGTTAACTAGAACATCTCCTACTTCCGGCGTCCTGACAATTCTCTGACATATACCAGATCATCTCTTTTGGAACCTGGCTTGGCGTCATCTTACTGACCACCCGCAGGCAAAGTCCATACATTCCCTCATCAGTCAACTCCACGCCTGGACACATGTTTCCTGTCCCCCTAGCTTGGGTTCGGCCTTCCTGTCCACCTGTTACTTCCGTCTCAGATTGTGAAACTAACTTACACGTCCGCGCATCCTATCTATATAAGAATATTAACACGAAATACTAATCTAATGAAAATCTCATCCTATACGAGGAACCGTCTCAACCGTTAATCCAAAGGTACAGCCAAGTTAATATTAGAAATGTTATTAAAAATAAAATGATGTCCCTGTACTTCTTAATCATCTTCCTCCTATGGTCACGTGCATCAAAGTCGGTAGTGTAACCAGTGGTTAAAATTGTCACCTAGATCTCAGAAATTGTTTTTAGATTTGAAGGTTCTTAAAACAAGACAAATTTATTATATTATATTAATAAAATTTATACATAAAATTCGAAATAACTTTGAATTGTAATCTCATAGGCCTAATTATGAAACAAAAAGTATGAATTATTTTAGATTGTTTGAACCAAAATGCAACAATGCTACAAATTTATATTTACATAACCTTATCTTGTTAATTCTAATAGTTATAGTATTAAATTTAAAAAAGTTAGGTATGGATTTTATAAATAATGAAAAATTGTAAATTTAAACTTATAGGATGCTATGCATAGACATTTCACTAGCCCGCGCTACAAGCGTGCTGAACTAGCCCCGGCTATCGATTGATTACTTGTACAGGATTCATATCATATAATATATCATATATCATATCATATCATATCATATCATATCATATCATATCATATCATATCATATCATATCATATCATATCATATCATATCATATCATATCATATCATATCATATCATATCATATCATATCATATCATATCACATATCATATCATATCATATCATAACACGTTTATGAATATGAAAAACGTTAGCTCGCTGATCATCCACCGGAAGCCCGCGCTAAGAATGTCTATGAATATGGCCCATATATTTTAATTGTGTAGTAGACATGAAACAAATTGTATTATATACAGGGACATCATTTTATTTTTACTAATATTTTTTATATTAACCTGTCTATACCTTTAGAGAACCGGAAACACCGCTTGCTCCCCCCTCCAAGACTGGAGTTCGATGATACTGGCGTAAAACACAAATCACTCTACTAGGTATAGGAAGGAAGAAAAGTAGTTCATCCATTTACGTAAACTAGGAAATATCGCGATTTTGAGTTTGATAATTTTCATTAGGTTTTTCTTTAATCAAAGTACAGTACTGTATTAAGAATAAGTGTTTTTACTCACGAAGTGAGTTATCCATGCGAACGTATTCATTATGCAGTGTATACTGTCTACAGCACATAAGCGTACAATATAGAGAAAGAAGTTAAATTGAAAAATAATCATAATATGAATATTTAAACACAATTTTGAAAATGGTGGTCGTTCATTTCGATACAGGCTTCAGTTCTTTTGTGCATATTATCGCACTATAGACTATTGCATCTAATTCCAATTGCCAGTTTCGTCCTTCGTACTAGTAACTCATGTTGAAATAATTCTGTACCTACTCTACGTACTGTAAATTCAATCTTCACTTCTGCCCGACCCGAAAATATAAAATTACTCAGACATGCTATCTACTGTCCGTCCAAGTGGTTATACCGCAGGATTGTAGAAAGGGAGGAAATCACGTGACAGTTAATTACTTAACGAGGCCCTTTTATTTAAGTTAAATTAAACAACTGTATAATATTACGTAAACGTCCAATTCCTAAGAGAAATTAATGTTTTCAGAAAAGAGCTAAGACAGCCCAGCTTTTACAGAGGGGCGAGCAGAAGCAGGTGGGGGAAATCGGGATGCGACGTAGGCAAACGGACAGTACCTGTGCGAAAATATGATTCAATATTGAAAGCTCTTTCGTCACTGGAAAACGCGAACATATTTCTGGAACGTACTATACTCAGTAACTCAGTACTGCTTACTATCTGCGGTCTTGGTTCTGTGTGGAGTTGGAACTTCCTTAGTAGAAGGGGTGGGAGTGAAGTACATTCAAAAACTCGGGTACAATAAAAATTGAAGTAAAAATAAAATGATGTCCCTGTATTTCTTAATTTAAAATCAGGAATCCGCCTCTGAGCACGAGTTTTGCTCTTTCAGGAGTGAGCTAAAATTGTATCTGTTTATTTTATGTTAAAAGTATTAGCAAAATAAAATAAAATAAAAAAACCTAGATAAGCATTTTTACGGTGCATCGACCTCGGTTAGGACCTAAACAGGAGGTTATCCACGGTAATCTCTAACCGGCCATATTCGATTAGATAACAAGTGATTAGTAGGCCCAGTAAAACAAAATGGCGATCAAACCTACAGCTGATTATTTCGAAGGTGATTAATATTGTACTTGGATAGAGATGATGGTGTGAGTGAAGTTTTATTAGTGGAAAGAGAATTGTTACGAGGAATTAGGTGACAGAAAATTTCAGAAGGCATTTCGTTTATCAAAATCTATCGTGTCATTGCTACTGCAACAAATGGATCACTTGGAATAACCCACAAACAATCTTATTCAATTCTCCTGCAGGCTGAACGAAGAGAGGTTATGGACGGATCTTAGGATATCGCATACTTCCTTGTTATAATTGGGGCTCTGGATTGTACACGCATTCCTACTAATCTTTTTCATCCATTTCCTTTATGGATATTCATTTTTTTATAATATAAAATATTAAGAATTCCTCATATAGGCCTAAATCTCGTTATGTATTTCGCCTTGTAAGCTTTTTCAGACAATTTTAATTTTATACATTTACAGAGGGTTGATTACTGGTGACATAGTATCATCACAATGCTTGACCTCTATCTGTGACAATATAGGACATCACACTCGGTGATTATCGCTACAAGCGCCATTGTTCCAGCACAAAACGTAAACACATCGCTACAACACGCCACATCGCTAGCCATACAACATGGCAACTGACTGAATGCATCCAGGCTTTCAAGCGTTTTGCGACCCAGAATAAAATTTGTACGCAGATGACACTTTTAGCTACACAATTAAGCATTTTTACCAGATGTATACAGAGGATGGATTTAGAAATGATAGTCTACATCAGCCGTGGCAAAAATGTAATCGTGCGCCGAGCCACTGTGTAACCTGCATAGCACTAATGGAGGGAGGCGGACACCAGACGGGGAAGTGAAGCAACTGTCTGACTTAGTAACGAATTTCATATTCCTTATGTCAAGCACTTAAATATAATTCTATACAGTATAAGGTTACAAACTAATGTTTAATACGTGTAACGAAAAAAGAAAGAAACAAAAAAAAACATAGGACATATTATCATAACCTAAAATTAATTGTCTTCAGAATGTCTCTGCTACAGAGTTTCAAAATCACGAATTATGTCACTTACTGCCAGTCGTAGTTGATCACGAAGGTATTTGTCTGTCGGTCGTGATCTAAATTTGGTTTTTACTGTTTTCATTGTTGAAAATAATTTTTCACAAACGTAAGTTCCAGCGAACATGGCTTCAACGGAGCAAGCGAAAGAACGAAGCTCCGGATATTTATTTTTTGACAAAGATTTGAAAAGTTCAACATTTGCCAAGTCCTTATAATCAACTAGCTTTCTTCTAACATCACATTGTAAGTATATCTGTCAGTTTAAATTGAAGATCTAACCGCATTATTCGTACATCTGCTGAAAAAGGATAGACGTACAGAGATAATAATAATAATACTTAACATTTTAATCTTTCATGAGTGACGTGTACAGTAGTATAACGCCGTTTTTTGTTATACAACCGTTTTCCTCGTTATATTTATGAATAAATCATACATTTAATATTCTCATCATATTGGCAGCAAAAAATGCGTCCTCCCATCCTACTTGAAACGTCCGTTTTTGTAGAGGTATATGGTTTCGAGAGAGACATTGCGACGATACGCCACTCGCAGGTCAGAGACAAATACAAATGGAACGGAGTTTGACTCCAGTGAGTGAGAGGGTGGGGGTTGGGGGTGGTAGGAAGCAAGAGAAAAGTACAGCTATCATTGCGAGCCACAATGTGCTTCCGAGTCGCATTTTCGCCACGGCTGGTCTATATTCATTTAGCTATCTTCTTTCTAGGAGATAAAACTACTCAAACCTATACAAAGATGCGGAAATTTTTTACCTGTTTTTTTCTCGGCAAGAAGCTTTAATTTTTGCCCCGATACGTTGTGACTGGATTTCGAGAGGCGTACTTACAATGATTTCCGGATTCTTATTTTCACAACCTAAGATTCTCGGGTGTGAATTTCATCTTGGACACTCTTAGTATAGACGTATTATTACAGGATGAACCGTAAGTAAGTTCATTAATTCTCGTGGATGATTCCTTCAGTAAAGAGCAACAAAAAAAGTCAAATACCATTTTCTATGTTTTGAATAGTTTTTCAGAAAAATGTGCATTTTGAAATACATTAATTATAATAATAATAATAATAATAATAATAATAATAATAATAATAATAATAATAATGATAATAATAATAATAATCTTTATTGTCATTGAATGAAAAACTTCACTATAGACATTGTCAAATGTTACAATCTTACTGCAATACATTTCATAGATATACAAAATAAAAATTTAATTATAAGAACAATGTAGATATTTATCAAATTACATAATATAAAGTTAAAAGTACTATATTTACTAGATAAAAGACAGTATCAAGTACTAATTGTCATATGTTTAATAACTAATTAAGAATACTACAAGCAGCGGCTAATAATAAACTTAAAAAAAGCAACATAAGGTAGTGCAATTTGCTCTGTTCATTAATACATTGAAATTTAAATGTAAATTGATTTACCACTAGATTTTATTTAACTCATTATTTTAAAAAAATTAAGAAACAACAACCATAACATTTAAAACTTTTAAAACTGCATTGTTTAAAAATGTATGTCAATTTCAAAGAACTCATTTATTGAGTAAAGTGGGTTTTTAATTAACCAACTGTACAATTTTGTTTTATAAATTTGAACAGGAAGAAGTTGAATGTTTATAGGGAGCTTATTAAATAATTTGATTCCAATCAATTTATAGTATTTTTTGTCACACTAAGTCTACAAAGTGGATAATCTAATAATTGCCTATTCCTCGTTGTATGATTGTGTACCTCACTTCTCATATTAAAATCTTGCAAATGTTCTTTCATAAACACTAGAACATCATATATGTACAGATTTATGACGGTCTGAATACATATCTGTATGAACAGAGGTCTACAGTGTGTTCTAATTTTTGAAGCTGTCAGTATTCTAATAACTTTCTTTTGAATTAATAAAATGTCTGTAATATCACTAGAATTTCCCCACAAAATAAGTCCATATCTGAATACACTTTGAGAAAAGGCGAAGTATGCATTTCGAACATATTCAAAACTAACAATGTTCATCCATTTTTTTAACAAATAGGTTACAGAAGATAACTTAATGCATACATACCTAATATGTGATTTCCAAGATAGATGTCTATCTATGAGGAAACCTAACAGTTTAATATCCTCTTGGTTACCCTCACTAATATCTTTTTTGGTAAATGTCAGCATTTGTGTTTTTTCATCATTGATGAAAAAACCATTTTTATGAGATCGTGCAACGCTGCAACAGCAGGGAGTACACATTAAGTTAGGTTGCTCTGAACAACCCCTTCACCTGGCTTGTTGAAGGTCATTGCCATGTTCGAGTACATTGTTTTCAAGCTCTTAAGAAAAGATCCATATGATATAGGCCTACCGTTTAACTTTTGTACAGGGACATCATTTTATTTTTACTTCAATTTTTATTGTACCTGGGTTGTTGAATGTACTTCACTCCCACTCCCTCTACTAATGAAGTTCCAACTGTCTTCCACACAGAACCAAGGCCGCATATAGTAAACACTACTGAGTTAATGAGTATACTACGTTCCAGAAATATGTTCGCGTTTTCCAGTGACGAAAGAGCTTTCAATATTGAATCATATTTGCGCACAGGTACTATCGTACGTTTGCCTACGTCGCATCCCGGTTTCCCCAACCCGCTTCTGCTCGCTCCTCTGTAAAGGCTAGTGGCTGGGCTGTCTTAACTCTTTTCTGAAAACATTAATTTCTGTTAGGAATTGGACGTCTATGTAGTATTATACAACTGTTTAAAATAACTTAAATAAGAGGCCTCGTTAAGTAATTGTCACGTGATTTTCCCCCTTTCTACAATCCTGCGACATAACACTTGGACGGACAGTAGATAGTATATCTAAGTAATTTTATCTGTGCGGGTCGGGTAGAAGTGAAGATTGAATTTACAGTACAGTTTTATAGAGTATGTATAAAATTATTTCGACATGACTTACTAGAACGGAGGACGAAACTGGTAATTGGAATTAGATGCAATAGTCTATAGTGTGATAATATACATAAAAGAACTGAAGCCTGTATTGAAATGAACGGCCACCATTTTAAAAAATGTGTTTAAATATCCATATTATGATTATTTTTCAATTTAACTTCGTTCTCTACATTGTAAGCTAATGTACTGTAGATAGTGCTCACCAGGTTGAGGAAGATTGAATAAAAGAGAAAATACACTGCATAATGAATACGTTTACATGGATAACTCAATTCGTGAGTAAAAACACTTATTGTTAATACTGTACTGTATTTTGATTAAACAAAAACCTAATGAAAATTATCAAACTCAAAATCGCGATATTTCCTAGTTTACGTAAATAATGAACTACTTTCCTTTCCTCCTATACCTAGTAAAGTGATTTGTTTGTATTTTACGTCAGTATCATCGAACTTCAGTTGTGGAAGTGGGTAGCAAACGATGTTTCCGGTTCTCAACCGTTAATCCAAAGGTACAGCCAGGTGAATATTAAAAATGTTAGTAAAAATAAAATCATGTCCCTGTATTTAAACTGTGTTAGAGAACGGAGAACGAACACTCCTCATTTCACGTTAAAGAAAATCATGGAAAATTTAAAATAAACTCTACAACATCATTTCAATTAAATGTTCAAAGAAGAAAGACAATAAGATATGCTTATTTCAAGTTAAATTGAAAAGATTAAGAAATAAGCCTATTTCTACACTCCTATTTCAAGAAATACTTTAAAGAAAGAAATAAAAGTACCCTACACTTATTTTACGTTCAAATGACGGACAGAATTAAAATAGTACATTATGCAACGAGCCTATAATGAAGGTAATTAAGAAGCGAGTATGGACATTTATGAAACGAGCGCAAGCGAGTTTCATAATTTTCATACGAGCTCCTTGATTACCATTATAGGCGAGTTTCATACGACTTTTTATGCTCGACCATATTTCTAACTTGATATTATTAATTTTCTTTGTATCTGACCTTGACCAATGTCCCGTATGTTGTGAGATGTTGGCAGACGCGAAAGTATTGATTTTTTCCGAGGAACAGATGTTCACATTGACCTTGCTAGGTCATAAGAACCTACAGAGATAACATTGAAATAAAATTAGACATTGAAAAACGAGATGACAAATTGAATTTATTTTAATATTGTTTACAATTAACGCTAATTATTATAGTAACAGAACATAACCTTCTGCGACAGTATTGGATTTCCAGCCTCCGTGACTTTTCGCTAATTCTCTTTCGATTGCATATCCGAGAATAATCGATACTTGCGGTTTTATAACGGTAGAAAGCTGACCTGTCATTGGCTGAACAGTTGTAACCTGAGTCGTCATTGGCTGAAAGACCTGACCTTTAATGAGTAGGTGTACTTTAATGACATGCATTAAAGGTCTGCTACCAGGTGTATAATTACTACATTTCGGCATGGTTGAGCATAAATAATATTTTAAACTCTTCGATGTAATTTTAATTAAATATTCGGTGAACACAAGCAATGAGAAAAGCTTGTTTTACGTTACACAAATAGAATTTACGATTAAAAAATCTCTGCTTGTCGTACTAATAGCATTTTCTTCAGCTAATTAGAAATACTGTAGTTTCCTCCTAATTTAATTTTTAATTTAGTAACTGTAAATTTACATACAAGAAATCAAATTTCCCAAGCCATCTTTAAAAGCAATTTTGTTCTCTTTACCTGGTTGTGTTTCTTCCGAAGTTTTCCCAAACTAAAAAGCAGAATGCCAGGTAATGCTGTTACGAATTCTCGACCTCATCCCGCCAAACACCATCTCGCTGTCACCAATCGACGCCAAATAACATAGTAGTTGGTGCAGCGTCGTTAAATTAATGAATGATTAATATTTTTTCGTACACTACATCGATCAGTTTAAAAGTACTCTTGGTAAACATATTTGTTTTATTAGATGTGAACATTTAGCGACTGATTTCAGCTAACGAAGTGCTGTTAGCAAGATTTTATGAGTTATGTAAATTACGTTCACAAAAGTTGTAATCTGAACACATGATAAAATTTGTATATATATCCACTGAATTATTTTTTTCTATAGTTTTTTAAATATATTTTGCTATAAATATTTAAATTAACAGTTGATAGAAATAAATTAGGATAATAATATAAAATAGATTCACGATAAATGCGTTGTATAAAATTTAGAAGCTGCTTGTAATAACATTGTTTAACGGAAAACTGTGTAACGTCTTCAGAGATATCAACCCCACAGAAATTTAATCTACATTCTAATGAATACTAGGATTAGTTATTTGCTTAGGTTATAATATAGTATACATTTCATGAAACTTGTTAATTGAAATATAAGATTGTATTTTAGTATTTAATTTCATCTCATTGCATTTCATTCATTCATGCGCATAAATTATAAAACTTTGTAGAGATTTGCTGAATTTATATATTTGTAAAATTGTATTAATTTCATAATTGAAACGTAAGATTAATTCAATAATAATAATAATAATAATAATAATAATAATAATTATTATTATTATTATTATTATTATTATAATTTATTTATTTAATCTGGCAGAGCTAAGGCCAGTAGGCCTTCTCTTCCGCCCAGCCAGACTCTAATTCTAATTAAATACATTTGCTTACATAGTTATTACATTAATATCTAGATCATAAAACAACATGAAAGTAAATAATGAAAATTGGATAACTAATATTAGTGTGACAATAATAAACATGGGTAAGAAATAGTTATAATAATAATAATAATAATAATAATAATAATAATAATAATAATAATAATAATAATAGTAAAAATAACAGTAATAATATTAATAGTAATAATAATAATAGTAATAATAATAATAACAATAATAATAATAATGAGATAATTTAGATATTTATTTGTGGTATAACAATTAAACATTGAGAAACTTGAAACAGCTATTATTGTTAACAAGAATTGTTAGAAAAATATCTCGTTAGCCTATTCTTAAATTGATTTGATGTCTGACAGTCCCTGACATTACTCGGTAGGGAATTCCAAAGTCGAGGAACAGCCACAATGAAAAAAGATGAATATGAGGATGTTCGGTGGGAGGGAATGGATAATACTGAGGAGTGTTGTGATCGTGTGTCTAGGTTATGATGGGTGGATAAATTTTGAAAACGAGACGCAAGATAGACAGGAGTGGAGAAATGCAATATGCGAAAGAGAAGGGAAAGACAGTGGATTTTCCTACGATCTTCTAGACGGAGCCAGGACAACATTTCGAGGGATGGTGTTACGTGATCAGCCCGGCGAATATTGCAGACGAAACGGACGCACATATTATGAACACGTTGTAGTCTCTGCGCCGAAGTAACGCTTAGGTTAGTAAGCAGAATATCACAGTAATCGAAGTGGGGCATCACGAGTGTTTGCACTAACATTTTTTTCATGGAAAAGGGTAGAAAATTCTTCAATCGTCTAAACGAGTGGATTAATGGGAATACTTTTTTGCAGGTTTCTGCAACTTGAATGTTTCAATTTAAACAGGAGACTTCATTAATCAGTATCATATTATTATTATTATTATTATTATTATTATTATTATTATGTATTTATAACCATAACATACCTATCTCAGGTAAAATAGGGTTGTCTGTAAAATTGGAGTATAATAAATAAGTGCTCATTTTAGTTTTTTACACCAATTCTAATGTAACTTTTGTAGGATTTCCCGGGAAGTATTAACGTGCCCCTGTTAGTGGTTTTAATAACGTCTTTATGGAGTAGGCCTAATGTTCCTGTCATGGAAGCAATAACGCGTTTGTGTCTGATAACACATTCCCCGCATATAGCTTCGTGTTGTAGCATGGGAGTGTAAGATGTCAGACATAATTACTTCCCCGAAAGCTAAATGAACTTGAGATTACAACAAACAGACCGAGTTGTGCCGCTTCAATTCGCGAAGTTTGCAAAGCTAAGATTACTTGGGTTGCGTGTTCAACTTCTCCTGTACAGTACATTTAACAGAGTCTACTGTAACCACGACCTGTGCGATCTAGTCCACCGGTCGTGTCTTCCTTTAACACCGTTACCAACATTATAGTCAGAATTGTTATCACTATCATTAACACTAGTATCACAATCACCATAATCACTGGACTTCGGATTTTTAAGCTCGTTCAGCGTAGGGGCTATTCCATCTCAAATCGACCGAAATATAGAGAAAATTGACCTTGCAATTTTTAAATACAATGAAACTTTTTCTGTCCGTTGAAAACTGTGATACAATGCTTTGTGCAAAGTTTGAGGCATCAGAACTTCATATTGTTTAAATTAAAAATATTTAAATGTATCGTGTTTTCATAAAATTAGCAACTTTAAACTGTTGTGGCTCCGAAACCCTTTCACCCAGTGATCAGTGTTATGTGTAATACTTACAACTCTCTGTCTTTAAACTGTGATTCTCAATTGGATTTCAGTTTAACAATTGAAAATTTTCGTACAATATTAAAAAGAATTGTATTTCCTTAGATATTTAAATTATGAAGAAGTGTATTACAATGTTTTTACTCTAGTTTTTATATAATTTTTCATAATTATATTGACATTTGGCACTATATTAACTGTAATGTTATATTCCAACATCTATTACCATAATGTATTTTCTTTCTTTCGTTTGTGTTGTTTGTTTTGTTGCTTTTTTTTCTCTTATATATTTTGTGTATATATCTATGTAAGCCACCTGTAATTGAAAGCCTGCTTCTGTTGGTGGTGGATTTAAAATAAAATAAAATAAAAAAATCATGGTTTATTTTGATGCTGAGAAATTATAGTTTATACTGACATGTAAACAGTTTTTCTTACTTTTTATTGAAATGGAGAAATTTAGATTTTTCTTCATTAAGACGCCTTTGCCCACGAAAAAATATTTTTAAAATATATGGTTAGATTCCGCATTGAAAGTACAAATAAACACATATTTTTTTACTGGTGCACCGTTGATAAGAAAGTATTGAAAATATCAAATAAAGAAAATAAATAGTACGCGCGTGAACTAACCAGCTGACTGTTAGGCGGGAGCTAGCCGAGGCAAGCAAGGCCTGGAGACATAAACACGTGATGTTTCGTCTAGTAGCGCATAGCTGGGCTATCTTTATAACAAGTTTTCATAAACACAGGTGTAAAATGACGCCCAACGCTCGCTTATCTTCAGCTCTCGGCCAGTGCGTGGGGTACTGCGCCGTTCAAATCTAGGCGTGTGAAAATAATCTATTTAATACCCTCGAAACTTATTGCCGAGCCACTAAGCAAACAATGCCGAATCCCTCTTAATAATGCAAGGTTTTTTTCTCAATATTTTTTACATTCTTGCAAATGGGCAAAAAGCCAAAAAGTAAGTAAAATCAGATTATCTGTCTCTCTGTATACAATAAAAACAAGGATTACTTCTTATCATAACCTACCAAATGTCAGCTTCAAAATGAGCTCCCGTTCGATGTTCTGCAGTAAACGGTTCCAGAGTTCTGAGCGCTGAAAGAGGCTTGTTTTTATAAAATACGCTAAATTTGTCGCTCAATAGCACGAAAACCGTTTGACTTTCGATAGTATATTTTTGAAAATACACTGTCCTTAGCACCTTGTATAAATAGGGAAAAAATTAGAGTATTAAAAATGCGAGTTTTTTTACTGATCGATTTCATATGGAATAGCCGGTAGGCTGAAACATACGTTCTTTAATGCACCTAGTTTTAGGCAATATCATCGCACGACAGTTTCTCGTGTTGCATGCATATAGGGATTTTTACATAACATTGTTGCAGCCTATCTTATACTGCCAACTACTATTTTTATGAAACAAGTTTCTAGTTTTAGTAGTCGAAATTAAGAGTCAACACTATTTATGAAGCAGGCCCCAGAACTGCTGTGTAGACTGCCAGTCTAAAGAGAACAAGATTTTATTTACACTGTATTAGAATTATACTTATTGAAATATACAGTATATTACATACATTAAATAAAATCAATACGGCTAAGACCTGAAAGCCACAAAGGACACTATACAGGCTTTCGGTTTAGCAGAGGAATAACTTATAGGATATGCACTGAGGGGACAAAATTTCAATTCGTAGTAGAGTTTATCCAAAATTCGGTTTAAGTGGTGGGTTTTTCTCTATTAATTCAGCTGAGAGCAAACAGTTTGATTTAACAGAGTGTTCTATTTACCCGATTTCAGATTAACGAGGGTCTACGTAGTTCCTCAAGTAAAAAACAATTATCGTCAATTCATATAGACCAACATCATATCCATCAGTGATGTATCGACCGTCGGGCGGGAAATGACAGTGGCGTAACATCGCGTAGGTTAATAACAATCTCTATTTTGTTCCATAACGTGTGACAGAAGGGTGGAAGCGCATTATCTAACGAAATTTATAAGCTTGTACTAGCTATTTGGGAAAAGGAAATTGTACCAGAACAATGGAAGGAGTCCATAATCGCACCTATCTTTAAGAAGGGGGACAAGACTAACCGTAGTAACTTTTGAGGAATATCACTTTTGTTGACGGCGTACAAAATTTTGTCCAATATTCTTTTGAGAAAATTAACTCCACACGTGGATGAAATTATTCCGGATCATCAGTGTGGTTTTAGGTGTAATAGATCAACTATTCACCAGATATTTTGTATTCGACAGATAATGGAGAGAAAAAATAGGAGTATAAGGGTACAGTACATAAGTTATTCATAGATTTCAAAAAGGCATATGAATCGATTAAGAGAGAAGTTTTATATGATATTCTTATTGAATTTGGTATTCCCAAGAAACTAGTTCGATTAATTAAAATGTGTCTCAGTGAAACGTACAGCAGAGTTCGTATAGATCAGTTTTTGTCAGATGCGTTTCCAATTCACTGTGGGCTAAAGCAAGGAGATGCACTATCACCTTTACTTTTTAACTTTGCCCTAGAGTATCCCATTACGAAAGTCCAGGATAACAGTGAGGGTTTGGAATTAAACGGGTTACATCAGCTTCTTGTCTATGCGGATGACGTGAATATGTTAGGAGAAAATCCACAAACGATTAGGGAAAACACGGGGATTTTACTGGAAGCAAGTAAAGAGATATGTTTGGAAGTAAATCCCGAAAAGACAAAGTATATGATTATTTCTCGTGACGAAAATATTGTCCGAAATGGAAATATAGAAATTGGAAATTTATCTTTTGAAGAGGTGGAGAAGTTCAAATATCTTGGAGCAACAGTAACAATTACAAATGACATTCGGGAGGAAATTAAACACAGAATAAATATGGGAAATGCCTGTTATTGTTCGGTTGAGAAGCTTTTATCATCCAGTCTGTTGTCAAGAAAGTCTGAAAGATAGAATTTATAAAACAGTTATATTACCCGTTGTTCTTTATCTTTGTGAAACTTGGACTCTCACTTTGAGAGAGGAACATAGGTTAAGGGTGTTTGAGAATAAGGTGCTTAGGAAAATATTTGGGGCTAAGAGGGATGAAGTTACAGGAGAATGGAGAAAGTTACACAACACAGAACTGCACGCATTGTCTTCTTCACCTGACATAATTAGGAACATTAAATGCAGACGTTTGAGTTGAGCAGGGTATGTAGCACGTATGGGCGAATCCAGAAATGCATATAGAATGTTAGTTGGGAGGCCGGAGGGAAAAAGACCTTTGGAGAGGCCGAGACGTAGATGGGAAGATAATAATAAAATGGATTTGAGGGAGGTGGGATATGATGATAGGGAATGGATTAATCTTGCTCAGGATAGGGACCAATGGCGGGCTTATGTGAGGGCGGCAATGAACCTCCGGTTTCCTTAAAAGCAAGTAAGTAAGTAAGTAAGTAAGTAAGTAAGTAATGTGGTACAGGAGATCTAAACATTGTCGGCAGAGGAAGAGAGAAATGTAATCGCTATTGAACAAATGGCAGACGTCTCACTCCACGCTTGACTTGAAGTTGGGCGGTCTGAAGCTTTTCTACCTCCGCCCAAATTCAAGACAAGCTGGAATGAGACCTCTGCATTGGTTGAAAAGCAATTACACTTCTCTCCTCCTCTGCAGGCAATGTTTACATCTCCTGTCAGACATTTTGTAGCGAAGTATAAATACCTATTCATATTTTAAATACGCTAAATTTTTTGTGTAACTAAAGTGTGTTCTCTGTTGTATTTTGATTAGCATGTTAGGAAAAGACAACGGGAGCGAACAAAGGGGAGGAAATATATGTAACGTTTTCTGTTTAAATATTGTTAGGAATCCATATAAAACTTCGGACTCCCGCATTCGATTCAAAGGGATTCCATGCGTTAGAAATCACTTGAACAAAATGAGAGACGGAATTCCACCATGAAGATCAATAAGCATTGGTAAAGAGGATGGTTTCAGTGTTCCGTAAATGTTTTTGAAATAAAACGCCGATTAATTTTGTTTTACATAACAAAGTCAACTTCATCTTCGCGGGAGACTTACTTTTACAAATTTATGCGTAGGAGGGAAATTAACGAGTTTGGGAAACATAGCGAGACGGTTCTTGAAAGAGGGGACCGAGCAGAATGGCGCGGGACGGCAAGGGTGGGGAGGGGGAACTCGAGTTCCCTATCAAAGTTTCGCGAAAAGCGGTTTCGCAGTTGAACAGACGCGCTGTCAATATTCCAACATGCTGGAACAATTCTCATTGCTTTGAAAAACTTGCCGGTCATAATTTTGGTATAAATGTGCTACTTCCACCATGTCCATGCTTTGCTTTTTTGCGATAGTACATGTACTATGTATGTAAAATCTGAGAAGATTCGACTCAATTTTAGAGCGCAGTTATTTACTATGTTACAGTCATAACGCGAAATTCGTCAAAACCCGAAGTTTCTAGGAAATTCTAGTTTTGACAAAGCTCTTTAAGAAAGTCTAGTTTTCACTTACGTAATTCAGTTACATCATTCTAGAAGTAATTTTGGCTCTTTATTATTATTATTATTATTATTATTATTATTATTATTATTATTATTATTATTATTATAATTGTCTCGTGCCATGGCGCCGTGATCTAAGGCATGGGAGAAGAAATTTTTCATGAAATTTCTGCCAGTGTATTTGACCGGTGCCCGCCCAGCATTATGATGCACTTGGGAAGCTTCGATAGGTAGCGAAATCCAGGTTACGAAAGCCAGCTATAATGGCTGGGGGATCATCGTGCTAACCACACGATATCTTCATTCTGGATGGATGATCGTCCACTTCTGCTTCGGCATGTGGACGAGAGGTCAGCAGCTGGCTGGCCAGTTTGGGCCCTTAAAGGACTATAACGGCACGGATTATTGTTATTATTATTATTATTATTATTATTATTATTATTATTATTATTATTATTGAGGATGGAGACATCGCACAACTGCATGCATTGTATTCTTCACCTGACATAAGTAGAAACAATAAAGCCATACGTTTGAGATGGGGAGGGCATGTAGCACGTATGGACGAATCCAGGAATGCATAAAGAATGTTAGTTGGAAAGCCGGAGGGAAAAATACCTTTTTGGAGGCCGAGAACCTAGAAGGGAGGATAATTTTAAATGGATTTGAGGGAGGTGGAATATGATGATAGAGATTGGATTAATCTTGCACAGGATAGGGATCGATGGCGGGCTTATGTGAGGGCGGCAATGAACCTGCGGGTTTCTTAAAAGCCATTTGCAAGTAAGTAATTGTTATGAATAATTTCGAGGGAAAAATTGTTCCGGGGCCGGGTATCGAACCCGGGACTTTTGGTTTAACGTACCAACGCTCTACCAACTGAGCTACCCGGGAACTCTACCAGACACCGATCCAATTTTTCACTCTTTATCCAGACCTCAAAGTGGGCTGACAACCGTCAAGCAACCAACATTGAGTGCACACTAAGTCCGTGTGACTTAAATTGTGGTTTTCTGTTAACGAACAGTGACGTGTATTATGCAAATCAAGCTATCAGGTATAACTCCTGTAAAGTTTTTATTATTATTATTATTATTATTATTATTATTATTATTATTATTATTATTATTATTATTGCAGGAGAATGGAGAAAGTTACACAACACAGAACTGCACGCATTGTATTCTTCACCTGACATAATTAGGAACATTAAATCCAGACGTTTGAGATGGGCAGGGCATATAGCATGTATGGGCGAATCCAGAAATGCATATAGTGTGTTAGTTGGTCGGCCGGAAGGAAAAAGATCTTTGGGGAGGCCGAAACGTAGATGGGAAGATAATATTAAAATGGATCTGAGGGAAGTGGGATATGATGATAGAGAATGGATTAATCTTGCTCAGGATAGGGACCGACGGGGGACTTACATGAGGGCGGGTTTACTAAAAGCCATTTGTAAGTATGTTATTATTATTATTATTATTATTATTATTATTATTATTATTATTATTATTATTATTTCGGTAAAGCAATTGGTACAAATCGTGATGACGATTTTAGCATAAAAGCTTGACACCCAGTGTGAATTTTCCGACAGATTTTAATGAAAGTAGCTTCTCGATTCTGCGGTTGTTTTCCGGGTTTACATTCCTTTTGTTTGAATCTCGTCACTGTCCCGTGATGCATTATGAGAGCTGAATGCACTTGGTGAGCTGTGGATTCCATTGTCTGTTTTTGAATTCCCTCCGCGCTCTCCTCATCCTCCCCACCTCTCGCATAGAAAAGAACGTGCTGATACTACAGGAAGTGGTGGGTGAGAAAGCGTGCCCACAATCCGTTGCCCCTTGAAGAGCGCTACCATAACCTCGCATCTCCTTCCTGCGTTGTTCATGTCTAATCGAAAGGAAATGCTTCAGGTTTCTGCTTCATTCAATCACAACCTCGATAGAGATTGTAATTTCCAGCACTTGTTAGGTATTTATTACTTCTCTCATATACTTCCTCACACAATCTTACATCTGGTCTTACTTTCAATCCAAAATATAATATTATTTAGATTTTCTCAGCATAGAGTGTTCAGAACGTAGATATTTTTCTTTTCGTACCCTTCAATGTCAAACTTCGATAGCAGGTGATTCTAGAAGGTTCTAGTTAATAATGACTTACTTAATGGCTTTTAAGAAACCCGGAGGTTCATTGCCGCTCTCACATAAGCCCGCCATTGGTCCCTATCCTGAGCAAGATTAATCCAGTCTCTACCATCATATCCCACCTCCCTGAAATCCATTTTAATATTATCCTCCCATCTACGTCTCGGCCTCCCTAAAGGTCTTTTTCCCTCCGGCCTCCCAACTAACACTCTATACGCATTTCTGGATTCGCCCATACGTGCATTATGCCCTGCCCATCTCAAACGTCTGGATTTAATGTTCCTAATTATGCCAGGTGAAGAATACAATGCGTACAGTTCTGTGTTGTGTAACTTTCTCCATTCTCCTGTAACTTCATCCATCTTAGCCCCAAATATTTTCCTAAGCACCTTACTCTCGAACACCCTTAACATATGTTCGTCTCTCAAAGTGAGAGTCCAAGTTTCACAACCATAAAGAACAACCGGTAATATAACTGTTTTATAAATTCTAACTTTCAGACTTTTTGACAGCAGATTGGATGATAAAAGCTTCTCAACCGAATAATAACAGGCATTTCCCATATTTATTCTGCGTTTAATTTCCTCCTGTGTATCATTTATATTTGTTACTGTTGCTCCAAGATATTTGAACTTCTCCATATCTTCGAAAGATAAATTTCCAATTTTTATATTTCCATTTCGTACAATATTCTCGTCACGAGACATAATATGTACTTTATCTTTTCGGGATTTACTTCAAAACCTATCTGTTTACTTGCTTCCAGTAAAATTCCCGTGTTTTCCCTCATCGCTTGTGGATTTTCTCCTAACATATTCACGTCATCCGCATAGACAAGCAGCTGATGTAACCCTTTCAATTCCAAACCCTCTCAGTTATCCTGGACTATCCTAGTGGCATACTCTAGAGCAAAGTTAAAAAGTAAAGGTGATAGTGCATCTCCTTGCTTTAGCCCACAGTGAATAGGAAACGCATCTGACAGAAACTGTTCTAATTAATACTATTTTAAACGGAAATATGTAAGCTATGAAAGATTTTATGAACCAGAATGTTCCACATCAGTAGCTATAAAATCTTGAATCCTACCTTCGGTAAATATTCACGGTTCGAATCTCTGAAACTCGTGACAGCAAAAGTGAATGATTGCGACAGAACAATTGAATATAAGATATTCCAACAAGCAGTATACGTCGACATGATCGAGCTCTATGCGGGTTGTCATTGATCTCGTTTGTTGTAGGCCATTTGGTATGTCATAGTCTGAATCCAACGTTTTTCATGGTCTACCCAGGTTGTGACGTTCTCATGGCAGTGTCGCTAGAAATGACATACTCCAAATATCTTTAAATAAATAAATAAGTAAATCAGTAAATAAGTAACTAAGTAAATAAATAAATAACTAAGTAAATAAATAAATAAATTGTGTTCTTTACAGGTACCTTGTTATTATGGCCGTTATTATTTATTCCGAATGAAACAAAACAAATTAATTTGAGGGACTGGAGGTAACTTACGTATTAAGAAATTATATGAGAAGAGCAAATGACTCGACAAAACACTATCTAATGAAAACGCGACTGTAATAAACGTTGGAAAGCCGAAAGAAAATAAATAATTAACATAACAGATTGACTGCACATGTTTGACATAAAATTATCACACGAAAACTAAAATTCGTAACATTCACGTGACGATGACAGTGGACGTTCTACACAACCCTGATTCCGCCTGCGAAATCGTTAAATACCTCCCAAATGTCTGGACTGATATTTGAGCTGCGTAAACAAAAATGAACGGTTTAAATGAAACACCTTGTACAACGCAGCATCATCGAAATCTGTTCACTCTGGAAAAACCAACCCCTTAATGCGAGCAACCCATCCGTCTGCCATGCTGCTGTCGTTGCAGAACGAGATCCCCAACGAAATAGCAAATGCAGAGGCGGAAAACTCAAATGCACTCAGATGCCGTGTTTTGTTTTCTGTCACTTATCGCCTCCGATTTCGGACTCATCTCCGCGGAGGGTTTACGGCCGCTGCAATCTGGTATCAGGTAGCGTATCTGCAAAGCTATTAAGTAATCCACTTTTTTTTTTTGTTGCACACGAAATATTCCTTTTGCCTCTATGAAAAAGATCATGAAATGGAAAAATGTTTAAAAGCATAATATTTCGGCTGCAGTATACAGGGTGATTCATTATTACGTGTAAATACTTTGTGTGTGTGTTATAGAGGTGAAACTAAAACTAAAACGCTCTATACAACTTTTTCTCAAAACCTTTACTTCCAGAGTTCCAGTAGATGGCACCTATGTCGCAGTAACTGCACAGGCATTACTGTTCTCCCACACATTTGGTGTGGTATTGTGGGGAATCAGTTACTCGGACCTCGCGTTCTACATCCGCGGTTGACTGGGGAAATCTACCGCGCATTCTTGGAACGCGAATTGCATGGTTTGCTACATGATATCCCCCTTGCAACCCAAATAAACTTATGGTTTATGCACGATGGTCCTCCTGCGCATTACTGCCGCAACGTAAGGGCGTATTTCAATGCTGCGTATCCAGATCAATGGATAGGACGCATAGGGCCAACTCCTTGGCCAGCCAGATCACCGGACATGAACCCTCTGGACTTCTACCTTTGAGGCCGCCTGAAGTCGTTAGTGTATGCCTCTGCTGTACCTAACGTAGAAAGTACAACAGCGAATTGAACATGCGTGTGGAATTGTTCGTAATGAGTTGAACGGGCTCTGTAACGTTCAGAGATCACTAAGGCGGCGAGCACAGGTATGTCTTCAAGTTGAGGCTAAGCACTTTGAACATGCATTACACTAAGAATTGTGCAAATGTGTAAAGTCTAGAAGAAATTGCTTTACATTCTTTACTGTGTTTGCTTTTAGTTCACAAAACGTGCATAAGTGGACTGCCGAGGATATGGGTTTAGTGACTTTGGTTGTTTTTGTATTGAAGTCTAAATGCACTGTACGAAAGTGATAATTAGCTTACATTTGGTGTGTTATCCTTTCTTTGTTTGGGAGCGCAAGTTCCACGAAAAATGGCGTTAACTCTGAAATTATAGGTTTTAATAAAAAGTTGTATAGAACGTTTTAGTCTTAGTTTCACATCTACATTACATACACAAAGTATTTACACGTAATAATGAATCACCCTGTATATCGAGCATATAGTGCAGTGCTCTTGTCTTATTTTCTTTTCACTAAATGCACTTTCAATATCCGCTTCTTCGGTACAATCTTCCGTTGTGTGTCCCACAAAAAAAATCTCTTGGACATACCTCACAATTACCAAACAAAATAAGCAACAAACAAAATAAGCAACAAACAAATCCGTTGGGGGATAATTCATGGAGAACAAACACCTACCAGTTGACTGCTGACCTCATGTCAACATGCCTCAGCAGAGGCGAACGATCATCCAACCAGTACGGGAATAACATGTTATAGCTGGCCTGCGAAATAGGTTTCGCTTCTCAGAGGAGAGCCCCAGATCCATAATATTTTAAACGTTATCTGCTCTGCGATTTTTCTTGTAAGCTTTTTTTCATAACTAAGTAAGTAAGTAATATCAAAATAATGGGCTGCAACACTTCATAACAAACGTCGCGTTGTTCACAGAAATCAGTGCATCACTAACAATCAGCATTCACAATAAATAGGTCTACTCCGAAAAAATGTACACACATTTACAGTTTGAGTTTGTCATTAAAGATATCTTCGTTGTTCCTGCAATAACTCCTATGTGCAAAATATAAAATTTTTCAGTAGGAAAAAAATTCATTCAGCAGCCGTACATAGGAGATTGTGGATTCGTACATTTTCGAAACAAAGAAATATAATTACATATACGAGATTTTATTATTTTATTTAAGTTATTTAATAGAGCAAAAATCTGAAAATCTATAAATATATCACATAGGAGTTATTGCAGGAACAACGACGATATGAGACACCAGAAAGAATGTGTTTCAAGGCTTCCACTATATTCAACTTGATGTGAGATTTTGGGGTTAAAAGTTTAAAAACATCCAGAGTTTGTGAGCCTAGTTTCGGACCCATCATAAAGAAAGGCAAAAATACGGACAAGTATCTGTTGTATCCAGTACCAGAAGCTATTCTCCATGATAGGACATTATACAGCGACATCATTTTATTTTTACTAACATTTCTAATATTAACCTGGCTATACCTTTGAATTAAGGTTGAGAACCGGAAACACAGTTTGCTACCCCCTTCCAAGACTGGAGTTCGATGATACTGACGTAATACAAACAAATCACTTTACTAGGTATAGGAAGGAAGAAAAGTATCTCATCCATTTACGTAAACTAGGAAATATCACGCTTTTGAGTTTGATAGTTTTCATTAGGTTTTTGTTTAATCAGAATACAATACAATACTATATAATAACAATGAGTGTTTTTATGCACGAACTGAGCTTTCCATGCGAAAATATTCATTATGCAGTGTATAATATACTCGTACTGTCTAGAGAATGAAGTTAAATTGAAAAATAGTCATAATGTGGAAATTTAAACACATTTTTGAAAATGGTGGTTGTTCATTTCGATACAGGCTTCAGTTCTTTTGTGCATATTATCGCACTATAGACTATTGTACCTAATTCCAATTAGGCCTACTGTACCAGTTTCGTCCTTCGTACTATAGTCGCGACGCTGTTACTCCCTGCGTGACTCCTCCTCTTTGCTTACATCTTAGGAAGTGAAGGCTCTATAAAGTCTAGGTAGGTAGTATCGTTCGCCATTTTTGTTCTTTCGTTGCCGAGCTACCATACGAGGAATCTATTTGCCACACCGTTAAACATTATCATGTCGTAGCTCCTATGATAATAAATCAAACGCACTGTAATTCAGCAAATAATTGAACGGCAAATAACATCCACGTGTGCTCCCTGGAACGCCAACAAAAGAGCCAAAATGGCGGGCGATTATATTAAGTATTTATCGAGCCTTAAGAAATGAATAACATCTTCCTCAGCGAATCATAATACGCACACGTTTAAATGTAACCGACCTGCAACGCGATTGGCTGCCGGAAATTAGAGCGACGCGACGGGACTATACTAACTCATATTGAAATAATTCTGTACCTATTCTATAAAAGAATACCTTACGTACTGTAAATTCAATCTTCACTTCTGCCCGGTCCGAAAAGATAAAATTACTCAGACATGCTATCTACTGTCCGTCCAAGTGGTTTTGTCGCAGGGTCGTAGAAAGGGGGGAAATCACGTGACAATGAGGCCCTATTATTTAAGTTATTTTAAATAGTTTTATAGCATTACGTAGACGTCCAATTCCTAACAGAAAATAATGTTTTCAGAAAAGAGCTAAGACAGCCCAGCCACTAGCCTTTACAGAGGGGCGAGCATAAGCGGATGGGGGAAACCGGGATGCGACGTAGACAAATGGACGACAGTACCTATGCGAAAATATAATTCAATATTGAAAGCTCTTTCGTCACTGGAAAACGCGAACATATTTCTGGAACGTACTATACTCACTAACTCAGTACTGTTTACAATGACCGTAAGGCTACTATGACTGTATAAGCGGTCTTGATTCTATGTGGAGGACGATTGAACTTCATTAGTAGATGGGGTGGGAGTAAAGTAGATTAAAAACTCAGGTACAATAAAAATTGAAGTAGAAATAAAATGATGTCCCTGTAGAACTGTCCAATGTTTTGGAGCTACGTATCGAATTCATCACCTGGGAAGGCAAAGAATGGGAAAACTATTTTGTGCGAGATCGTGCGTCTTTGCTTGGTTTCCGCACAAAACCAATCCGCGGAAAGTCTAAAATTCCACATTCAGTATTCCCAACCTAACACACATAACAATTTCCCTCTTCTTACCGCTTAAGTGACATATTGATTTTACTGCTTTAGGCTTTTAACATATTGTTTTTAGAGACGTTCAATAAAGTAATAATTATAAATTGGAAACTTACCACTGCAATTTCACCTACTATTGCACTGTTAATTATTGTTTTTAAATATTTGCAAAAATTAAGTAAATTCTACAACTCCACTAAAGTTACTGCATTCGTGATGCAAGTAACATTAAGGAAGCCGTGAAAAAATCAACAAGATTCCAGACTCATCATAGAGTGAGGGAAAAAAAAGACAGACGTATATCACTGCTTGCTGGAGTATAGTAAACACAGAAAACATTTTAAAGCAACAATGTTGAAGATAGAAATTTTTGAATATAAACCAAGATTGATATTTCATTGCAACTAATTAGAAATTCCTCTTTCAGATATGTAATAAACGATCTTCGCACAAAATAATGTACGATACACGAGCGGTATGTTTTCTTTCAATTCTCGGAAATTAAAAAAGCTCAACTACGTTTCGCTTTTTCAAACTTTTCCTCGAACATGAAAACTTTAACATACCGCTCTTGTAACGCATATTACAATATCGAAGAATTGCGCATTGAAACATAACAAAAAGGATTATTTGTTAAAACTGTATATGAAATTATTCTAATGTAGAAAAATAAAATGTACAATACTGTAATAATAATGTTGCATTACTTGGAAATTCATTAGATTATGTTTGCCTAACATGTCGGCATTGTAGAGAGGTAAACACATCCGCATTACATTCATTAGCAGTTCCATTATTCTGGCGGGATTTTGCGTAGGTTTCATCTGGATTACGAGTCGTGCGGAGGCCGACGGCTGCCTTCATTCGACGCTGAGCGGCAAAGAGACTAGAGACACAGCTTCTCTCTCATTTATCACGAAGTTGAAATGTCGAATTCGCAGACGGTTTTTTTACCTTCTGTGCTGAATCCAGGTTGCATACAGATATGAAACATCAAAGTGTACATGTTTTAAGCCCACCATATTATTTGTTCTCATGTTTTGTTTTTTAATCCCAGGTTGTTAATTTTGGTTTTTATGCGTATATGAAAGTTCATATTCTGTCTTGTTTATTTGTAGTTCAGCTAATTACTGCACAAATTAATTGAGTGTATAAGCTGATTTGTTGAGAGTAATAGTAATATACGTTACAAGAGCGGTATGTTGACGTTTTCATGTTCGAGGAAAAGATTGAAAAAGCGAAACGTAGTTGAGCTTTTTTAATTTCGGAGAACATGAAAACAAACATACCGCTCGCGTATCGTACATTATTTTGTGCGAAGATCGTTTATTACATACCTGAAAGACGAATTTCTAATTAGTTGCAATGAAATCTCCATGTTGGTTTCTGTTTAATGACGGCAACTTCCGAACACCAAAATATCTTTCTTCAACATTGTTGCTATAAAATGTTTTCTGTGTTTACTATACTCCAGCAGGCCGTGATATACGTCTGTCTTTTTTTCCCCCAGTCTATAAATAAAAACTTAAAACAAACGGTAAGGTTATGCAATGATTTATTTTTCATGTTAATATTTTAACAATATTATTTATATAACATATTGCAGTAATAACATCGGCATCTGGAATGTTGTTGATTTTTTCACGGCTTCCTTAATGTTACTTGTATCAGGAATGCAATAAGTTTCGTGGAGTAGTAGACTTTACTTAATTTTTGCAAATATTTAAAAACAATAATTAACGTTGCAATTTAGGTGAAATTGCAGTGGTAAGTTTCCAATTTATAATTATTACTATGTTAAACGTCTCTAAAAATAATATGTTAAAAGCCTAAAGCAGTAAAATGAATGTCGCGCTTAAGCGGTAAGAAGAGGGAAATTGTTATGTGTGTTACGTTGGGAATACTGAATGTGGTATTTCACACTTACCGCGTATTGGTTCTGTGCGGAAAACAAGCAAATACGCACGATCTCGCACAAAATAATTTGTCACAGATAGTAAAGATAAAAATGTTATGTGTTATTTAACGACGCTCGCAACTGCAGAGGTTATATCAGCGTCGCCGGATGTGCCGGAATTTTGTCCCGCAGGAGTTCTTTTACATGCCAGTAAATCTACTGACACGAGCCTGTCGCATTTAAGCACACTTAAATGCCATCAACCTGGCCCGGGATCGAACCCGCAGTAAAGATAAATTGCAATGTAATATTGATAAAATGTAATTAGGTAAAAATTGAGGGGTTTGGGGGAAAAACCAAGCATTTCCAATTCAGTACTTTGCGAGATAACGAAGAAAAACATACCATCAAGCAATCAGCATGTACAGAAGAGGCAGGTACAAAATGCATTGTAACCGTGAATGTAATTCTTGGAACTAGAGATGGGAACGATATATCGGTTTTTACGAAATACCGATATTTTCGTTTTGATATTTCGATATCGAAATTTTGATTCAATATATCGGAATATATATCGGTTTTCTCATAAATTTATCGGTCTTTTATATTTGTTTTTGTTTTTGTGGAATTATTATGAACAACAAAATCCACACTAGTTAACTCCGATAATTCCCTGAGAGATATGGTTAATGAAAGTGGGTAGTTACATAATTATGCAATCTTGAAATATCCAATCCAATTAATACCTTTCTCTGATTGGCTGGTCTACAATTCGAATTCAAACTATTTAATATGCAGTACCAAATTCAAAATCCAACGTGTGCGAACGTGAGACTGAGAGGGGAGCTTTATCTACTACTGTTTTAGTATTAATTTCTCCAAGGCAGGAGCAACTGCCACTCTGAAAAGGAACCGTTTGACTTCAAAACTTTTATTTCTGTGTTTTTAAATGGAAAGAGCAACAAGGATGTAATACTGGTTTGAGATTTGTTTACAGCTAGGATTTCTATGCACAACTCTAGTACTGACATTGTTTTCTCATTATAGCCTATATTTTACTACATAAATATTTTATCCCCATAATCACCATCATCATTATTATCATCACCACCACCATTGAGATTTTGAATGTTGGAGTGTAACAATAACTTGCAATGGGAACTTACTATAGAAGGTTTGTATCAAATCGCAATTATTGTGAAGTTTGCTAAAACTTGTAACATTCTAAGTACTGTTTACTTACATTTAAAAATGAATACAAGTAATGTTTACTTAGATTTAAAAATGATTACGTTGTTATCTAGAAAAGAGCATTATATTTGTATCCTAGATTGAATCCTATATAAAATTAGAATAATTGAATCGTGGATTGGAAAAAAATGATAGGGATCCTAAAGAAAATTGGAGTGGATTGGAAATGAGTCAAAGGAGACGAGTCAAAGGAGAAGATAGTGTCAGAAACAAGTGAAATAGGGAGAAGAGTACGACAAGGATGCCCTTTATCACGTTCAACATCTACTTGGAGGATTTAGTGAAGAACTGTTTTCAAAACATGGGAGGAGTGATAGTAGAAGGAAGAAGAATAAAGTGTTTAAGATTTGCTGAAGATAATACTAAAGGATAAGCTACTGGAGCTAAATGACAGCTGTGAGCAATATGGAATGAAGATAAATGCCAACAAGACGCAAACCATGGTAATAGGAAGAAAATTAAAGAAGGTGGACTTGTGAATTCTAAATGAGGCAGTAGAGCAAGTGGACAGCTTCAAATACTTGGGGTGTACTATAACCAGTAACATGAACTGCTGCCAAGAAGTCAAAAGGAGAATAGCAATGGCAAAGGAAGCTTTTAATAGAAAAAGGAGCATCTTCTGCGGACCTCTGGAGAAAGAACTAAGGAAGAGACTAGTGAAGTGCTTTGTGTGGAGTGTGGCATTGTATGGGGCAGAAACATGGACATTACTAAGAAGCAAATAGAAGCATTTGGAATGTGGATATGGAGAAGGCTGGAGCGTGTGAAATGGACAGACAGAGTAAGAAACGAAGCTGTGTTGGAAAGAGTGGATGAAGAAAGAATGATGCTGAAACTGATCAGGAGGAGGAAAAGGAATTGGCTGAGAAGAAACTACCTACTGAAGGATGTATGAATAGGATTATAAAGAATGGACACTGAGCGAATTTTCCTGTGTTTTGTTTCTCTGTGCGCCAGCGGCTAGTTCCACTTTCAAGCGCTAGAGGTAGTGTAATCGAGCATGCTAAGATAATAATTGAGAATAGAATTATGGCACAGGATCCAAACATCGCCTACCTTATTGCATAATCCAGTGTTGGATAACAGCGTTTCCTTATTTCTCAGTGACAAACTAGTTGTAATAATAATATTTTATATTTCAGATATCATAAATTATATTATAAAATAATACAAGAATCGAATTCGTTTAATATTTGTATATAATATAATATAGGTATATGGTTTTAGTAAGAGTTTTGTTTTTCCATTTTCAGGCTATCAAATCACTACATATTTTAATTGTTGTTCAACGTCTGAACTCTCATTATAAAGGAACTCTAGAGTCTAGACATTACAGTTAATGAAGGATTTATTATTTTATGGATCCATTTTATTTTATTTGAGTACATAATGTACCTAGATGTATTAATTATATGTATTATATTTCCGCTGTGTCGACTGCTAGCTGGTGTGATGTCAGCGCCAACTCTAGGGAGAAAGCAGAATCTGACGCTCTAGCTGGCTTGAAGGTCATTGAAATCAGTCCGGCTGCATCAAAGGTACCGACGCGAAGTGTCCATTCTTTATAATCCCTATTCGCTGGATGTACTAGAAGGAATGGTGAACGGGATGAGAGTTCGGGGCAGAAGAAGATATCAGACGATAGACGACATTAAGATATATGGATCATATGAGGAGACAAAGAGGAAGGCAGAAAATAGGAAAGAGTGGAGAATGCTTGTTTCATTGTCAAATACTGACCCTTATAGAGTTCACTTAACACTTTCCCATTATCATTTAAGCTCATCTTACCATCACACTCAAATGCCATCGACCTGGCCCGGGATCAAACCCGCAGTAAATATGAATTGCAATGTAATATTTGTAAAATATAATTAAGTAGAAATTAATAATACCGATGTATGTAATTTTGTTTGCGGGAGATAAAGAACATTATATAAACCAAATAAAATGATGTAATTCATTGAAAATATTACAACAGATGTTGCTCCGATTATAAATGAAACAATTGAAATTTATTAAAACAAAAATATAATTTTGAAATACCACCAAGATATATAGATTTCTTTTTTACCAGTCTAGCAATACTATTAAGATTTATTTAAAATCATCCGTCCTCAAGTAAGGTTGACCACTGGGATTCGGAATTAAGAAACATAAAAAGATGAAAATAAATTTAAACGAGCAAAATAATTATTACTATTTGTACATTAAAACAAAAGTTTATGTATATATTATTTAATGTATTTCAAAGTGACATATGATATTTCCGATTTGCGAGATATTCTGCGTCATCATACGATGAAAGAGAATGGAACGGGTAAAACTTGAACGTCGCTCTAGCAACAGATGGCGGTCTGTACGGATACCATAACCTCTTTCGAACTGTGTTTTGCGCGGCAAGTCGTACGCAGGGTATTTGTTATCATCAGTAAGCACATCGGATACATTCCACAACACAAATCAAATGCCGTGGACAGAATCGTCTAAGTTTAAGTTCCAACTCTTAAGTAATCGTCTTGGCTCTCCCCTCTGACACTACGTCATTTCCAAATGTCTATTCCTGAACTGGCAGGACTGAAGTATCCACACATGTGCTGAGGTGCACTCGTTATGAGTGACTAGTTGCCCGGAATCCGACGGAATAATTCGCTAGGCTCTCAAATCACGAAGTGATTTACGCGAGCCAAGACACATTTGAACTACCCATATTATTTAATGTACCGAAGTACATATGATATTTCCATGCAGATATTCTGCGTCATCATACGATGAAAGAGTAATGGAACGGAGAAAATTCTCTCCGGCGCCGGGATTTGAACCTGGATTTTCAGCTCTACGTGCTGATGCTTTATCCACTAAGCCACACCGGATACCACCCCGGCGTCGGACAGAATCGTCTCAGTTTAAGTTCCAACTCTTGGGTTCCCTCTAGTGGCCGCCCTCTGCACTACGTCATAGATGTCTATGAACGTAGGACTGAAGTCACACATGTGCTGAGGTGCATTCGTTGTGAGTGACTAGTTGCCCGGGATCCGACGGAATAAGCGCCGTCTTAAATCACGAAGTGATTTACGCATATCATATATATATATTATTTAATGTACCGAAGTACATATGATATTTCCATGCAGATATTCTGTGTCATCATACGATGAAAGAGTAATGGAAGGGAGAAAAATTCTTTCCGGCGCCGGGATTTGAACCCGGATTTTCAGCTCTACGTGCGGATGCTTTATCCAGTAAGCCACATCGGATACCCACCCCGCCGTCGGACAGAATCGTCTAAGTTCCAACTCTTGGGTTCCCTCTAGTGGCTGCCCTCTGCACTACGTCATAGATGTCTATGAACGTATGACTGAAGTCCACACATATGCTGAGGTGCACTCGTTATGAGTGACTAGACGATTCTATCCGACGCCGGGGTGGGTATCCGGTGTGGCTTAGTGGATAAAGCATCAGCACGTAGAGCTGACAACCCGGGTTCAAATCCCGGCGTCGGAGAGAATTTTTCTCCGTTCCATTACTCTTTCATCGTAAAAATTTATATGTTAACATATAAATGATAGTGTAGAATTTGAAGAGAGGCCTTCAGAATTTCCATCACAATCTTCTGAACTTCATAAAGGGAATTTTAAAAGATTTAAGAATATTGCATGTAAATTTTGGTAAACAACCTCTCGCTCCAAATAGTAAGCCTGTAACATCCCAGTTGCAAAGCGAAATGCCATATTTTTCACTGAGATATGAAAGACAAGATACATATTTAGCTCGCTTGTCATCATTTATCTGCAGTGCTTGATTCGTGTCTCGCTCAAAGCATATCGTAGGGTCTAAGACCATCGCTTTCTGGGTTCTTCTATTGATGGTAATACCAGTAACAGAAAGATATAATTTTAAAATGTGGAAGGAAATAGTTTTATTTTTAACAATTTTATTGGCGTTTTATTCCGATAAGCAGGTATGATGATAGTGAAATATTTGTTGATTTTGTTCTGTCTGTTACTTATCTTTCTTGTTCAATAATAACACAAATACATCATGATATAAATGTATAATATATTAGGGAAGGAAAATGAGAACAAACGTTTTCGCCATAATTATTTGGCATCTTCAGGTCTCATGTTAATGCAGTATGAACACTTTTACACATATATGGTTTCAAAATATTTTAACTTATCATGTGATTTCATCAAATGTATTATCTAAAGTGATTAGGCCCTATTCGAAATTGTAATAATTATTACATTACAATAAAATTGGTTGATATGCTTTTAATTTAAAGACAATGGGATGTTAAAGAATTTCTGTTTGTAATTCAACTTTTGTTCCTGTTGTTATTGTCTCATAATTCGAAAACGAAGCTACGTTGCCAATTTTCAAAAGGAGAATCCTGTGTTATTTTATTTAATTTGCTGCAATTATTCGTATTCTGTTCCAAAAATTATTATTATTATTATTATTATTATTATTATTATTATTATTATTATTATTATTATTATTACTATTACTGTTTTCAACATCCACAAATAGAGACTAAATATGTTATTGATATAGGCCTAATATATTTGTATACTATCGAACTTAAATAAATTTATGAACATATATTCAAATTCACCTACTAATTCCAGTTATTTTAATGCAGAGCAAAGCTTCCAGCGTAGCTCAGTCAGCTAAGGCGCTTTCCTCCCGATCTGGACTTGTGCTCGGGTTCCATTCCAGGTTGAGCTGATTATCTGTTTGGATTTTTCCGACATTTCCCCCAACCGCAAGGGGAATGTCAGGTAATCTATGGCGGATCCGTAGCCTAATTTCGTCAAAAACCATCTGACTATCATCAATACCATCGACGCAAAAAAACCTAATAGTTGATACAGTGTCGTTAAATATCCAACTGTACACATCTGTGCAGTAACGGTTAGCGCGTCTGGCCGCGAAATCAGGTGGCCCAGGTTCGATTCCTGGTCGGGGCAATTTACAGTACCTGATTGAGATTTTTTTCCGAGGTTTTCCCTCAACCAAATTTCTTGCTATTAGATCTATTCAAAAGACAGTAAATATCAATACCTTAAAAACAATATACTTTGCATACTTTTACTCGGTAATGAGTTTTGGAATAATATTCTGGGGAAATTCCACAGATAGTAACAGTATATTCCTATTACAAAAAAGAATAATTATTATAATAGTAGGTGCCAAATCTAGGGAATCTTGTAGGACTATTTTCAAAAAACTACAAATAATGCCCATGACTTCTCAGTATATCTTTTCATTAATAATCTTCCTCTTATGTAATCGTGAAAACTTTGTAACTAATTCAACAGTTCATAGCATAAATACACGTCAAAAAATGACTCATACTCCATCGGCAAGTCTATCATGCTATCAAAAAGGAGTGCGTTATATGGCAGTAAAAATTTTTAATAGCCTCCCTATCGATATAAAAAATGAAACTCAAAACATAAGAATATTTAGGGCCAAATTAAAGAAGTACCTAATTTCTCATGCCTTCTATTCTGTAGGTGAATTCATGACATTCAACAGCACTTCATAAAATTGATACTAAAACTTTGTGTTGTACTAGTAGACTAAATTGTAAATCTCTTCTGTATATATTTCATCTAGACTGTGACTATAAATTAAGACATTATAATAGTTTATGTTTACTGGCTTTTAAGGAACCCGGAGGTTCATTGCCGCCTCACATAAGCCCGCCATTGGTCCCTATCCTGAGCAAGATTAATCCATTCTCTATCATCATATCCCACCCCCCTCAAATCCATTTTAATACTATCTTCCCATCTACGTCTCGGCCTCCCTAGAAGTCTTTTTCCCTCCGGCCTCCCAACTAACACTCTATATGTATTTCTGGATTCGCCCATACGTGCTACATGCCCTGCCCATCTCAAACGTCTGAATTTAATGTTCCTAATTATGTCAGGTGAAGAATACAATGCGTGCAGTTCTGTGTTGTGTAACTTTCTCCATTCTCCTGTAACGTCATCCCTCTTGGCCCCAAATATTTTCCTAAGCACCTTATTCTCAAATACCCTTAACCTATGTTCCTTTCTCAAAGTGCGAGTCCAATTTTCACAACCATAAAGAACTACCGGTAATATAACTGTTTTATAAATTCTAACTTTCAGATTTATTGACAGCAGACTGGATGATAAAAGCTTCTCAACCGAGTAATAACACGCATTTACCATATTTATTCTGTGTTTAATTTCCTCCTGAGTATCATTTATATTTGTTACTGTTGCTCCAAATATTTGAACTTCTCCACCTCTTCAAAAGATAAATTTCCAATTTTTATATTTCCATTTCGTGCAATATTCTCGTCACGGGACATAATCATATACTTTGTCTTTTGGGGATTTACGAATGGCTAACAACCCATCACCGTAAAAAACAGCTTGTTACGAATCCTTCAAATAAGCCTCGGAATGGGACTGATTCTCTGGCACGACTACAGCAAAGGAATAAGGTTTTGAGATTTGATACTTTATAATAGTATTAAGCTTTTTGACTTGTTCCATATTCTAACTGTGAAGCAATGTATGAATACCGTGGAATGTTAATAAATGCAATACAATACAATACAACCCAATATGAAAAAATGCTGGTGTTGGACCCCGGACTCATTTCACCGGCATTATCACCTTCTTCTCATTCAGACGCTAAATAACCTAAAATGTTGATAAAACGTCGTAAAATAACTTACTAAAAAGATATCCAACTAAAAAAAAATACTCTACAGTTCGCAGGCTGACGCTGCATCAACAGAGCCAAGTGGGCTCTCTACAGAATGTCTTGTTTGAAACAATGCAGTAACTATGGGACAGCTTCTACAGAGGTGACAGCAAGTGCGTGAGTCGCCCCGGGCTCCGTGGGGGTGGGGTGGGGACTTATCGCTCTGTTATGGATTTTAAACGTACTCATTCGCCACCTGGCGTCGCGACGCGTGCCTGAGGGCTCAGTAGGCGTCTCTCTCTTCTCGAATCTTCCCCACCTAACTACAGTTATTTCAGGAACGCTTACATACGACTATTTGTATTCATTTATGTATTTTGTACTCGTATATAAATTGTGAACCGAGCGTTCTAGCGGAGTGGTAGAGGGCTTGCCTTGCATTCGGGAGGTCCGGGGTTCGATCTCATGGGGCCGGCAATCCTATCTGAGGTTTCTCATGGTTTCCTCAGTTATTTCCAGGCAAATGCCGGGATTGTACGTCTTGAAAGTCCGGCCATGGACGGCGATCCTTCCCTTAATCCTTTCATTTGTGTGAGTGAATGCTGTGTAATGTCTTAAATGTTTGTGTTTTGTTTCGGAGGTGGCCCTGGCATTGAGCTGATCCCTCGTCCGGGGAGGCCCTTTATGTCCTTGAGTGGTGTAATCACATACATTAAATGGGTACGAGGAGTTTCGTGCACATTGCTGTGTGTTTCATTCACGTACTGAAGGCAAGCAGTGGCGGTATCATGTCGCTCTACAACCTCTGTCTCTACAAAGAGTAAGAGGTGGTTTCGTAAAGAATGAAGAGAACTTTTTTGTTGTTCTGTCGGACAAAATATAATATGTTTACTTTGCTCAACGGTTCAATTAGGAATATATAGAAACATTAAGTGCCACGCTGAATAATGTATTATTATTATTATTATTATTATTATTATTATTATTATAATTGGCCTCTGGCTGTTGTACAGCACATTAAATATAAGTAAATAAATCAATAAAAATAAATAAATAAATAAAATAATAATAATTATTATTATTATTATTATTATTATTATTATTATTATTACTGACCACTAAGTGTGTGTTTCTATAATTCTCGCTAACTTTTATATCATTTTGTTATTTATTAATTTACTTGATTCCATCCTTTCATTTTCAAATACAATTACTTTTATCTCATTATGCTATGTAGTTTAGTCATCCATTTTATCCCGTCCATTCATTGTCATTATTGTCGTTGTATTATAATCTTGTATATCTTTGTAATACTATTTTATATGATTCCATTCTTCATTTATGATTCCATTATTTCATTTGTAATTATCATTTTAATTAATTGCCATTAATTTAATTATTTCTTTGTACTTTTATTGTAAATTATTGCTAATGTTTTTGTTATATTGTTTGTGCTGAACTGTAATTGACCTCTGGCTGTTGTACAGCACATTAAATATAAGTAAATAAATAAATAAAAATAAATAAATTAATTAAATTATTATTATTATTATTATTATTATTATTATTATTATTATTATTATTACTGACCACTAAGTGTGTGTTTCTATAATTCTTCTGTACGTGCATGAATATTGATATTTTTAGATCTTCTTCCCAGAAGGATAAAATTATTAGGTTTTATCTCAATTTTAATCTTCTTAACCTTTAGATGAGAGTAACTATTTATTAGTTATTCATTTAATAATATTGTAGAAAAACTGATTCAATATTATGTGCCAATGAACTGTTAAACGCCAGGAATTGACATGTCTTAAATCATAGCCAGGAAGTGAAAGATGACATAAATAAATGTAAGGAAGTCAGCTACCTAATGGGGTTTGAAATATCTCGTGCTCTAAAGCCTTTTAATAGAATAGAATTTCTCAAAAGAGTAACGATTAAAATAGCTTAAATAACTTGTTCATAAGAATTTTTAATTCTGAAAAACTACGAATTTCTCGACCAAGTATCGAGAGAAGAATTTAGAAAATTCCTGATTCTATTCAATAGGAAGGTTAAAGAAAGAAGCAAGGAAAATCGTACCGTATATTATTCACTGGCTCTTGATGACAGCAGTGACATTACTGATACAGCAAAGCTTGAGGTTTTTATCCGCAGGATTGATCAAGATGTTAGTACAGGAACCATCACTGGTTGTAGTTTCCATGCCAAGTACCTTTCCTCCATCTCTTTACTTCATAGGCTGTCTGTCGCTTCTAATTACTGCAGCTCGAGTTTTGGTCACCGCTGCAATAGATTAATTCCTCTCCCGACATGGGTCATATAAATGAACCAAAAGGGAGAGTTTAAACTAAGGTAAGGAAAGAAAATATAAATTGTGTCAATGTAAGCCGCCTATAAATAATTGGAAGTTTGCTTCTGTGCTTCTGTTGGTGGTGAAATTTAAATAAATAAATAAATAAATAAATAAATAAATAAATAACTAATTAAGTAAGTAAATAAATAAATAAAATAAGTAAATAAATAAATAAGTAACTGAGTAAATAAATAAATAACTAACCAAGTAAGTAAATAAATAAATAAGTAACTAAGTAAGTAAATAAATAAATAACTAAGTAAGTAAATAAATAAATAAAAGTAAGTAAATAAATAAAATAACTAAGTAAGTAAAAATAAATAAGTAACTAAGTAAGTAAATAAATAAAACTAAAGTAAGTAAGTAAATAAATAAGTAAACTAAATAAATAAAAATAAGTAACTAAGTAAGTAAAAATAAATAAGTAACTAAGTAAGTAAAAATAAATAAGTAACTAAGTAAGTAAAAAATAAATAAGTAACTAAGTAAGTAAAAAATAAATAAGTAACTAAGTAAATAAAAAATAAATAACTAAGTAAGTAAATAAATAAATAACTAAGTAAGTAAAAAATAAATAAGTAACTAAGGTAAGTAAATAAATAAATAAGTAAATAAATAAGTAAGTAAATAAATAAGTAAATAATTAAGTAAATAAATAAATAAATAACTAAGTAAATAAATAAATAAATAAGTAAATAAATAAATAAATAAATAAATAAGTAACTAATTAAGTAAATAAATAAGTAACTAATTAAGTAAAGAAATAAGTAAGTAACTAATTAAGTAAATAAATAAGTAAGTAACTAAGTCAGTAAGTAAATAAATAAGTAACTAAGTAAGTAAATAAATAAGTAAGTAACTAAGTAAGTAAATAAATAAGTAACTAAGTAAGTAAGTAAATAAATAACTAAGTAAGTAAATAAATAAGTAACTAAGTAAGTAAGTAAATAAATAAGTAACTAAGTAAGTAAATAAATAAGTAAGTAAATAAGTAACTAAGTAAGTAAATAAATAAGTAACTAAGTAAGTAAATAAATAAATAGTTTAATGGCGGACTACTGCTGCTGCTACTACTACTACTACTACTACTACTACTACTACTACCACTACCACGACTATCACCACTACCGCTGCTGCTGCTGGTGCTGATGCCGTTGCTGCTGGTGCTGCTACTGCTAGGCCTACTACTACTACTACTACTACTACTACTACTACTACTACCACTACCACGACTACCACCACTACCGCTGCTGGTGCTGATGCCGCTGCTGCTGGTGCTGCTACTGCTACTGCTGCTAGGCCTACTACTACTACTACTACTACTACTACTACTGCTAGTACTACTACTACCACTACCACTACCACCACCACCACCACTACCACGACTACCACCACTACCGCCGCTGCTGCTGCTGGTGCCGCTGCTGCTGGTGCTGCTAGGCCTACTACTACTACTACTACTACTACTACTACTACTACTACTACTACTACTACTACTACTACTACTACTGCGTTGTGCATAGAAAAGAAATTCTGTAACTCCAAACTACGCAGATAGGAAATAAGATTCTGTACCCTAATAGACTGTGACTTGCGGTTAATAAAGTAGGTGGGGTTGTGAGTGGTTGTGAATCAGCTGATCCTTCTCATGCAAATTAAAAGAAAGCCCAGAAGTGCTCTCGAGCAGGGATGTAGGGCGCGCCACGTCATCACTCCCGCCCTATATTGATCACCCTCCCTTAATCTGTCACGTGAGAGCGAACAATAGTTTTGCTTCCGCCTCTCCGAGATAGAATCAAGTAGCATCCATTTCGGTACAGAGTCCCTCTCTGTTTTCTAGCAGTCGTACTTCAAGTCTGGGGATATTGGTGTAGTAGTCTATACTTTCCGTAGGGTCATCATGTTTTCTACTAAGGGAAGTATTTTCTTTTCCATTATTGGCATTGCTCCATACTGGGAAGGCTGAATAAAGAATTTACATTGGAGACGAAATTACTGTACACCTTTGCCAGTTGTATTTCAGAAAATATTAATTGTATTTCAGAAAATATTAATTGTATTTCAGAAAATATTAATTGTATTTCAGAAATTATCAAATGTATTTCAGATTAGTCAATTTAATTTCAGAAATTATCAATTGTATTTCAGATTTGTTAATTGTATTTCAGATGGTATCAAATGTATTTCAGATTTGTGAATTGTATTTCAGATGGTATCAAATGTATTTCAGATTTGTCATTTGTATTTCAGATGGTATCAAATGTATTTACGATTTGTCAATTGTATCAAATGTATTTCAGATTTGTCAATTGTATTTCAGATGGTATCAAATGTATTTCAGATTTATCAATTGTATTTCAGATGGTATCAAATGTATTTCAGATTTGTGAATTGTATTTCAGATGGTAGCAAATGTATTTCAGATTTGTCAATTGTATTTCAGATGGTATCAAATGTATTTCAGATTTGTGAATTGTATTTCAGATAGTATCAAATGCATTTCGGATTTGTGAATTGTATTTCAGATGGTATCAAATGTATTTCAGATTTGTCATTTGTATTTCAGATGGTATCAAATGTATTTCAGATTTGTCAATTGTATCAAATGTATTTCAGATTTGTCAATTGTATCAAATGTATTTCAGATTTGTCAATTGTATTTCAGATGGTATCAAATGTATTTCAAATTTGTCAGTAGCAGATGATCAAATGTATTTCAGATTTTTTAATTGTATTTCAAATGATTTAACATTGGAGAATAATTGTATTTCAGATTTGTCTGAAATTGTATTTCATCTGAAATCAAATGTATTTCTGATTTGTCAATTGTATTTCATGATGGTATCAAATGTATTTCAGATTTGTCAATTGACTAATCTTATACAAATTTCAGATGGTATCAAATGTATTTCAGATTTGTCAATTGATATTTCAGATGGTATTAAATGTAAATACAAATGAAAATTAAATTGACAAATCTGAAATACAATTGATGTTTTCTGAAATAAATTACTATCTGAAATCACTTTGAATAATTGAAATAAAACACTATCTTAAATTAAATTGACAAATCTGAAATACAAATGATGTTTTACTTACAATTGAGATTTTAAATGACTATTAAAAAAATGGGTTTAAAAAAAATTCAACTTTATTGCATACAATTGATGTCCGACAAATACAATTGATACTAGCTGAAATTGAAGCTTGATGAATTGTCTGTGTTGTACAAATGATACTATCAAAATCAACCAACAATATTGTCTGAAATACAATTCATCAATTTTACTCTGAAAGTAATTGTAAATAGCCTACAACAATTGAAATGACGTCAGAAATTCCAAGATGGGTTTTTATACAAATGTCTTCTTAAATTTTACACCAAATGAAATCTCGATTGATGTTTTTGAAAACATTGAGAATAAGGTGCCAATAAATTCTGAAATACAAATGATTATCTGAAATACAATTGACAAATCTGAAATACAATTGATGTTTTCTGAAATACAATTGATACTATCTGAAATTGAAATTGACTAATCTGAAATACAAATGATACTATCTTAAATTAAATTGACAAATCTGAAATACAATTGATGTTTTCTGAAATACAATTGATATTATCTGAAATTGAAATGACTAATCTGAAATACAAATGATACTATCTAAAATTAAATTGACAAATCTGAAATACAATTGATGTTTTCTGAAATACAATTGATACTATTGAAATTGAAATAACTATTCTGAAATACAAATGATACTATCTTAAATTAAATTGACAAATCTGAAATACAATTGATGTTTTCTGAAATGCAATTGATACTATTGAAATTTAAATAACTATTCTGAAATACAAATGATACTATCTAAAATTAAATTGACAAATCTGAAATACAATTGATGTTTTCTGAAATACAATTGATACTATTGAAATTGAAATAACTATTCTGAAATACAAATGATACTATCTTAAATTAAATTGACAAATCTGAAATACAATTGATGTTTTCTGAAATGCAATTGATACTATTGAAATTGAAATAACTATTCTGAAATACAAATGATACTATCTAAAATTAAATTGACAAATCTGAAATACAATTGATGTTTTCTGAAATGCAATTGACACTATCTGAAATTGAAGTGACTATTCTGAAATACAAATGACAAATCTGAAATTGAATTGACTAATGTGAAATACAAATGACAAATCTGAAATACAATTGATATTTTTCTAAAATATAACTGAAAAAGGTGTTGACATAATTTTTAACGAATTTTTAGTTGCTTTATTTAACGACGTTGAACCAACTGCAAAGTTATCCAGTATCGGCAGAATTTTTGATAACGAGATGGTATTTGGCAAAGTGAATCTCAGCACTCGCTGTGAGATTACATTCGTCTTATAGTTAGGAGAATCTCAAAAATAAGCTTTAGGTAATAATGTGTCCAATCAGTATTCCAACCCGCATCCTAGCGCGGTCTCAGATCGCAAGTCCAACTCGCTACAATCTGAGCTACGCCGGCAACTTGAAGGAATTAAAAGACTAAACAAAGATTATAAAAACACTTAAGATTTGTTATAAAACACTTTTCTTCTGTAAAATTGAAACTAAGTTGCTATTTTTCCTTAGTAGACTAGTTTCAGCTTCACTGTTAGCCATCTTCAGAACTAGTGAGGTCGTTGCTTGTTTCCGGTTTCTTCTCGAGTTGCTTTGGTGGTGGGTTCGTTCGTGTTCGGTAGTGTGGAGTCAAATAGGGTGTGAGTTATGAACAGGGAAAGAAAGTTCATGCCCTAAAAACGTGAAGAATATGTATGCATTAATGCCGTAAAAATAGATAAATATGCTACAAAATATGCATTATCAGTCTGAGATTATTTTAACAGAATAATAAGGTATAGGTAACACGTTTATGCCCACGTGCATCAACGTCGGTTAGTGTAACCACCAGTTAAAATTGTCACCTAACCTCTGGTTAAGCATTTTTACAGTGGATCGACCTCGGTTATGACTTAAATAGGAGGTTAACCACAGTAATCTCTAACCAGCCATATTCGAGCGGTTAAAAGAGATAACCAGTGATTAGTAGAGCAAGTAAAGCAAAATGGCGGCCAGAGCCACAGATGTTTATTTCGAAGACGATTATTATTATTATTATTATTATTATTATACAGTACTTGAATTACTTGGATAGAGCGTGAGCGTGAAGTTTCTATAGTGGAAAGAGAGAATTCTTACGAGGAATTAGGTGACAGAAAATTTCAGGAGGGATTTCGTTTATCAAAATCTACAAATGGATCACTTGAAATAACACAAAAAGTCATATTTCTCCTATGGTTCGGCTGCTTGTATTACGATTCTATATAACTGATATTTTCTGTATTTTAAGAGGGAATACTCGAATATCTCTTTCTCTATGTCACTGGCTGAACAAAGAGAGGTTATTTATGGATCTTAGGATAATGAACAGTTCCCTCGTGTAAATGAGGTGCTTGATCGTATACACATTCCTATTAATCTTCTGCATCCTTTTCCTTTATAGATATTCCATCTTTTTATATAATATATTTAAATTCTAGTAATTAAGTCTAGAGACACTTCAACTAAACATTGGCATATACTCATTTTTGCATTCAATTTTCTATTTTGTACGATTTTAACCTAACAGCAAAGAAATGCAACTCGCAAATATAACAGCGCCCAAAGACAAACAAATGCAAAGCGAAATGTAGGACACGTTCATTTCGATGTAGAACGGAGTGAGCACAGTCATTTTTAGACGTTGACTATTATCTTTACAGCGGTATGGATGCTTTCCTTTAGTCATTTTGTAGAAACAGTACACCAGCATAGACTTTACTCTGGTTAAATGAGGTGTCAGCTAGCCATGTTTAAGTAATCTGTGATTATGAATGGTGCACACAAATTACATTTTAACCACTGTTACTGTTTAACCGTCGTTTCATAATCTACGATTACTGCGTTTTTAACCGATGTTGATACACTTCGCCATTAGTCTATTGATTTTTAAGTCCTTGCCTCATTGCTGAATGCTCCATTTATGCTGTTACATTTCACAAATAAGCAGTGACATATGTTTTCTGTTGTCATTCTTCGTCTTAGCTTTGTAGCGCGAAAAACTTCATTCTATGCCACAAGAAGTAAGAGGGGCTTGCACAAAAGCTGTGAGCTGTTCTATAGAAAATTTTGTTGGTTTTTGGGGTGTTTTTCCTTCGAGAATATCTTGAATTTCTTTAAGTTGATAATATCCAGGGTTTTTGGAAAGAATATTTGCTGTTTTCACGTTCAATTTATCTCCTACATTTTCTGGATCTGATGTTAAACAGGATAGGCCTATTGTTCTATCGAAATCTGCTAAAGACTGCAGTAAAGGAATATCAATTGCTAACTTGAGAGGCTCCCTATGAGGGCGTCATCGCTACGTTCAAAATTCATAAATATAAATTAGTCGTGAATAATTTCGAGGGAAAAATTGTTCCGGAGCCGGGTATCGAACCTTTGGTTTAACGTGCCAATTAATTGGTATCGAACCCGGGACCTTTGGTTTAACGTGCCAATTAATTGGTATGTTAAACCAAAGGTCCCGGGTTCGATACCCGGCTCCGGAACAATTTTTCCCTCGAAATTATTCAAATCAACTTTACAGGGAGTTATACCTGAAAATCTTGATTTGCATAAATTAGTCGTGTTTACGAGGTTACACACTTTTAAAAATGAGGAAAAGACAAATAAACGTGCATAATATGCAGTTTCCTGCATAAATGTTAAAATATGATATTTTTATAAATAAAGGCAAAATACGCACTTTTATGCACAATAAAAGTAATATCATCGTATTCAGAAATTTGTGATTCATGTTTATAATCTTTCAGCATATTAACACAATGATACAGAACAAATACAGGGACATCATTTTATTTTTACTTCAATTATTATTGTACCTGAGTTTTGAATGTACTTCACTCTCACCCCTTCTACTAATGAAGTTCAACCGTCCTCCACACAGATCCAAGACAGCATATACAGTCATAGTAGCCTTATGGTCATAGTAAACAGTACGTTCCAAAAATATGTTCGCGTTTTCCAGTGACGAAAGAGCTTCCAAAATTGCATCATTTTCGCACAGGTACTGTCGTCCATTTGCCTACGTCGTATTCCGGTTTTCCCCACCTGCTTCTACTCGCCTCTCTGTAAAGGCTAGTGGCTGGGCTGTCTTAGCTCTTTTCTGAGAACATTAATTTATGTTAGTAATTGGACGTGTATGTAATATTATACCTATACAACTGTTTAAAATAACTTAAATAAAAGGACCTCGTTATGTAATTAACTGTCACATGATTTCCCCCCTTTATACGATCCTACGACATAATCACTTCGACGGAAGGTAGATAGCATGTCTGAGTAATTTTATCTTTTCGGATCGAGCAGAAGTGAAGATTGAATTTACAGTACGTAAGGTAGTCTTTTACAGAGGAGGTACAGAATTATTTCAACATGAGTTACTAGTACGAAGGACGAAATTGGTAATTGGAATTACATACATTAGAACTGAAGCCTGTATCGAAAAGAACGCCACCATTTTGACAAATGTGTTTAAATATCCATATTATGATTATTTTTCAATTTAACTTCATTCTCTATAGTGTACGCTAATGTGATGTAGACAGTATAATATACACTGCATAATGAATACGTCCGCATGGACAGCTCAGTTCGTGAGTAAAAACACTCATTGTTAATAATGTACTGTATTTTGATTAAACAAAAACCTAATGAAAATTATCAAACTCAAAAGCGTGATATTTCCTAGTTTACGTAAATGGATGAACTACTTTTCTTCCCTTCTATACCTAGTAAAGAGATTTGTTTGTATATTACGCCAGTATCATCGAACTCCAGTCGTGAAAGGGGGTAGCAAACGGTGTTTCCGGTTGTCAATCGTTGATCCAAAGGTATAGCCAGGTTAATATTAGAAATGATAGTAAAAATAAAATGATGTCCCTGTATATGGAAATGCATGAACTTTCTTTCACTAGTTATAAAATTACCGTTCCTATAGCACAGAGATAAAGATAAGAGTTGATTATAAAGTTACGATGGAGTAATAGCAGAAGAAACTGTAGTACTGTGAGGAAACCTGCTTTTAATCTCCCTTTACCCATCACAAATGTATGATTTCAGCTTCATAAGGTTTAAACTCGTGTCTCCGACGTGGATAACATACACTCCAGCCGTTCGGCTAGCAATGCCCCGTTTCGAGCCAGATCAATATTCGTACCTTTTGTAGCTTTGCCAACATCAAGACAGTTTCTAAATTATTCCATGATGATGAAATTTGTATAGACTTGAGTCAATAGAATTTTCTTAATGTTCGGAAACGAAGAGAAATATTACAGCAGTTACAGAGTATTTATTCAGTGACAATGCTAAGAGAAGGAGAAATCCTAGTCTTCGTGAACATGTTTGTGTTACTTCTTTTCCCGTCCTTCTACGCTTTATTATTGTTATTATTATTATTATTATTATTATGATTATTATTATTATTATTATTATTATCCTATTTTGACTATGTATTGTGGGTCCCTATCACCACGGCATGGCGCGTCCTCAGGTTGCGGATAGAGGAGACGGCCTCCAGATATGGAGGGTAGCTGTGAATATACTGAATAAGCAGTCGTGGACAGCCGATAAGGGGTGGTCCTCCAGCTTGGGGGTTGGGCGAAGGGCCAACAACCCATCACCGTAAAAAAACAGCTTGTTACGAATCCATACAATAAGCCTCGGAATGGAACTGATTCTCTGGCACGATCCTAGAATATGCCATTAGGAAAGTTCAGGATAACAAACTGGGTTTGGAATTGAACGGGTTACATCTGCTTCTTGTCTATGCGGATGACGTGAATATGTTAGGAGAAAATTAAACAAACGATTAGGGAAAACACGGAAATTTTACTTGAAGCAATTAAAGGGATAGGTTTGGAAGTAAATCCCGAATAGATAAAGTATATGATTATGTATCGTGACCAGAATATTGTACGAAATGGAAACATAAGAATTGGAGATTTACCCTTCGAAGAGGTGGAAAAATTCAAATATCTTGGAGCAACAAGAACAAAATAAATGACACTCGGGAGAAATTAAAGGCAGAATAAATATAGAAAATGCCTGTTATTATTCGGTTGAGAAGAGTTTGTCATCTCGTCTGCTGTCAAAAAATCTGAAAGTTAGAATTTATAAAACGGTTATATTACCGGTTGTTCTGTATGGTTGTTAAACAGAGGAACAGATTTTAAGCGTGTTTGATAATAAGGTTCTTAGGAAAATACTGTATTTGGGGCTAAGAGGAATGAAGTAAGAGGAGAATGGAGAAAGTTACACAACGCAGAGCTGCACGCATTGTATTCTTCACCTGACATAATTAGGAACATTAAATCCAGAAGTTTGAGATGGGCAGGGGATGTAGCACGTATGGGCGAATCCAGAAATGCATATAGAGTGTTAGTTGGGAGACTGGAGGGAAATATACCTTAGGGAAGCCGAGACGTAGATGGGAGGATAATATTAAAATGGATTTGAGGGAGGTGGGATATGATGATAGAGACTGGATTAATCTTGCACAGGATAGGGACCGATGGCGGGCTTATGTGAGGGCGGCAATGAACCTGCGGGTTCCTTAAAAGCCATTTGTAAGTAAGTAAGTATGCTATTTTGAAATAAAATACGTATTTCCGAAGATGATTTGTCGTCCTCTTCTTACTCCTCGTTGTCAACAAGATTACCATCATCGTCATTACGGTCACAAGATTCGTATGGGTCACGGACCAGTTAAAAATGAACTAGTCACCTTTGTGTTAGTCTCCCCTCGTGTACCTGTCATTCTTTTACTTGTCAGCCAGCTCTGTTTTTATCCATTCTTTATGCGTGTTCTAATAAATTACTCAATTACTTCAAATTACATGTTGGATATCAACCCAGGATCTACTGATTTTGTATTCTGTATAGCTGTTTCTCCTTCTTTCAGAATACAAAATCAGTAGATCCTGGGTAGTAGTTTTTGTAACAAATGAACGTTTACACAGGCACTGATTTAGTACAGGCAAGTGAAGAATGCACTAGTTGTCTTAATCAGAAATTCCGCGAGGTGCTGACATTTTATAAATACAAGTAGAGAGCTACGGGAGTCGGTGTGGGATAAAATTAAACGGATTCCTGGACCGGACACAAAGACTCTATTATTACAATTCTTTTGTTGGAATGACAGCACCATTAGCGATTATATGATCACGGCAAGACTGCCCCATTCCTCAGAGCAATTTGTACACTACAAATCGCAAATCACTGCTTCGTTTAGCGTGAATAATCTCCTGCCGACATTCTGTTTTCTTTGCCAGAATAACTGCCGAGAACGAACCGTGTGATGGGATCTGTTCCTTTCGGTGATCAGGAAGAGTTTTTCTTTGTATTTCTCTTTGTTTATTTAGTATCTCATTTTAGATGGATTGCCAAATAGATTGGTCCTTCGGGTGTAACTATTTTAATAAAAACAGATATTAATTTCTTTATTATCCTTCGAAGAGGTGGAAAAATTCAAATATCTTGGAGCAACAGTAACAAATATAAATGATACACGGGAGGAAATTAAACGCAGAATAAATATGGGAAATGCGTGTTATTATTGGGTTGAGAAGCTCTTATCATCCAGTCTGCTGTCCAAAAATCTGAAAGTTAGAATTTATAAAACAGTTATATTACCGGTTCTTCTGTATGGTTGTGAAACTTGGACTCTCACTCTGAGAGAGGAACATAGGTTCAGGGTGTTTGAGAATAAGGTGCTTAGGAAAATATTTGGGGCTAAGCGGGATGAAGTTACAGGAGAATGGAGAAAGTTACACAACACAGAACTGCACGTATTGTATTCTTCACCTGACATAATTAGGAACATTAAATCCAGACGTTTGAGATGGGCAGGGCATGTAGCACGTATGGGCGAATCCAGAAATGCATATAGAGTGTTAGTTGGGAGACCGGAGGGAAAAAGACCTTTAGGGAGGCCGAGACGTAGATGGGAGGATAATATTAAAATGGATTTGAGGGAGGTGAGGTATGATGATAGAGACTGGATTAATCTTGCACAGGATAGGGACCGCTGGCGGGCTTATGTGAGGGCGGCAATGAACCTTCGGGTTCCTTAAAAGCCATTTGTAAGTAAGTAAGTATTAATTTCTTGCTTAAATTTTATTTTTTTAGGGGTATCTTAATATATAAAATTGATTGTGCGTATGTATGTAACATACTGTATATGTATGTATGTACGTACATACGTATGTACGTATGTATGTATGTTCTCTATACAAATCTACACGCTTTGACCGATATGTGCCAAAGTTTGCACATTTAACCTTCATAATCAGGAGAAGAACATAGACTACATTAAAATTGTGCAAATGGAAGTTAAATTAATTAAAAATATAAAAAATAAAAATAAATAGATAAAATATTCATGTATAATATTAAAATGCAAAATCTTCTATAGTCAATTGTTCTTTATTATTGTCTGTTGTATTCAACATCGACTTTCACGAGGCCATGGAAATTAAATTACATTGTTGATGATACATCATGAAGGCTAAAATCTGGAAGACAATTAATATAGTAAGTATATTAATGCAGGATCATATTATGAATTTCTATAATTGAGTTTCTGAGATTTCCGAAAAGTCTAACAACCAGTTCAATTAAAAGTAAGAAGCAAAAACGACAACCCGGGCAACGCCGGGTACTTTCAGCTAGTTGGTTTATGAAGATGTAAAAACTATCGTGCGACCTACAGGCCAGATACAATGATAAATTAGTTGTTCACTTGATGATAGTAATAAATACTGTACCATAGTTCAGATTTGTTCTAGTAACGCCTTGTGACGTAGAACGAATATTTTCAGAGCACAATAATATTGTTTTTATTTTTTCTGAACATAAAAGGAGTATTTTTTTTTATAAAATGGAAATGTTCATTGTTATTTGTTATAATGAGGCTAGAATCCTCATTGTATATTTTATATGTTATTTCTACAGGGACATCATTTTATTTTTACTTCAGTTTTTATTGTACCTGAGTTTTTTAATGTACTTCACTCCCATCCCCTCTACTACTAAACTTCCAACCGTCCTCCACACAGAATCAAGGCCGCATATAGTAAGCAGTACTGAGTTAGAGTATAGTACGTTCCAGGAATACGTTCTACGTTCGCGTTTACCAGTGACGAAAGAGCTTTCAATATGGAATCATATTTTCGCACAGGTATTGTCGTCCGTTTGTCTACGCCGCATTCCGATTTCCCGCACCTGCTTCTGCTCGCCCCTCTGTAAAGGCTAGTGGCTGGGCTGTCTTAGCTCTTTTCTGAAAACATTAATTTCTGTTAGGAATTGGACGTCTACGTAATATTATACAACTTTTTAAAATAACTTAAATAAAAGGGCTTCCTTAAGTAATTAACTGTCACGTGATTTCCCTCCTTTGTACAACCCTGCGAGAAAACCACTTGGACGGACAGTAGATAGCATGTCTGAGTAATTTTATCTTTTCGGATCGGGCAGAAGTGAAGATTTAATTTACAGTACGTAATGTATTCTTTTACAGAGTAGGTACAGAATTATTTCAACATGAGTTACTAGTACGAAGGACGAAACTGCTAATTGGAATTATATGCAATAGTCTTTAGTGCGGTAAAATGCATAAAAGAACTGAAGCCTGTATGAAATGAATGACCACCATTTTCAAAAATGTGTTTAAATATCCATATTATGATTATTTTTCAATTTAACTTCATTGTGTATATTGTACGCTAATGTGCTGTAGACAGTATAATATACACTGCATAATGAATACGTTTGCATGGATAACTCAGTTCGTGAGTAAAAACACTTAATGTTAATACAGTACTGTATTTTGATTAAACAAAAACCTAATGAAAATTATCAAGCTCAAAATTGTGATATTTCCTAGTTTATGTAAATGGATGAACTACTTTTCTTCCCTCCTATAGCTAGTAAAGTGATTTCTTTGTATTTTACGCCAGTATCATTGAACTCCAGTCTTGGAAGGGGGTAGTAAACGGTGTTTCTGGTTCTCAACCATTAATCTAAAAGTATAGCCAGGTTAATATTAAAAATGTTAGTAAAAATAAAAGGATGTTCTTGTATATGTATGAGTAAATTGTTTTAGATTGGAATTTACGAAGTTTATAATTACAAATTATTGTTTTTATATTATTAGTTTATTATTTTCTTTTTGTAAGGTCGTGGACGATTGGAGCATATGTTTGGTTACCACCCGGTTGTATATGTTTGTGGTTCTGGTTCACTGACATTGAGAGTTGAGTTAATTCTTTTCATTCAGTAGAGACATAGTCCAAGCTCACAGAACTTAACAGTTTTGGTACTAACTTTCTAGCTCTAGTAATGACAGCTAGGAAGTTCGTATCGTAATTCCGATGTTGAACTTGGACTGTAACGCAACCGAATGCATAGCAGGACGAGACGTCAGTATTTAACGAAGAATAATCCGGGAAAAAATAAACGTGATACACACCCTGTTTGCATAATTATTTAATAATAGATCAGTTTACGTTTTTGAAATCGTGCATAATATTCACATTACTTAAATAATACAATAATAACACAATAGCTCACTTTGAATAATTTAGAGGGAAAAATTGTTCCGGGGCCGGGTATCGAACCCGGGACCCTTGGTTAAACGTACCAACGCTCTCCCAACTGAGCTACCCGGGAACTCTACAGATCCAATTTTTCCCTCTATATCCACAGACCTCAAAGAGGGAAAAATTGGATCGGTGTCTGGTAGAGTTCCCGGGTAGCTCAGTTGGGAGAGCGTTGGTACTTTTAACCAAAGGTCCCGGGTTCGATACCCGGCCCCGGAACAATTTTTCCCTCGAAATTATTCAAATCAACTTTACAGGGAGTTATCCTGAAAGCTTGATTTGCTGAATAGCTCACTTTGTTCAGAAGCTAAACTATTAATATAAATTAACAATATTCTTCAAACTATTCACGACAGCTTCATAGAATGTCACTATGCGTCGTATACAGACGTGGACAAATTATTAACAAAACTGACGATTTTTATGATAATTCAGTTTACAAAATTTGACTTTTTAATTTAAACTACAGTTGACAATTTTGCATATTTCCATCATTACAGTAGACAGAAATATGCAAAAATGTCAACTGTAGTCTAAATTGAAGAGTCAAGTTTTGTAAAAATATATAATAAAAATCTTCAATTTTGCTAATAATTTTTAAATTAGCGAAAATATCAACTGCATTGAAGAGTCAAATTTTGTAAAAATAAAAAACAAAAATCTTCAGTTTTGCTAATAATTTGGAAATGTCCAAAATGTCAACTGTAGTCCAAATTGAAGAATCGAATTTTGTAAAAATATACAATAAAAACTTTCAGTTTTGCTAATAATTTGTCAATATGCAAAAATATCCAATGTAGTCCAAATTGAGGAGTTAAATTTTGAAAAATATACAATACAAATCTTCAATTTGGCTAATTATTTGGAAATACACAAAAATGTCAACTGTAGTCTAAATTGAAAAATCATATTTTGTACAAATATATAATAAAAATCTTCAATTTTGCTAATAATTTGTCCACGTCTGTACGTGAACATACTGTGTATCATCTGTAGAGAGCGGGAGCAGGGCGATGCGCGGGTGACATCTATACTCCTCGCTGTAATAAACTGAAATCTATTGTTTTGGTACGAACTTCTTACCTATTGATATAACCATCATCTAATAACATCCATTAAAAATTATGTCAGTTCTTCCTCTTACGATGTAAAGGGAAAAGATGTTTGAATGTTACATTATTTTCACCTAATAAGTTTGGGACAAAAACTATTCAGATCGTAATGTGGAATAAAAATTATTGAAATTTTGTAATATTTCCAGTACATTATCTATAGTAAAATGTTATTGAAATGTTGGAATATTCTCTATTCCTTATCTAGAATAAAAATTCTTTAGATTTTTCTAACGTAGTCTTGTCTAGAATAAAATGTTGTTATAATGTAATATAAATTCAATTTATTATTTTAAGTAAAAATTATTTTGTCAATGTAATACTTTCACATCTTTATCTACAATGAAAAACCACAATGTAATATGTTTTCACTATCTACAGCAGAATCAAGAACTGTTACCTTCGTGTCATAACTGAATGGAAAGTTCCTAGATTGTTACATTATTATCTCGTGATCTACAGTGAAATTATTGGAGTGTTACGATACTTCTAGTTAATTATCTGGATTGAAAAATATACTCACTAACGATATGAATATCCTAACGTTTCATATTACAATACGAGATTGGAAAGTTGTCAAATGAAGCCGCAGGCCGAGTTTGTAACCAGTCGAGTATTGTAATATGAATTAATTTTTTTATAAAAGTAATTGTATTATTCTTACTAGTTTCGAACACGTATTTTGTGGAGTGGCGATTGTATTATTATTAGTTTCTTCCTGCGAGAGGTAGCCTAATTCGTTTATGTTTTGTTTCATTATCTCTTACAACGATAGGGTTTTGTTTATAAGAAGTAACAGCATTACTAGAAGAAATAAACGAACATTGTTAAAATGAGTTCAAGCGAGAATTCAAATACTGAAAATACTGCAAATTTTGCAATTTAATGTTTAGTACCATCGAAATCTCGCGTAAAATATGAAGTGGGATATAAAAATTTAAAAAAATTGGTGTCCAAGAAAAATGTAGAAATATTTAGAATTAATGTTTATAATAAATAAAATCAATCCCATTTAATTTAATTTAATGTGTGGTTCACATTACGCAACCAGTTAGGTAATAGCAGTATCATTACCGAATTAGTTGCGTAATGGATATGTTTAAAATACTTTTGTGCGAGATCGTGCGTATTTGCTTGGTTTCCGCACAAAACCAATCCGTGAAAAGTCTAAATTCCACATTTAGTATTCCCAACCTAACACACAACCCTAGTCTTACCGCTTAAGTGACATATTGATTTTACTGCTTTAGGCTTTTAACATATTATTTTAGAGACGTTCAGTATAGTAATAATTATAAATTGGAAACTTACCACTGCAATTTCACCTAAATTGCACTGTTAATTATTGTTTTTAAATATTTGCAAACATTAACTCTACAACTCCACTAAAGTTACTGCATTCGTGATGCAAGTAACATTAAGGAAACCATTTGAAAAATCAACAAACTTGCCGATGTTATTACTGCAATATGTTATATAAATAATATTGTTAAAATATTAAAATGAAAAATAAATCATTACATAACCTTACCGTTTGTTTTAAGTTCGCATTTATAGACTGGGGGGGAAAAAGACAGACGTATATCACGGCCTGCTGGAGTATAGCAAACACAGAAAATATTTTAAAGCAACAATGTTGAAGATAGATATTTTTGTTTTGCAAATTTGCCGTCATTGAACAGAAACGAAGATGGAGATTTCATTGCAACTAATTATAAATTCCTCTTTCAGGTATGTAATAAACGATCTTCGCACAAAATAATGTACGATACACGAGCGGTATGTTTTCTTTCAATTCTCGGAAATTAAAAAAGCTCAACTATGTTTCGCTTTTTCAAACTTTTCCTCGAACATGAAAACTTCAACATACCGCTCTTGTAACGCATATTACTATTATTTCTTATGTAAAACCGACATTACATAATCAAAGTGAATAAATTTTATTATGGTAATGCTTTCATCTCATGAACTAGAGATAAACTTTCTCACCGTTGTAACAGCTTCATATCATGATATGAAATGAAAAATCATCATAATGAATACTTGCTGGTGTGAACATTAGTTTCACGTCATGATACGTTAATTAAACTCGTTGAAGGCGAATGGGATTCAAGGTTTAAAGAAATTGTGACTCGCGTAACCAGGTAGGCGTTGTTCCTAGGGTTCCGAGTGGCTGATATATAACCCCAATCCCATCTCCTTGATGAAAATATAGAACGCGCCTCTCTGCTAATTAAGACCATCTCCGGGAAATTGGACCCGCTCTCGTCTCCAGTCATGTTTCCGCGGAAATAAAATGAGATAAGAACTGAGCAGCCGTCAGGCTCCGAGTCCTGCTTCCAAGCAGCACGTCTGGCCGTGGAAATTTCAAGATGGTGTTCTGTTATTAAAACTTCTGTTTCAGGTGACGATTTTGCTTCGCTGGCACTTTGCCTCTCGAGTTTATAGTTCATGCATCATTTAGCATTTGGCCCACATCGGTTTTGTGTGGAATTGTTAATTTTCCGGTGGAGTCTGTAATAAAAATGTACAGTGGAACTCCACAAATAGACGCTCACTCTCGTATACTTCACGATACAAGGTAAGTCAACGCATCCTGTCCCGTGCTGCACAGGGCTAACCAGTTGAACCAGTGCAGTAGTGTGCAGATACTCGTACACGTTGGCAGCAAGGCAGGGAACAAAAAATGTGAACTTATGTTGAAGCAGAAGTTACAACTCTTGGAACGGTTTAAAAAAGGTGAATCGATCAGAGCCATCCCTCAAGAATTTGACATTTCAATCAGAACAGTGCATAAGATAAAACAATTACGAGGCATTCAGCAGTGATTATAAGAAGCTTTATCATTATCAGTTGGATGTAGGATGAAAACACATCTAATTTTGTGTATTTCCTAAATTTAATCAATAGGGATGATTTATGTTCTATCTCGAAGGGTATACACCATTTTAAAATAATTTAATACACAAACACAACTATTACAAGAAATGCTCAATAAGTTTTTGTAGCTTTATTCTCTTCGGCCCTAATCAACAATAACAAAAATGCAGGTTACCAGGCGACGATAGAAAAGAAAAGATGCGAAAACAAATGAGGGGCTTAGAACAAAAAGCAGGTAAGTGATATTATTTAAAAAATGAGGTAAGTGCGTGTTGTGATAGCCCAAAAGGATGTTTCTTTGGGATAAAACCACAGTCTACTATATACAGTCACGAAGCTTGAGTTTTGAAGGTGCTAGAAACAATAGACTGTGACGGTACTATTTTGCATTGCTTGTAATGAGGCGATATTAGCGATCCTAGTGGTGAGCAGCTATCTAATTTTTACATATTTACTACGTATTGAGCTTCGCGACTGTATATACTAGACTGTGATAAAACCAGGTAAGTGATCACACTGTGTAGTGCTGCTATATGGGCATCATTTCACCAAACTAGTGTATAATATTTCATTGCATGTAGAATTTTAAATGTAATTTCATCAAAACTAGATTTCCATCACTTACCTGCTTTTTGTTCCAAGCCCCTCAAATGATGTGGTGTATAAACAATTGAATGCTCTTTCATATTCAAGTAAGCTTATAAAAATATAGGGGTGCCATTTGAAATTTCAAAGTGGGAGTGACTGGAGGTGGAAGGTGAAATCTAAAATGCAATTAAGTCTTGTTTAAGACTTCCCTTGATATCTAAATTTGTGTTTTTTTTTTTTTGTTTAAATTGGATTCAACTTAATTAACTACTGTAGTTATTTAGAGTGGGAAGTTTTGAGATGAAAGCCCCGTATGTAGATATATTTAGAGAGTTTTTCCTCTAGATGTTTGTTTTATGTTTCAGATGTATCACGTAGGCCTATATATTATACTTAATCACGGATTTGTTTTTTTTATATAGGCTATTTTGCATATACTACAATATATTATTTAAAATTATATACATTAATTATCTATGTTTCGGTCCGCACGCTATAAAAACATTGTACAGCCCTTATGTTTACTAATGTCCGCAGTACTCCGTAGAAAGACAGCGTTCGTACCTCGTCTCGCACACGGACCATTGCTGTGTCTATTTGTGGAGTTCCACTGTAATTTTCATATTTTTCTGCAAACACGAGTTCGGTCCGTAGCGTTGACCAGAGTGATATTTATGGTGAAAAAGACAGAAGGATGATTTTTTGTCGTGGTTCTCCCTTTCCTCTCAACAGTATGAATTTCATTTCACCAATACTCTCCGCTACGCTCAATAGGGCCAGAGCTTAACCCTTAAATTGGCAAAACTTCATTTCTCACACTAGTTTATTAAACCGTGTCGGACTGTAAAGAAAACAACTATCGCAATGTCCATATGTTGTATGTTGTACAATATTATAGTATCGTGGAATTTTAATTTTCCTACCAATTTTTTTCTATTGTTCTAGTGGCTCGTGCAGCAAATGCTGCAAACTCAGTTCATTAGACGTTCAAATAAAAAATTTTTCAGATTTATTTTCAATGAAAAATACCAGGCATTTTGAAAGTTATTTGCTTCCATAATAATGAAACATACTTCCTCTGAATGGTTTTTTATGCCAAATACTTTTTCTTGAATCTGTTCACCTTCAGTTTTTGAGTTTCAACGCGAAAACGCAAGTAACAATGTCAGGACGATCAGTGGATTTTTCATGTGAGAGTAAAGAAATAGCTATTTCAGGTCATTGTGGATTGTAGGTGAAAGTTAAAAAAGTCAAGTTTGCTATGCTTTCGAACAATAGACATAGTATCTTGGTATAGCTGCTGCATGTAGACCTTGAAATGTAAGAGATCTTGCTAAAATGGTCGGAAGACTACCGTCTTTTCTTAGGAATTGTAATTTTTCTCTCTCTCGAGCCAATACTGAAGAGAATGACGCATATAAGTACCTACACCACACCGCCATTAAGTATAAGAAAAAGCTCCAACCCCACTTGATTAATAACTATAAAAATATTTGATTTTTAATAACAGTAGTATTATCTTACGCAAGTTTTCATTTCTAATGGTAATAATGTCTTGAAACCACCTCAAGTTTTGTAGATTTTAATATCCAATACACAGCTGTACTCAGAAAATTACACACCGCAGAATCAGACCTGTAAATTATTTTAGTAAGTCTCGAAGTTTTTAATAACCAATTGAATTTGAACTCTAAATGTGTCAGCAATCCTGTAGGTCATGGCCTTCGTGTAATAGCCTATTGTTTATTGTAGTGTGTGTTTTGTTTTATTCTGAAATGCAATTAGTTTTCAAAACTGACGAAAGATGGATTTTGGAAAATAGGAAAATGATGTAGGAAAATTGATATTTCACTGAAAACTGCTATATATTTTTTTTTTAACTTTGGGTTCTATATATTATAGCATACTAGTGGCTTGTGCAGCAAATACTGCAAACTAAGTTCATTAGACGTTCAAATAAACATTTTTGAGATTTATTTTCAATGAAGAATATCAGACATTTTGAAAGTTATTTGTTTCCGTAATAATGAAACATACTCCTTCTGAATAGTTTTTTTATGCCAAATACTTTTCCTTGAACCTATCCATCTTAGTTTTTGAGTGTCAACGCGAAAACGCAAGTAACAATGTCAGGACGATCAGTGGATTTTTCATGTGGGAGTAAAGCAATAGATATTTCAGGTTATTGTGGATTTTAGGTTTGTAGGCCTCTTATTTTATCAGTAAGTAGGCTAATACCTTTTGGTCTTTCCTTAGGAACTGTAATTTTTGCGCTCTCTCGAGCCAATACTGAAGAGAATGACGCATATAAATATCTACACCACACCGCCATTAAGTATATGAAAAAGATACAACCCCACTTGATTAATAACTATAAAAAAATTTGATTTTTAAGAACACTATTATCTTACGTCAGTTTTGTAGTTATTATATAGTTATATACCGGTACCCAGATTGCTCTGCGTTATAGGCTTTGACGGTAACAACTTTTGTCAGGTTTACTATGCTGCCATCTAGTAGTTACATAAGGAGTCACGTTATAACTCCCATTTGAATTCCATTAGCGACTGTACTGCTATCTCGTGTTCGTTTACGGCGGACGGGTGGCGATCCTGGCGGTTGTTCTCTTCAAAGTGCTACCGATTTTAACATAGGGATGAGCAATCTATATGTGATCTGGGGTAATACTCAGACGTGAACATGTTTGTGACACGACGCCTTACCGGTATGCAGGGGCTGGGGTTCTCGTCACAACAGACCACGTTGTACTGTTTGCTGCTTTCTTTAGACAAAAATACATTCTACTAAATCGACGGAGCAGTGTACAAGAACAGAGATTGGTTAAAAAAACTATACAAATGGAAATCGATTACTACTAGAAAATAGAGTAGACAAAAAATAGATGGGAAGATAATGTTCTAAACGATTTGCAATTGATGAAATGACTAATTGGATGAAGATTATACAACATCCATAGGAATGAAAGAAAGTTGTTGAGAAGGCCAAAACTCTTAATGTAGAGTTGTGCCTAATTGTAAGAAAGTAAGTCTATCCCTCTAGTAAACACCATAACAGTATAATTATAATAATAATAATAATAATAATAATAATAATAATAATAATAATAATAATAATTGCTTACAAATGGCTTTTAAGGAACCGAAGGTTCATTGCCGCCCTCACATAAGCCCGCCATCGGTCCCTATCCTGTGCAAGATTAATCCAGTCTCTATCATCATATCCCACCTCCCTATAATCCATTTTAATATTATCCTCCCATCTACGTCTCGGCCTCCCCAAAGGTCTTTTTCCCTCCGGTCTCCCAACTAACACTCTATATGCATTTCTGCATTCGCCCATATGTGCTACATGCCCTGCCCATCTCAAACGTCTGGATTTAATGTCAGGTGAAGAATACAATGCGTGCAGTTCTGCGTTGTGTAACTTTCTCCATTCTCCTGTAAATTCATCCCTCTTAGCCCCAAATATTTTCCTAAGCACCTTATTCTCAAACACCCTTAACCTATGTTCCTCTCTCAGAGTGAGAGTCCAAGTTTCACAACCATACAGAACAACCAGTAATATAACTGTTTTATAAATTCTAACTTTCAGTTTTTTTGACAGCAGACTAGATGATAAAAGCTTCTCAACCGAATAATAACACGCATTTCCCATATTTATTCTGCGTTTAATTTCCTCCCGAGTGTCATTTATATTTGTTACTGTTGCTCCAAGATATATGAACTTTTCCATCCCTTCGAAGGATAAATCTCCAATTTTTATATTTCCATTTCGTACAATATTCTGGTCACGAGACATAATCATATACTTCGTCTTTTCGGGATTTACTTCCAAACCGATCGCTTTACTTGCTTCAAGTAAAATTTCCGTGTTTCCCCTAATCGTTTGTGTATTTTCTCCTAACATATTCACGTCATCCGGATAGACAAGAAGCTGATGTAACCCGTTCAATTCCAAACCCTGCCTGTTATCCTTAACTTTGCTAATGGCATATTCTAAAGCGAATTTAAAAAGTAAAGGTGATAGTGCATCTCCCTGCTTTAGCCCGCAGTGAATTGGAAAAACATCAGATAGAAACTGACCTATACGGACTCTGCTGTATGTTTCACTGAGACACATTTTAATTAATCGAACTAGTTTCTTGGGAATACCAAATTCAATAAGAATATTATATAATACTTCCTCTTAACCGAGTCATATGCCTTTTTGAAATCTATGAATAACTGATGTACTGTACCTTTTATACTCCCATTTTTTCTCCATTATCTGTCGAATACAAAAAATCTGATCAATAGTCGATCTATTACTCCTAAAACCGCACTGATGATCCCCAATAATTTCATCTACGTACGGAGCTAATCTTCTCAAAAGAATATTGACAAAATTTTGTACGACGCCAACAATAGTGATATTCCTCGAAAGTTACCACAGTTGGTTTTGTCCCCCTTCTTAAAAATAGGTACAATTATGGACTCCTTCCATTGTTCTGGTACAATTTCCTTTTCCCAAATAGCAACTACAAGTTTATAAATTTCGCTATATAATGCACTTCCACCCTCTTGTATTAATTCTGTTGGAATTTGATCGATACCTGGAGACTTGTACTTTTTCAGATTTTCTATCGCAATTTCGACTTCTGAAAGCGTGGGTTCGGGTATAAATGGCTCAGCAGTTTGTATTTCAATTTGTCCTGATCATTTCTATTTGGCCTATGTACATTTAGTAGTTGCGCAAAATAGTTTTTCCATCTGTTTAGGACTGATGGAAAGTCTGCAAGCAAGTCACCATTCTCATCCTTGATCACGTTTACCCTTGGCTGATATCCGTTCTTAAATTCCTTTATACCCTTATATAAATCTCTAATGTTTTTATTCTTACTATTTGTTTCTACCTCATTCAGTTTTTCCTTCAAGTAACCTCTCTTTTTATTCCTAAGTGTACGACTGTTTCACGTCTTTCATTGAAATAATTATCTCTCTTCTCCTCAACTGGATTCTGTAAGAATTTCAATTTTGCCTGTTTCCTTCTTTCTACTGCAATGCAATAATAATAATAATAATAATAATAATAATAATAATAATAATAATAATAATAATAATAATAATGATGATGATGATGATGATGGCTTTATTTAACCTGGCAGAGTTAAGGGTGTAAGGCCTTCTCTTACACTCAACCAGGATTAAAACTTGCTTACATAGTTGAACATAAAACTGGATCAGAATTAAGTAATTACATACTGATAAAATTCAGGTACATAATGAGATCAAAAGAGGTAGTTACATAAAAATTTACCTCATAAAATAAAAATAAACATAGTGGAATACATATTAATGTTGTTAGAATCAAATACGAATCACATAAAAACATATGTCGATAATTCAATAAAAAATGTACACAGTAGAAATAAAAATAAACACATTAGTATACACATTAATATTAGATTACAATTAAATAGGATTTACATAATTAAACCAGAAACCGACAATTGAATAAAATGTACACAAAAATAGATTAATAATAAAAAACAACACAGTGGGATACATATTGGCGTTAAGTGGTAAATAAACACGTATTACATGATTACACAATGAAAATAAGAAACAAAAAAAAAAAATAAAAATAAATACGGTGGAACACATTCCATTAAATATTTGCAACAGCGTTAGGTCTGGCAACTCATCATAAGATATTTTTCTAATTTACATTTAAAGGAAATTAAAGTTCGGCAGCCCTTGACTTCAGGCGGCAATTCCAGTGACGAGAAGTAACAACAGAGTCTGATTCGTGACGTCAAAATAGTGTGACGTAATTGTTAAGCAAATGACATCAGTAGTTGAAATTTCCTTAACATTTTATTGATTTGGCAGTCGAACAGTTAAAACTGTTACCGGTACAATAATTCCAAAGACGCTTATTTTGTACTTAATAATACGCGCATTTTTTTAATTACAAGCCGCCACTGTCCTGAATAATACTCCGTTCAAATTGAGGATACCGTAACCGCTCAACTTTCGAAGACAAAGTTTTGATTATAATGTATTTCTTTATTGTCAGATCTTTTTTTTTTTTTTTTTCTGAAGAAACTCCATTCCCAGAATTGTTACTTGTATTTGCATATAAATGTTATGTCTGCTCGTAATAAGAAACATTTGCAAACGAAATATACCTTCACTCTTTGTAAATTTCCCCAGCAGCTGTTGGGACGGGTTGTGACAAGTTGCAGTTCGTTTCTCTAAACTTGACGTCCAGAAGAGGTCTCCCACTGCAGTGAAATTTCCTTTCCATGATGTGTGCTGACAAAAGCAGAGTAGTGTCGCCGCATTTTTATCGAGTCCTTTGTGGGCTCGCTAACTGTGGGGCGCGGTTCGAGTGAGACCACAGTAACAGAATCGCTACTGAAATCTGCTTGGCAGTCTGTGCCAGTGAAGAGCTTGAAGATGTTTGTTTCTATTTCTAGTTCTCTCTCATGAGATGTAATGATAATGGAGCAATATCGAAATTGGAATAACTATGAAAATCGAACATTCTTATGGAGTAATGACCATATTTTATTTTTTCTCTCTTGACCTAATATATTAGGTTAGTAATGGGCAAATATGCTATAGTAAAAGCATCGTGTCACAAACACTTTCAAGTCTGAGTATTACTGACAAATTACATATTATTAAACGCCTTGAAAACGGCACAAATGTTAAGAATATTGCTGGAGAAAGTAAGATAATATTTATTTATTTATTTATTTATTTATGTATTTATTTATTCATGTATTTATTTATATATATTTATTTATTTATTCCTTCATTCTTTCCTTCATTCATTCACTCCTTCTTCATAACATCACTAACTCCTTCCTTCCTTTCTACCTTCCTTCGTTTACTTATTTACTTGTTAGTTTATTTATTTATGTAATATATTTATTCATTTATTTATTACTGCATTTCTTGATATATATACAGGGTGTTTCAAAAATACGGAGCATAATTTCAGGTATGTATTTCCCACATGCAGACAATCAAAATAGTTCATTACAACATGTGTCCGGAAATGCTTCATTTCCGAGTTATGGCCTTCACAACATTGAAATTCACCGGAACGTTTTTCTTTCCGCAGGTCGTTGTCATTACAGAAGATGTTCAAAATGTCCACCTCCTGCTTGAATACAGACCTCACATCGATGTCTCATTGACCTGCGAACACGATCCCAAACTCCAGGAGTATTGCGTATGTCCTCAGAACATGCCACAATTCGATTCCGAAGGGATTCCAAATCAGGCACCGGAGACGAATAAACCAATGATTTTAAATGGCCCCACAAGTAGAAATCGAGAGGGTTCAGATCAGGTGAGCGTGGAGGCCAAGCAATTGGGCCACCTCTACCTATCCATCGATCGATCAGGAAACTTTCGATCCAAGTACCGGCGAGCCGTACGACTGAAGTGTGCAAGAGCGCCATCATGCAAGAAGTGAATGTGTTGACGATTGATCAGTGGAGTGTCTTCTAAAACATGAGGTATGGTGTTTTCCAGGAAGTTTGTGTACGCCTGCCCCGTAAGTCTGTTTACAAGTACATGGAGTCCAACTAATCGATCACCAATGATACCGGCCCACATGTTGAGGGAGAACCGCACCTGGTGATGAGATGGAACAGCTGCACGTGGGTTTTCATACGCCCATACATGCTGATTGTGGAAATTTGTTATGCCATCTCGTGTGAACATACTGTGCTTCATTTGTAAATAATACTAAGGCAGGAAAGTTCGGATTTACACCACACTGCTGCAAGAACCACTGACAGAACCTAACTCGTGCAGGGTAATCTGCTGGTGACAGAGCCTGTACACGTTGCAAATGATAAAGATACAATTGATACTCTTTCAACAGTCTCTAGACAGTCGTATGAGGAACATTGACTTGCAACGCTACCCTTCGTGTGCTGATAGAAGGAGTCATGTTCACAGCCTCCAGAATCTCCTCCTGTACTTGTGGAGTTGTAGATCTTGGTCGTCCCCTTCCCAAACCAGGAGAGTTAAATTTTCCATACTCGCACAGACGGTAATGGAGACGTACAAATGTCTTCCGATCTGGACATTGTCGCTGTGGGTACCTCTCCTGGTACAAACGACGAGCCAGCGCAGCATTTCCGTCCGCCTTACCGTACATGAAGTGTATCTCTGCCAGCTCTTGATTTGAATACATGTCGCACAGTCTAACGCCTACACAACACTGAATGTAACCTTCGCCTCGGAAGGAATTGTCAGAGTGCCCTCTTAATGTCTCCTTTGACGGCAACGACCTGCGGAAAGAAAAACGTTCCGGTGAATTTCAATGTTGTGAAGGCCATAACTCGGAAATAAAGCATTTCCGGACACATGTTATAATGAACTATTTTGATTGTCTACATGTGGAAGATACATACCTGAAATTATGCCCCGTATTTTGAAACCCCTTGTGTGTGTGTGTGTGTGTGTGTGTGTGTGTGTGTGTGTGTGTGTGTGTGTGTGTGTGTGTGTGTGTGTGTATATATACATGTTTTTTCTAGGAAATAAAATTAATTCGTATTAACGTTCTACCAATTTTTCTAATATCATATGTGAAATTCTAATACAAATACAATATATATAAAGAATAGTCAAATTAGTATGTAAATAAATATGTAGTATTGAAAATTTTACTAATTGCTAATTGCTATTACAGCTGTTCATAAATCACTTCGAATTTATCATTATTATTATTATTATTATTATTATTATTATTATTATTATTATTATTATTACTATTATTGTTATTATTATTATTATTATTATTATTATTATTATTATTATTATTATTATTATTATTATTATTATTATAGTCAGTTCTCGAAAAAGTAGCAACATTGTTGTTGTTTAGTCAAATGTCCGAAGACAATTTGGAACCTCATAAGTGACACCAATAAGGCATCACTCATGAGGCAACTAAGCCAGGAGATAATTGGTTAGAGTTGGCTTTTCCTCTTCATTGCATACTGTACATCTCTGACTAGTAACATATTTCACTAATCAGACAAGTAGCAATATAAGAAACAATATTTTAATTTACACAATAAGATAGGGTAATAGAATTTATGGATTTTGGATTCTGAAAAAATATCAATCTATCCAAATTCTTAACACTATATTTAGTTGCTGATATAAATTCAAAAATAAAAGTTATCTAGTGACGGTGCAAAATGAAGTAGGACACATACTTCACACGTTTTTCATATCCCTCGGCGACTTTGAAGTCGTTAGCGTTACAATGAACAACCACGTAGTATATACTTGCAACTAGTAAAAAAAACTATTCACTAGGAATTGAAAATGCATTATGATGGTCTGAGATCTTTTCGTAGGGAAAGGCGGAAGAATACTGTACCTCTGATCACGAACTGGATTGTACACTGAAGCCTCATTCCATCTATACTCCGTTGCACTGTTAACTTCACTTCATTCTTAAGTTGTCTCGAATCCCAAGCTTGGTTATAACCAAAGCTCGGAACTTGGGGACTTGTGTCTTTGAACGTCGCTAAGCGACCGGACTTCAATGTCAACAAACTCCCGCTTCCAGCACAGAGGTACTGCCAGGTCTGCTATAAAAGTGGTTCCTGGCTGGAACAACATAATGATAATATTATGATAGGTTGAAACACGTAATTTTATAGCATATATATAAATAAACATGCAAAATACATCAAATTTACAGTTCTGCTCTGTACATTTCATTACAGTGTATGGCTACATGCATTCGAAGATTTTCGAACCCATAAATTATTCGTCTGTTAGTTAAACATGATTTGAAACGAAGGAAACTTATTTCCACGTCACATGAAGTGACGGGAGCAAACTTTAATTGTTTTATTTTATTTATTTTAACTAGCTACCTAGCGAGTACAAATTGCATTTATAAAATAAAAATGTTTCTAGCCACTACCGTAAGAGCCAGGCTCGTGTACGGTGTGGTCTTAGTGAATAATATAACATAAAATTTACAAGGACAGTTTATTAAATACAGTAAGTAACTTAATTCAAACCAATAAATACAACACAAGAGCAAGAATAAAGAAGAAAGAAAAAACGAGAGAAAAATACACATTTAATATAAATTGACAATCCGACAGAAGCTAGTGATAATCAATAAAAACATGAATATAGTCGATAGAAATAAATGGTAAAAAAGTACATTTGTTACTATTATATATCATGGATAATTTTACAAATTTCTTTTTTAAAAGTTTCAATTTTAAAAAATTTCAAATTTGGAAAATGGTTTGAAATTGTATTATAAAGTCTTAGGCCTAAATAAAATACCGAATATTTTCACTGTCACTGCTTCCTGTTCGATTTTCAGCAGATATCGTATCTGAGAAAGATAAGTATATCCTAAATTTTTCTCGCAAATAGTTTTCAATTAGTGTATCACTACTAGGAAGGTCCCTACGACTTGATCCATGGCTATGGACAAATTTTCCATCAATTTAAAGGACTGCAATGTCTTTCAATGAAAGTTTCCAGCTCTAGTTTATGTGTGGCACAACTTACAAAATATAAACTCTGCATTAGAAGAAAATAATTTATCTCCTCAGAATTCCTCCACGAAATTCTGTACCTAAAATTTAAGAAATGTACTTTCAAACTTCCATAACATCCATTCGAATAACACGTATTTTCTCATTCCTCAGACAGACCATTTACCTGTAATTCTCTTTAATGTCATTGGCTTCGACATGACACAGTTTCTTCGTTCGTCTTCTTGCCATTCGATGTGACCACTTTCTTAGTACACACGACTGTCCCTGAGCATTTGCAGCTTGAGCTTTGTGTACGCTGTACCTGTAACCTTACTCAAGCGCATGACACACAAGTCCCCAAGTTCCGAGCTTTGGTTATAACCAGGGAACGGATTTATATGGACTAAAAATATATGAAATATGTAAATATATATGTAGTTATTTTTACCAAAATATGGAATTAAATATGGATTTTTACCAAAATATGGAATTAAATATGGACTTAAAATTATAAAAAATGACTATGTACGTTAAATATTGGTACATTTTAATCAAACTAAACAAAAATATAATGGACGTACCTTATCTTCCAATGTAGTTTCAACAAAACACAATTTTTATTGTCTGTTACCATAACAATAGGTTACAAACATTTCTTTCAAGTGCTGAAAAGTGAATCTTCTTCTATTGTCTCTGAGGATAGATTTATACTGACTAAAAGAGCGTTCGACGTCACAAGAAGTAACTGGTACATAATTCAATTTCACAATGTCTGCTGGGGATAAGTCCAAGTTAATCTTCACTGTTGATTCACCACTCATCACAGCAACAACCTTTGTAGTTCTTCATATCCAGGGTTTTTGAAAGTACAGTGTCCACCTTAGCTCTTACTGCATCTGCAACTTTATCTCTACCACGATTCAGTTGTTCCACAGTACTATTTATAATTTCAAAACTTTCAGATAGTGAAAGGTGCCTATTTTGGAGACTTTTGAGCGTTTTTATGATGCATGAAAATGTATGCTGAATGTGAGCTAAGTCATTCTTCACACTTATGTCACAGGTAACTGTTTTCGCAGTATCAATTGAGACTGCATCTTCAGAGTCCAATGCAAGGAGAACATTGTTAATAGAGTCTATATGTTCGGCATAATATTCAACTGCTTCTAGCCATGTACCCCATCTAGTTAAAATTGGCTTTGGTGGCAATGGAATTTCAGGGTACATTTCTTTCAACACGTTAACTCTACTGGGAGCTTTGAGAAATACTTTTTCACTGATGAAATCAACAAATCTACTTTAGGGAAATTGTCTCTGACCACTTCTGCCACACGATGAAATGCATGCGCCACACAAGTAAAATGAGTCAATTTAGGATATACAACAGATAATGCTTGTCCAGCTTTGACCATATAAGGGGCAGCATCGCTAATAAAGAATAACACATAATTGTACATAATACCCTTTGGCCACAGGATACCCATAGCTTCGTTGAACAGTTTAACTATAGTTTTGTTATTGCACTTTTCTAGAACATCACAATGTAAAAGAATTCGTTCAGAATATTGTTCACTTAACAAACCGATAACTACATTACCAACAAGTCTACCTTCTTTGTCGGGAGTCTCATCAATGGAAACCCAAATTGAACTATCTTTAATTTCATCTCTTATCTTCTGTATTGTCTCATCGTAGATGGATGGAGCATACGTCTTCCTAAGTGTTGACTCATCCGGGATTGTATGTTGAGTATATTTTTCAAGGAATTCCCTGAAGACCTTATTCTTTAGTTTGTAGAGAGGAATATCAGCAGAGATGAGAGAACGGCACAGGTCGATGTTAAACTCAGATCTTACATTCGATGTTGTTGGTTGTGTTAAAAACAATTGTCTCTGCTTGGAATTTAGTTGTTTGTTGGCCTGATGTTTACTAGTTGTAATGTGTTGTTGCACCAGGAACTTTTGTGTAGATGATACTGCACACTGACACAAATTACAAAATAATATTTTATTGTCAGTTGATAAACCATCTTCTTTAAATTCTGAAATGTAACTTGTTAGTTTTGATTTTAAATTGACTGAATGACGTACTTTTGGCATATTTACCGTCTTTATAGTATGATTTACAAAACTGAACCTATGTGTACTCTGACTGGCATTTAACTGTTGAGCTGCACAACTGAAGTCTGTTAAAAATTTTAAATTAAATTAATACAGTTTTGTAACTTACTTTCCCATTGTTGATAGGACTGCTAATTTTCAAATAACTCTGATGTTAAAGGGATTACTGAACATGTGTTTAAATCTCTATTGTTGAAATATATTTTAAAAGTTAATGGAATTTTGTTTTGTTTTATTGTTAAACCTAATATAATATGGACTGTTTTATATGAAATATGGAAAATATATGGAAATTAACGAAAATATGTACTAAACTCTAAAATATGGAAAAATATGGAAAATAAAAGTAGGATTTTTCAACCCTACACATTGTGAAACATAAAGATAATGCAAAATATAAATTATATTAGCTTTATAAGTAAATATGTATTTACATATAAATCCTTTCCCTGGTTATAACTAAAGAATCCACAATTACATGAACAAATTATCGATCAGTATTGACTAGTTGGGATCAGGTATCATTGAAAATCAGTGTATCAGAGTGATGATGATGATGATGGTGGTAATGATTAACAGAGATATTGTGGAATTTTAATATGGAATGGGAGTAGACCTACCTCACTAAAACCTACTCCAAACATGTTTTTGTCACCACAAATTTAATTTCAACTCACTGAAATTTGAACTCTCATCCCCAGCTTAAAAATCCGACATTCGCCATCGTTGCAGAACCGGGAATAGTAAACGATCATGATAATTTCAATACAAATTAATTAAAATTCTTCATTTTTTATATTTTTCTGGGAAAAGTTTTATCTCTCTGATTTAGTTTAGCCGACCATTCGTATTTTACTACTGTTCCATTGTTTCAGTATTGTCTCATCGTTTCAAACGCGTCTATAGTTGAGAGGACACGCCGAATTATCAATATTGTAAGTAATCCCTTCCTCAGAAGCGATGCAGTTTCCCTTTCCTGTTACGGCAGTTTCTATGTTATCGCTACTGAGTAAATTACGTATACGGTAAGCCTATGCCGCTGATATGCATGAGAATGTTCTAGTCGTGTAGTGGTCTGTGCCTCACCATGCTCCTCTGTGTATACTCGGTTGCATTTAACGCCCCTCTGTGTCAGCATGGTTGCACTTTCTGTGTCCCCATCAGGCGTATCAGTTGGTGGTTACATCTAGTATTTACCATCCTCGGTGAGAGGAATATCGCGTCAGGTTTCGACGCTGGAGACCTACGTACGAGTACATAATATGCTGTCAAGTCTGGAGTGAAATTTCCAAGAAGAAAATTAGGCAAGAGTTCATGGAGGTTTTCTTATTAGTTTAATGGCTTGATTACACTTTACGAAGAAGTGGTGTATATTTATTCAAAGTCGAAGTTAAGAGTGTGTGATATACGAGCATGGTTTCAGATAAAATTTTAGCAAATTATTTCAAATTTTCTTGCCATCGATTGATCAGCTTTCCTTTTATTAATACCTATAAACAGATACGCGGATGACGTGAATATGTTAGGAGAAAATTCACAAACGATTAGGGAAAACACGGGAATTTTACTTGAAGCAAGTAAAGCGATAGGTTTGGAAGTAAATCCCGAAAAGATAAAGTATATGATTATGTCTCGTGACCAGAATATTATACGAAATGGGAACATAAAAATTGGAGATTTATCCTTCGAAGGGGTTAAAAAATTCAAATATCTTGGAGCAACAGTAGCAAATATAAATGACACTCGGGAGGAAATTAAACACAGAATAAATATGGAAAATGCTTCTTATTATTCGGTTGAGAAACATTTGTTATCGAGTCTGCTGTCGCAAAATCTGAAAGTTAGAATTTATAAAACAGTTAGGCCTATATTATCGGTTCTTCTGTATGGTTGTAAAACTTGGACTCTCACTTTCAGAGAGGAACAAAGATTAAGGGTGTTTGAGAATAAGGTTCTTAGGAAAATATTTGGGGCTAAGAGGGATGAATTTACAGGAGAATGGATAAAGTTACACAACGCAGAACTGCAAGCATTGTTTTCATCACCTGACATAAATAGGAACATTAAATCCAGACGTTTGAGATGGGCAGGGCATGTAGCACGTCTGGGCGAATCCAGAAATACATACAGAGTGTTAGTTGAGAGACCGGAGGGAAAAAGACCTTTGAAGAGTCCGAGACGTAGTTGGGGGATAATATTAAAATGGATTTGAGGGAGATGGGATATGAAGATAAAGAGTGGATTAATCTTGCTCAGGATAGGGACCGATGGAGGACTTATGTGAGGGCGGCAATGAACCTCCGGGTTCCTTAAAAGCCATTTGTAAGTAAGTAAACAAATTGCCCGACATCGTCATGGTCAATAAGATACACTTTACTTCGAATCGTCATAATAGACGCCAGTTTCGTCACCTTTAGACTACAAGCGTTGTCACCAACATAATCATTATTGTGTCGCCATTTCATCATCATCATTATTTTTGTCGTTATCACCATCATTTGTCATCTTCATCATTATCTTGTTAGTGTTTATCGTTAGCGTTTTGTCGTCATCGTTATATTCTTCTTCGTTATAGCCATCATCATTATTTGTCATAATTTTAATTACCTTCATCGTCATCATTATATTCATCGTTATTACTATCATCATTAATTTCTCATTACCTTCTTCGTTATTACCGCCATCATCATTCGTCAAAATAATTTACCATCATCATTATTATACAACACTATACATAAGCTTAATAGCGTAAATAATGTTTGATCAATGTAGGCGTACATTCTTTATCATAGTGTAAATATTAATACCTTATTTTAGTGTACAGAATTTAAGTAACTTAAATTGTAAATGTCAGTGTAATTGTTAAAGTGGGCCATGTTTTGTTCTGCCCCACTTTACGAAACAAGAGTAGCGTGAGCCGTCAGTCAAGAACTTTACTTGCTAGATGCACACGCGTCGTCCACTTAAAACTCCAGTAATACTTAATCTTGTAGTCTCCTGGGACAAAGTACGGTCCCTAATTCTCAGTATTAGCATCAAGAGAACACAGGTAACATTCATGACCTCAGCTATTGAGGAAGATAAAACATAATTTCCCTTCTAAGAGTTGAATTCGGATACACTGGATTTACAGTACTTCTGAAAACGCCACTACATCCAGTAGGGCAGCCGTGGCGAGAACGTGACTCGCGAGATATTGTGGCTCGCAGTGATATCTATGCATTTCGCTTGCTTCTAACCTCCGCCAACCCCCACCCTCTCACTCACTGGAGTCAAACTCCGTTCCATTTGTATTTGTCTCTGACCCGCGAGTGGCATATGTCTCTCTCGAAACCATGTACGAAAGTTCCAAGTAGGATGGGAGGACGCACTTTTTTGCTGTCAATATGATGAGAATATTAAATGTATGATTTGTTCACAAGTAGGCCTATTACGAGGAAAACGGTTGTATAACATAAAACGGCATTATACTACATGTTACTGATGAAATATTAAAATGTTAAGTGTTATTGTTATCATCATCATCATCATCATCGCTGTACGTCGACCCTTTTTCAGCAGATGTACGAATAATGCGGTTAGCTCTTCAATTTGAACTCACTGATTTACTATGTGATGTCAAATGAAAGCTAGATGTAAGGACTTGACAAATGTTGAACTTTCAAATCTTTGCCAAAAAATAAATACCCGAAGCTTCATTCTTTCGCTTGCTCTGTTGAAGCCATGTTCGTTACAACTTACGTTTGTGAAAAATTATTTTCAACAATTAAAATAGTAAAAACCAAATTTAGATCACGACTGACAGACAAATACCTTCGTGATCAACTACGACTGGCAGTAAGTGACATAATTCCTGATTTTGAAACTTTGTCGCAGAGGCATTCTGAAAAAAGTTAATTTTAGGTTGTGATATTGTTCATTTCTTTCTTCGTTACACGTACTAAACATTAGTTTGTAGCCTTGTACTGTATAAAATTATATTTAAGTGCTTGACGTAAAGAAAAAGAAAAATCCGTTAATAAGTCACCCAGTTGCTTCACTTCCCCTGCGGTTGTCCGCCGCTCCCTCCATAGGTGCTATGCACGTTGCAGGTTACACAGTAGCTCGGCGCACGATTACATTTTCGCCACCGCTGCAGTAGGGTATATGAGTCACACTGGAGAATTTTGTTGCAATTTTCACATCATTAAGTTGTTTAATTATCCCACTATACTGCCAGTTTCCTAGCAACCGCAAATCCATTACCCAGGTTTCTGAATTATCCGAGAAGCGCCGTAATCGTATAAATAGAACTTAATTCAACGCACGTGGGCGTCTAATTAATCTGTGAGAAGCGAATAGTGTTCTCTCAACAGTCCGCAACCGCTTGGATCGTACGCACACTCCTGCAGCGGAGGAATCTGTAACCATAGGAACGAAATGTGGCATTTATTCAAGTGTGTCCAGGCGTGCCAACCCCGATACACTCAATATCTTCAACAATTGAACGTGTGATAGGCTTGAAATGAAACCTAGTTTTGTGAGAAGTTGTTGGTGAAGATATTCCACATCAGCGGTATCAAACAAGTAGCACACAAAATATGTTATCATTCCTGTGCTCGCTGAACAAGAAGTAAATCAGAAGTATTCGTTATTACAATTGTTTTAGAGGTATGAATGGAAGTTCAGACACGGAACCTGTCAAGTGAACTACGTCGTGCTGTCTACATCAACTCCGGGTAGAACAGGGACTTGTACAGATCATTCCTGTGCTTGAATCAAAACATTGCTCCATATACGTAGTAGAGTCCTGTATAACCGGTTACGAAAGATAGAAAAGACAGATTGCTATTGAACGCCTGGCGCTATAGACAATATGCGAAGCTCTTCTGTCTCGCGGAGTAGTCTAATGTTCGGTTTAACGAATGTCCGAGTCTCACTCGGTTTGACGGCTCTGAATCATGAAAGACATAATTTTGAGCCATCCAGGAGTTCCAAGAATCGCGATTATCATCGTGTACCTTTCAAATGATAAATTCCTCCTCTCTCTTCAATGTTTGAAGCACGCATCATGAAACTACAATCATTAAACTTGGGAGTGCTTTTATTTTTGTTAATAACTTGTTATCTCCCTAAAAACGTTTTATTAGATAAATAATAATACATGCACTTAGAATAATTAAAAGACATAGGCTATATTTAAAACTATTCTTTCAGAGGTAACCTATGTATTTTGAGTTTGAAGTATGAACGTTACTGTAGTAAATGTGTACATATTTGCTCTTCTATTTTGTAAGTAATTGTAATTTATTTTTATTCTTGTATTTGTTTACACGTCAGATTTCAGCGATGCATTACGCTTATTTCCAGTGTCCATTAATTGAATTACATATTTTTTTTTATTTTAGTGTGTTATTTTACGACGCTTTATCAACATCTAGGTTATTTAGCGTCTGAATGAGATGAAGGTGATAATGCCGGTGAAATGAGTTCGGGGTCCAACACCGAAAATTACCAAGCATTTACCCATATTGGGTTGAGGGAAAACCCCGGAAAAAACCTCAACCAGGTAACTTGCCCCGACCGGGAATCGAACTCGGGCCACCTGGTTTCGCGGCCGGACGCGCTAACCGTTACTCCACAGGTTTGGACATTTACATATTAGTTATGAAGATAAATGTAGCAAAGTGTCCAACCAATTATAACCCTATTTCAAGCTAACTTCCTTACTTATGGCTTTTAAGGAACCCGCGTGTTCATTGCTGCCCTCAAACGTCTGGATTTATTGTTCCTAATTATGTCAGGTGAAGAATACAATACGTGCATCTGCGTTGTGTAACTTTCTCCATTATCCTGTAACTTCATCCCTCTTAGCCCCAAATAGTTTCCTAAGAATTTCAAGCTAACCCTTTTTCAATTAGGAAAAGTAAATTTCCTTTAATTGTTACTCCATTTGTGTAGTTACAAAATGTCATCAGAGTTCCTGTATGGTGAAATGCGCTAGGTATTCTGTCCTCTTTATCTGTGGTTCTGTCTAGCCAGGCGTAACCGCTTCAAGGCCGGATATTTGTACGAATGACCAACCTCGCCTGTTGATCTGCAACCGGTCAAATATAAACCGGTTTTAAGCGCTGTTCTGCAGCACTCTGATACGTAGTCAGGTGACTAAAACTAATAGAGTAGGCTATAACACATATTTAGGAAAGCGACTTACCTCATTCTTTTCTTTGGAGAAAATGGTGATACAAATGCTAGGGAGATGATAAAAACAATTGATAGGAAGAACAGTACCATTCTACTTCATTAATTAATTATCAATAGTACATATTAAAACAATCTCTGATACGTGACTATCCATAATCTCATATAAATGAAGCTATAACATAACCTAAATAATATAAAAAAAGATAAATTATGGAAAAGTTTTATTTAAAGACTAGCCGTACCCGTGCGCTCCGCTGCACCTGTTAGAAATAAATATAAAGTAATTACATAATTCAAATAGGACGTTTGATCCAGGGAACATTCGTGTTTGATAGAAGGATAAATCATTTAATATGTTACTTAATTTAAGCTGTATTTAAATCATTAAAATGCGGCCATTTTGGACCAGAGAGCAATCATTTGGTGCAATGACAATCCTTTAACATGTTTCTTAATTGTTATTACATGCAACCATAGTTTAATGAAGATTGACATATCATTTAGTCTTAATGTGTATACTTCATATTACTTGCTATATGTTTCAGAAGTTACTGTAATAACATTGTAGAATTATGTCCATCTAGAAAAACTACACTTTCCAATAGTGAAATAATAATAATTAAACAATTAATTACCTTCCGATATTACTTCATACAAACACAGAAACATTCCCTTAGGCTATGTTTAATAGCTTTCGATTGTTGTTGTCCAAGGCCCCTTATAGACGAAATCATTTGTTTTTATTTCAGTACAGTGCCTTAGATGGCGTTGTTATTGTAATTTTAAAACTCATTTATCTCATTAAATATCAGTCCTATCAAAAATTTTGTATAGAATCAAATTTATCGGAAATTATTTTTAAAGAAACTTTCGTTATGTAATATTTTTCATGAAAATCAATAATAAGCGAGATATTGCGATTTATTTAATTCAGGCCCCCTTATAATCCCCCTTTTAAATAAAGTATTTTGAATTCCATATAGCCTAAAATCTAAGTTACAACGAACTTAATTTATATTCCAATTTTCATATAAATCGATTCAGCCATTATCGCATGAAAAGGTAACAAACATCCAGACAGACAGACAGACATACAAACAAAAATTTCAAAAAAGCGATTTTCGGTTTCAGGATGGTTAATTATATATGTTAATACCAATTATTTTTGGAAAATCGAAAATTACCAGAAAAATGTTGGCTACAGATTTATTATTAGTATAGATGATGAAATAAACATGAATCATTTTAAAAGGTACAATTATTGGAAGTACAATGTTGGCAAACAAAGAAACAATTATGAAAGGATTCGATCCGACATCGGGATGGGAATCCGGTGTGGCTTAGTAGATAAAGCGTCAGCACGTAAAGCTGAAAACCCGGGTTCAAATCCCGGTGTCGGAGAGAAATTTTCTCTGTTCCACTCTTCCATCATCAAAGAAACAATTGCTAGGGAGGTGATAAAAAATGCTAGGGAGGTGATAAAAAATTGTTGGATAAGCAGCCATGATTGGTTGAAACACGTCGTTTCATACCGTTTTATTTGTCAAAAGTAGTATCACGTAGTAAACGTGTAATAAATTAGGCGCCATAATTTCATAGAAATTGGAAAGGGATTTTTGCGTGAAAAAATAATGCTGTATTACATTTTAGACGTCAAAATAATGATAACGTTTCATTGATACTTGTATTTTAGGAGCTAGATTTTTTTTCTTTAACATCCTCTTTATTTCTGAAATAACGTTTAGACACTGTGTTTCGCTTCTGCCAATTCACTCGCACATTACAAAATTTACACGTTAAAATATTAATCTCAGATACATAAAGACCCTCACTAGCAAATTCTTCAGCCCTGGAATGAAGTGTAGCTGTCGACAGTCGACTCATCTTTAAAACTGAATATTGGAAAAAGCTCCTGAAATGGCAACACCCTTGGCTTTACTATAACACCTGCAAACAAATCCAACCTTTCAGATGGACAGTACTTTTTCCCCTCTGCCAAGTAGTGTCAATGACCGGGTTCGAAAGTAAGGGTGATCTCTTAATATCCTTTTGAATGTGTGTTTTTTCCAATTCTAGCTTGCAGCTTGTAAAAAGAAGGGTGGATGTTATGTTCACAAGTTAAAGGTTGTTGTTGGTAAACTGTCCGGAGATAGGTTTGAATTTCACAAGTGACACCAATACGGTATCACTCATGAGGCAACTAAGCCAGGAGACAATGGGTTAGAGTGGCCCGTTCCTTGCATAGGTCTACATCACTGACTAGATACATATTACACTAATCAATAGAGCCCAGATGTTTGGCAAAATGCCTTTTTTTAATGGGTGGAAGTAAATAATTATTTTCATAGATATAAATGTGATTTGGGGTAAATCAAAGTGATGGGGCCAAGTTTTATTGTGCCTTTTAAGATGTTTCTTACTATAGTCCCTTCGCTCTAATTTCCGGCAGCCAATCGCGTTGCAGGTCGGCTACATTTAAACGTGTGCGTCTTGTGATTCGCTGATGAAGACGTTATTCATTTCTTAAGGCTCGTTAAATACTTAATATAATCGCCCGCCATTTTGGCTCTTTCATTGGCGTTCGCAGAAAGCACACGAAGACGTTATTTGCCGCTCAATTATTTGCTGAATTACAGTGCGTTTGATTTATTATCATAGGAGCTACGACATGATAATGTTTAACGGTGTGGCAAATAGATTCCTCGTATGGTAGCTCGGCAATGAAAGAACAAAAATGGCGAACGATACTACCTACCTAGACTTTATAGAGCCTTCACTTCCTAAGACGTAAGCAAAGAGGAGGAGTCACGCCGGGAATAACAGCGTCGCGACTATAATTCAATAATAAATTCCTTTTTTGTCATTTTAAATCAATATTTCTTGTTTATTTGCAATTTTCTAATTAATTATAATGTAATGTGTATGAAATTGAAATATATTATGAAACAATGACTAAGTTTACTAACAACAGTAAATAAGAGTAATTTATTTCGGTGCTTAAACTGCTAATAATCGTGCTTTATTACTGTTGGTGTAATATGAATAATGATCGACAATCCACAGTTGTAAATATATCATGTCTTTACGGTACCAACAGTCATAATTTTAAATATTAACGATGAAAGAGTAATGGAACGGAGAAAAATTCTCTCCGGCGCCGGGATTTGAACCCGGGTTTTCAGCTCTACGTGCTGATGCTTTATCCACTAAGCCACACCGGATACAACTCCGACGCCGGTTAGAATCGCCTCAGATTAAGCTCCAACTCTTGGGTTCCCTCTAGTGGCCGCCCTCTGCACTACGTCATAGATGTCTATGAACGCAGGACCGAAGTCCACACATGTGCTGAGGTGCACTCGATATGAGTGACTAGTTGGCCGGGATCCGACGGAATAAGCGCCGTCTTAAATCACGAAGTTGGAGCTTAATCTGAGACGATTCTAACCGGCGTAGAGTTGTATCCGGTATGGCTTAGTGGATAAAGCATCAGCACGTAGAGCTGAAAACCCGGGTTTCAAATCCCGGCGCCGGAGAGAATTTTCTCCGTTCCATTACTCTTTCATCGTATGATGACGCAGAATATCTGCATGGAAATATCATATGTACTTCGGTACATTATAATAATATATATGATATGCGTAAATCACTTCGTGATTTAAGACGGCGTTTATTCCGTCGGATCCCGGCCAACTACTCACTCATATCGAGTGCACCTCAGCACATGTGTGGACTTCGGTCCTGCGTTCATAGACATCTATGACGTAGTGCAGAGGGCGGCCACTAGAGGGAACCCAAGAGCTGGAGCTTAATCTGAGACGATTCTAACCGGCGTCGGAGTTGTATCCGGTGTGGCTTAGTGGATAAAGCATCAGCACGTAGAGCTGAAAATCCGGGTTCAAATCCCGGCGCCGGAGAGAATTTTTCTCCGTTCCATTACTCTTTCATCGTATGATGACGCAGAATATCTGCATGGAAATATCATATGTACTTCGGTACATTATAATAATTTAAATATTAAGCCCGTACTCATAGAAGTTGTCACGTAGCATTTTCAATTGTTTTCTTTCGTATTTTGTAGGAGAAAGAAATTTGAGTGAGGAACAGTCAGTTATTGTCGGGTGACAGAAGGTTTAAGATCGGTTAGCTAGAATACCTAAATTTAATAAACCATTGAAGAGTAACTTCATGCTTATGTTAGTGAATTTGGTGCCCATATGATTTCAACCAACGGCACAATTTTGTTATGTAAGGTTTGTGAAAAGACGGTTTATCACGAAAAAAAGTTTATAAGTCAACATGTGTCAACACTCAACTATGAAGTAAAGTGAGTTACGTTGATATAATTTAAATTTATTTTTAAAATTTATAATGTCTTTTTCAAAATTTATTGTGGCTTTTTTAAAGTTTTTATTGCTTTCTTGCCTCCTATTTTAACTGATAAAAATGCCTAAACATCCGGGCTCCATTAATCAGATATGAGATCATCCAATGTTTAAAAAAAGATAAGTTATTATTTAAATGCGATTTTTTTAATAAATTTCGCAATTCGCAAAGAAGAACAACTCACTCTTTAATCAACTATTTGTAGCTTTTATCAGTAATGCGAAAATCTGTGGTCTCAAGTAATCAGAAATGATAACATTGATAATGTGCAGTTATTAATCACTCTTTTCTGTCAAAAATAAAACCTTTTGGTTGTATCGGCTTCAGAATTCCTCGTCTTTTCCTTGATCTTCAAAACTGTGTTTCTCCCGTTGCTTACGAGATTATACAAGCTGGCGCATAGCACGATCGAGACTAGGTCTCTGAGAGTCATGACAATTTCTGCCGCTAGGTTCGCCTCGCTGTGCTAAGAAATGATGAATAGTCCCATTACTAAGCATTTTGTATCGTGAAAATAGTTTGATTAATTGTGCATTTTGATCGAGTACGAAAATTATAAATATGCCAAGCATATTACAGTCTTATTTGAGATTTATTGATGACTTGTTAAATATCAGTATGCAGATTTTCAGCGTCATTTAATGGAATTTACAATTTTGTTTCCCGAAAGTCTGAATCTGTTGAATTAAAAATTTTGCTTCCAAACTACATTGTTCATATGGTTAATTTACTTTGGCAAGTTGATTGTTTTCAGTTCCGTGTTTTTCCTTCAGATTTCGTTCCCTCTAATTTGTTATAATTGCTCAAAGTTAACTACCGGTTTCTGCTACTTTCAGACATTATTATTATTATTATTATTATTATTATTATTATTATTATCATCATCATCATCATCATCATCAAAATCAAATTAATATAGTTCTTAGCTTGTCTTGCCTTAAGGCAATCAGTAGCGTTATTCGAGGAAAAGAGTATTCTCTTTAATCAACGATTTGTAGCTTTTATCGGTAAGGGTACGTACACGTTGGAGCGACGATAAACGATAAAGAAGCAGCGATGCTATATCAGAGAGAATTGAAGCGTGCATTGTCATTGAGGGTGCATATTGGAGTAACGTTTAAAGCGAAGATGCACGATAAAAGCGACGAAAATGAAAAGTTCCATTTTCTTCGCTCTTGTCGTTCATATGATCTGTGATTAAGATAATATTAATCTGTATAATTACCGGTGGTTATCAATATATCCGAATATTAATCGATTTATTATTATTTCGGCGTATTAAATTAATTATTGTAGATATTGGCAAATTGATCAGTTGTGTATTTATTCGTCATATGTTATGTGATCACAAGAACCAATCACAACACAACGAATTTATACTATCTTTGGGATGAGAAACGGGTTTAATTTTGTACGTATTTAAGTTATATTTACACAAACGGTTAGGGAAAACACGGAAATTTTACTTGAAGCAAGTAAAGCGATCGGTTTGGAAGTAAATACCGAAAATACAAAGTATATGATTATCTCTCGTGACCAGAATATTGTACGAAATGGAAATATAAAAATTGGAGATTTATCCTTCGAAGAGGTGGAAAAATTCAAATATCTTGGAGCAACAGTAACAAATATAAATGACACTCGGGAGGAAATTAAACGCAGAATAAATATGGGAAATGCGTGTTGAGAAGCTCTTATCATCCAGTCTGCTGTCCAAAAATCTGAAAGTTAGAATTTATAAAACAGTTATATTACCGGTTGTTCTGTATGGTTATGAAACTTGGACTCTCACTCTGAGAGAGGAAAATAGGTTAAGGGTGTTTGAGAATAAGGTGCTTAGGAAAATATTTGGGGCTAAGCGGGATGAAGTTACAGGAGAATGGAGAAAGTTACACAACGCAGAACTGCACGCATTGTATTCTTCACCTGACATAATTAGGAACTTAAATCCAGACGTTTGTGATGGGCAGGACATGTAGCACGTATGGGCGAATCCAGAAATGCATATAGAGTGTTAGTTGGGAGACCGGAGGGAAAAAGACCTTTAGGGAGGCCGAGACGTAGATGGGAGGATAATATTAAAATGGATTTGAGGGAGGTGGGGTATGATGATAGAGACTGGATTAATCTTGCACAGAATAGGGACCGATGGCGGGCTTATGTGAGGGGGGCAATGAACCTTCGGGTTCCTTAAAAACCAGTAAGTAAGTAAGTTTAAGTTATATTAACCTTGAACTTAGCAGCTGATATTTCCTATATATCTTTTCTCATTAAGTGGATGCATAGAATATCTTCTACTGATAAATCAAAATGTTCTCTTCCCGCGTCCTCGTTGCTCCGATATGAACACTTGATTCTTTGATAATGCCAAAGCGTCGCTAGCTCATTTCTTTTATCGTTTATCGTTGCTCCAACGTGTACGTACCCTAATGCGAAAATCTACGGTTTCTCCTATGAGGGAGTAGCGAGGAGCTATTTGGAAATGACAGGCGAGGTTCATTATTTTTAATCGGTCTTTCATGTTTGTTATTCTCAATAGTTTGAATGCGTTATATAATCTTAAAATCACGAGATGCACGGCTCAACTTGTTGCAGTGTCCACCCACACCTTGTGAGTTTACATAATCTGCTGTTTCGTGCTGACATCTAAATTTACACGCTGCTGCATTCAGATTATGACAATCGCTGACTGCTGACACTCGGTGAAAAGCCTTCACGTCGTGTACACGGAAGCACGCGCATGCGTGTTGAGCGGCAGATGCGTAGGTCCGTCGCGACGCTTCATTCGTTTGCTGTGGGCAGTTGACGATGTGCTCTCTTGCTGTGCGGTCGATCGTATCATCCGGCGCGGTGAGACAGAGGTACGAGACGAACCAACGACGACTCGAATGTGACCCACAAGAGGATATGTGCACCTATTCTTCCAGCTGCGTGTGGCGTGGGGAGTCTTATCTTTAAACTGATAAGGCAGTGAGTGTTCTCGAACTTTGAAGTTTTTTTTCAGTTATTTTGTGTGATGAAATTGCGAGAATTTGGCATCTGAGACTCCTCAAGAATGAAGTTTGTGTTTAATAATCTTCTATTATAGTTGAAAGAAATTATTTTTTTTTTTCGGTGGACTTCTTTCACTCGATCATCGTAGGAAAATAATATTTGTATACCTTAAACAGCTGAAAATTCGGATTATGTTTTCTTACGTTACCGGAGAAAGTTGAAAAAAGAAGCATCTGCCTCTTTCTTCACCTTTCAACCGCGTGATTATAGTGAGCGTAAGATATAGCCTACCAAGTAGTCGAGACAACTGAAAAACGGAATTTATATTTTAGTTAAAAATATCTGGAACAGTTGCAGAAAGAAAGTGCTTTCCTTGGAAGTGTTAGCGTAGTTGAACTAAATTTCTGTCATTCAAATACTCAAGGTAGTTGAGCGGATTTGTGTTTTCATTATAGTATGTAAGACAGTCGAAGAGGAAAATTAGTGTTGTCATTATAGGCCTACGTACTTGAGGCAGCTGTAGAACAAACAAGTTATTTTACATACAAACATCTAGACACTTGGAGAACAGAAGTTGCTTCATCTAGGACAGTTGAACACAATTTTATGTCATTGAAATACCTGCGACAGTAGAAAGAGTTCTGTATTTCCATAGTAATATTAAGATACGTGAATCAATTCGTGTTGCCATTACAATATCTAAGATAAATGAAGATAGAAATGTTTGTTTGCATAGAAACAATAGAGAAAATTAATAACCAGAAACTGAATCAATTGTGTTTTCATTGAAATATTTGATGAGACAATTGAAAGCAAATTATTTCTGTAAAAATATCTGACAGTTGAAGAATTAAATTGACGTTTCTTCAGGAATAGCCTAACCAATCTCTTGCAGAAAGAAACTAGTGTTTCTTCTAGAAGACACAAGAAGCTGAAGCCGCAATTTTGTCGTATTTTCTGAACCTTGTGATGCAGTGGACGCAGAATATAGGACTCTGTCGAGTATTTAAGGCGTATTTGGTGTTCGCCTTCTCGTGTGATTGAATATACGATCCTGGCCAGTGATTTTTAATAGTGGAATTCGGAAATTTTAATTGGTGAATCGACATCTAACAGGAATTCAACTGTGGCGGACACACCGGAAGACAAAATGGACGATGATATATGTAAGTTTTTATATTGTTACAGTAATTTCATCTATTTTCCTTTACCTTTCTTCTTTTGTGTTCTGCTAATTGATGTTCTTATTCTCATTTTTCTTGTTATTCATTACAGCTTTGAGATTTTGCTCCGTTACTTAAACGATTTCATTTCAAAGGGGCAGAGATTTGATTCTGGCAGGAGATTCTTGTGAACATCGCGCCACTAGGCAGGATTTCGGGATGTTGGTAAACTTCTCGTAACAATAATCATTGCAATAATTTAACCGGGATTCCTCATCGCGTAAAAACAAAAGTTGGAGTTAGAGGCACGCCTTGACACTGCTTCTTGAAAGTAGAAACACGAGAAGGAGAATTGAGGTCTAACGTTACAAACACTTTCCTCACATTCGCAATTGGTCTGTCAACTGGAAAATGAAATCTCACATCCTCTACAATCTTATGTCAGACATGGATAGATAGATAAGTGCATTTATTGATGCATGATAAATTATACAAACTCATGTACACAAGATCCTTCGCACGAGCTCATACGGCAATTCGTGCTGTAACTATGCACAATTTGAATCTTCAAAGAAAACAAAAATAATACTACTAATAATAGAATAGTAAAACAACAGTTATTATTATTACTACCGTTATCATTAATTATCACAATTACAACTAATCTAACTTCTAACCAAATTTCACAAAATAATAAAAATAAAATAAATGTAAGACATGAAAAGAGAGAGAGGAAAAAAACACAGTGAAACATATATAAACAATTCAATTCCTTATTGAGACTGCACGAAATAATCCAACTAATAAATATAAAGGTAATACACAAAAAAAAGAAAAACATAGGCTACACACGCGATAAAATACAAATAGAAAAAAAAAAGACACAATAAATACAAAAATAACATTATCCACTAATTACTTCAACATTCCAACACTAATTAATAACTCTTTCCCTTATTTTCTCGGCTCCCTCCCCCTCGGCCAGTTCCACCCTCAACTGTCGAACTTTCGCCATAAATTTTCCCACACTGTCACAAAATTTAACGTTATTTAACTGTTGCCAAGTGCCCCCTGCTAGATGTAATGAAGGACTCTGGCAGGAATCGTTTCCTCAGAGCTTCTGTGGCTTCACACTCCGATAAAATATGGTGTGATGTCTCGCCTTTACCGCAAAGAGGACATATTCTCGCCCCCTCTTCGTTGACGGTTTTAAGTACCCTCCAGGCTCCTAGACGAAACCAGATTAAACCCAGTCTACCTTCTTTGCTACCTCCATAGAGATATAGTTCGGCCCCCCAGTTTGTTTTGATCATCGATTGGATCTCCAGAGCAACCTTATCTCTACATTCCCCTTCTGTTATTTGCCTGTCCATATCCTTCAGGCGTTTCTTGACTTTCCACCAGACATTTCGATTGTTCCTGCAATATTCCCCGATTATAAATCCCATGCCTATTTCCTCCAATCCTCTGCGTAATCTACCTGCCCAGGTTACTTGGTCTCTCCTCTCGAGTTGCTCCCTATAACTATGTCAGACATGGGCGGGGCACGTAACGTGAATATTTTTATTTATCGTTTGGTTTTCAAGAATTTTCCTGCTTTTACCATGTATATAGTCGCATCAGTTATTTTTCACACCAAAAGGTTCTTTCAAACTTTCTTACGGCTTTTAAGGAACCCGGAGGTTCATTGCCGCCCTCACATAAGCCCGCCATCGGTCCTTATCTTGAGCAAGATTAGTCCAGTCTCTACCATCATATCCCACCTCCCTCAAATCCATTTTAATATTAATCATCCATCATCTCCCCAAAGGTCATCTCTGGCCTCCCAAAACAATCTATATACATTTCTGGATTCCCATACGTGCTACATGGTTCTTTCAAACAGCAAACAAACAAAATAGTAGAATAATTTGTCTATTGCTTCACATGCAAGAAGCTATTTTTTTTTTTGTTTTGGGTCGTCAGTATCCATATTCCAAAAATTAATTTCGCCACATGCTTTCTTTTGAGTCTGTAGTTTCATATATTGAAATCCATACGTTACTGTGTTTAGTGTTTTCTCTAATATCATCAGTACCGTAGCACAACAATTTTTACAACTTGTACAAAATGTTTAATTGAGTTTTGAGTATATTGGCACAACAATTCACGCAGTTTCTTGTTGCTCGGTTTATTTGGAGAGTTATTGGCAGGCTCCGTATACCAGCTACCTATACACTGGAATGAAGTTGCCCGATTCGAAGAATGTGACGTCGCAGAGCAGGTACAGGTACGTTCGTATACAAAATAGTTACGCATCCCTGCCCTCTTCCTCTAGAAAGTCAAAATCGGGACGCAGTAGAAGTAGTATAGTTGTATTATTTAAATAACTGCATCTTTATGGCTGATTGAAAGTTCATTGAAGAGGTAAAACGCCTTAGGTAAGACCTCAAGCGTTGCAGGGCATAGTTGAGGATATTTAAACTAATATTTTTACTGTATATAGCCTATGTACAATATTACATATAAATTGTGTAAAATAAACGCAAAAGTGACAAAAACAATGCACTGAAAGACATTGCAATACCAAAAGGCACAGAAAGTCTGTTGAACGTGATCCAAAAGAACCAGTACCACCAAAATTTGAAAATTATGAAGATATTAACTCGACGTCTAACATGGATTTGTGTAGTCTATCATGATGTTCAGTGTCAATATCCCATTTCATTCATTCATTTAGTGTTCTGCCCAAGGATAGGTTTTCACTGCAAACCAAGCTTTCCCCAGTCTTGCCTTCCTCTTTGTCTCCTCATAAGATTAATATATTATCTTAATGTCGTCTATCATCTGATTTCTTCTGCCCCGAACTCTTCTCCCGTTCGCCATTCCTTCCAGTGCATCCTTCAGTAGGCAGTTTCTTCTCAGTGATCCAACCAATTCCGTTTCTCCTTCCTGGTCAGTTTCAGCATCATTCTTTTTCACCCACTCTTTCCAGCACGACTTCATTTCTTATTCTGTCTGTCCACTTCACACCTCCCATTCTTCTCCAAATCCACATTTCAAATGCTTCCATTCGTTTCTCTTCACTTCGCCGTAATGTCAACGTTTCTGCTCCAGACAATGCCACACTCTCCAAACAAAGTAATCCACTAGTCTCTTCCTTAGTTTTTTTCCAGAGGTCCGCATCCCAATTATTAAATTAAATAATCTACATTTTAGGGAATTTGTAGAAAGTACATAGAAAATTAATGGGTTTTCAGTGATCAGCGACGTGCAATATCCTAATGAAACACGAAAAAATATCAGACAATAGGAATATCTTGTACTGCATTATACACCAATAACGTCATGTGCCATTGAAAGAATTTATTTTAATATAAAATCATTTCAAGCGACATCCGCATATGTTCAAGTTCAGTAACTTATGAATGCACATTATTATTCACTGCAAAGATCACGACGAAAATGATCACGGCTCAAGCATGTGTTTACTAGCTTCAAAATGTCGGGAGTTGTCTGTACTCCACGAACACGCAGCCTCGACCTGTTGGTTTATATCCTTATCCGTTACATTATCTGTGTTCGGCGTACTACTGGGTGTTCATTTCAAAGTGTGTCATGACGTCACTGTTGATGAGTCAGCGATTTGAAGCGAGTTTCAGCTTTTATGCCAGAGAAGTCGCCTATTAATCAAGGCGTTCAATCTGAACTTGAGAACGTGTACGGTATAACTTGAACGTCGTAGCAACAGATGGCGGTCTGTACGGTCTGTGTGCTACCATAACCTCTTTCGAACTGTTTTGCGAGGCCAAATCGTACGCAGGATATTTGTTATCATCGTTTGCGTACGGTAACATTCCACAAAATAAATCAAATGCTCCGTGTCCATGTTGACCGTCGAAATTAATGTCAACAAATACGTAAGTAATCGTTTTAACCCTCTCCCCATATCTCGACAGTAAAGAAAAAAACTCACCTCGAAGCAGTTCACACTCCTGCCACTACCGGCGTCACCGTACGAATAGTTAAGTACTCTTCAGAATGAACGCCGTACTTGCTAGGCAACTTCTCTGCCTCTTAGGTTATACACCTCTGAGGAAGTGTAGGAAGATTGAATTCTCTAGGCTCATCGACTAGCCACATGACGGCATATAGCGAGCCATGACACACTTTGAACTGAACACCCAGTATATACCCAATGTGTCTTTAACTTCAGTCTTTAAGTAGCTGGAATACGTAGCCTAGTTATAGGTATATTAAAATTCCTCACACATGTCTATAAAGTTCGTGTTTTTTTAGTGGTTTTCGTTGTGACATTTCATTCTGTTGCACTGCTTCAAGAGCACGCTTGTGTTTGTTTTAATTGGCGTGTTGTGTGAACTGAATGTCTTCTTGCATGAAGCTAAAGTACTGTAAAATTTTCAAAGAAAAATATTCTCGTTATAGGCCATTCGTTTTCTCGTGAAATCAAATGCAGGCGTGCTCCGTGCTTATAGTAAGTACCTCACGGTGAGGATAATTTAGCTAACTGAAAGTGGAAACACATAAATATGGAGGGAAGCTTCTCAGTCCACTTTCTCCTTCCCCTTACGCGCAGGTAGGTTCACGAGATAATTAATGATTTATACTGCAGGATACAATTTTATTACTTTCTCCATGTATACTAATTTGCCTTTGCCTCTTCAAGTCTTGATTGTGCGCTGTATACATCTAACTTCAAACTGGTGCCTATGTCATTCGTTACCGAGACCTGCTAGTAAAGGCTGGTTCACAATAAACCGGGAACGGAAAGGACAACAATAACGGAAATAATGTTAAAATAAATGCATTTAAATGTGAGCATTCATAATAGTTAATTGTGAATGCTCACATTTAAATGCATTTATTTTAACATTTCCGTTCTCGTTCTCGTTGTCGTTTCTGTTCCCGGTTTATTGTGAACCAGCCTTAACAAATCAGCCATATTCCTGGTCGTGACTCATAACATCCACTGCAAAGATCGAAGGAAAACATAAAACGTTCTCTCCCGGTCGGGCAAGTTACCTGGTTGAGGTTTGTTTCGGGGTTTTCCCTCAACCCATTACGAGCAAGTGCTGGGTAACTATCGGTGCTGGACCCCGGACTTATTTCACAGGCATTATCACTTTCATCTCATTCAGACGCTAAATAACCTAAGATGTTGATAAAGCGTCGTAAAATTACCTACTAAAATAAAAAAAATAAAACGTTCTCGTATGAATGCAGTTTTATACGAGTGCTTTCAAGTTTGCCGATCGCCATTTAGTTTTCGAGCCTCCCCCTTTTTAGGATTTACAGTATTTCATTATGAAGATCTCGCCAAAATGTTGTCTAAAAATAAAGTTGATATACTCTAGTAAATAAATTGTACTCTGATTTGTACAGGTTGAAAAAGCCGTTGTTTGTGAAAGAAATTCTGTTTTCAATTCAAACGTTTTGGCATCAGTTCAATAATTCAATAATATACCACCGTTTACTTAATTATATGTTCTTAAATTATCCCAATTTTATCCGAAGATGACTTTTACAAGTCGAAAACGTTTATTATCATTACCTATTATGTGATATAACTATTTTATAACTAAATTTATTTATGTATGATAAGTTACAGACGGTTTTAAAATAAAGCTTATCGATGATACTGATTCGGAGTTTCGCTTGGACCTGGGTTGAATTTTCTCTTGAGCTGATTATCTGATTTGTCATTTTTCCGAGGTATTTACTATACTGTAAGACAAATTCAGGTAATCCCATAGCGGATCCTTGGCCTCATATTACCAAATACCATCTCGTTATTACCAATTCCATCGACGCTACATAACCTAGTAGTTGATACAGCGTCGTTAAAAACGGTTTTAGGACGTTTCGTCACAAATGTATCGTCACCGGCTAGTTTAGTCACTGGCAGTTCGTCACAATGAAAATTTGGTCACAATACCTATTCGTCACAATGATAAGTTTGTCACAAGTATTTTATCGTAACATGTGACATAGACCTACTCGTTACAATGAACACTTGATCACAGCACTGCTTGTTGCCAATATGAATGAATGAATGTTGTAATGTTTAAAATGTTGTTAATTTTATTGCATTATAAATATGTAAAACTCGAAAATTTCCTGCTCCAATTCTTCTGAATTCCTAGGTTCAGTAGATGTTCTCTTCGAACTTCTCGAAGATTTCTTTGTGTGTTTTAGAAGTTTCAAGGCCGCCTCACTGGATGTCCTAAGAATGTGGTTTTGGATTGTGTGGACTGAGGTCTCTGCCGATGTGCTAGCCGTTGCTTTCAGCGAATTCATTCATTCATTCATTCATTCATTCATTCATTCATTCATTCATTCTGTATCTTGAATCCGTCCACAGTCAGCGACATGTGAATGGTCAGTTGATTCTGAGACTATTCTTGTTCTGTCAAATGATATTAGCATCGAAGTACATTCTCCGCGTAGATCACAGCGCCAGACGATACCTTTTTTTTTAATTCGATGTTTCGTTTAAATATTTTGTTTGAATGGAATGTGAAACCGAAACTGTGAGAACGTTTATACAAGTTTTGTTTGAATGATACGTGGAATCGTAACTGCGGAAACGTATTGCTGTACAAAAAGTAATATGTTACGAATCGTCCGGTAACGAAATTGTAATGTGTTACGAATCGTCCTATAGGCCAGAGATGGGCATCGTGCCTCACTCGAGAAATAATGCCTCACTGACCTTCACAGAGCTTATCGCTCTCAGCGACATCATCTTCACAGTCCCCGTTCCTCCCGCACGCAGCTCCTAGGCTTGGGCAGGTTCTATTTCAGTTTCATAAGCAATATCAGTGGTGGCATAATCAAAGCAGTGTGTACGCGTTAGAAAACGATTATTTCATGAGAAATGGGAGGAATAGTTTTTTTGCTGTTTAGAAGGGGAGAACATACGATGTAGGCTATGTTATGCTCGAAAATCCTATTAGGCATTAATAAATTTAATATACAACGACATTACTCCTTATGTCATAAAGAACATGCTGAATTAGAAGGTAAGACAAATTAAATGTTGTTTTTCGTACTATTCCGAAGAAAATTTATGATCTTAACATTTGCATAATATACTAAATACGACATTATACCTTAAACACGCTGCATTAAAAGGTACGAGGAATTAAATGTTGTTTGTACGTATTATTTCCAAAAGAAATTTATAGAAAAATATCAAAATGTCCGTAGAAAACGAAATATGATTTTCTGAAATTGTTTTAGGTCGAGAACGTGGAAATCTATTAAGTAATCTTGATAAATGCCAGAATATTCAAGAAAATAAACGTAGACAATGTGATGGAATATTATTGGCTAGTTACTCAATTTCTCGCATGTGATTTAAATCAATTCAATGATGGAGAAATAGTAAAGAAGTTTATGATTAAAGCTGCCGAATTAATTTGCCAAATTGAATAAAAGTTTTCGAGTCTCTCACGTTAACCAAGCGCTTTCCTAATAATTCTCCACTGACCGCCTTAGCGATTACGATAAGGTGACGCAGGTCACAGCAGTTTATATTTCCCATCCTACTCTGCAGTCTCCTCTCCTAGTAAACAAACTATTTCAAATCGAGTGCCTCACGTAACCGAAAATTGTGCCCATGTATGCTACAGGCGGAAACTTGTGGCGAATCATCAGGATCCCGTTAAAAACATACTTAAGAAGCATGTATAAGTAAGAGGGGACGTGAAATAAAATTACTTAAAATGACGTACAGTATTGTAGACATGTGAGGTATAATATCGCAGAGATGTAGGTGACCCGCATGCTTTTACATTGCTACCAAGTTTATACTAGACGAAGTGCAAGTTGTTTGTCCCATTGTCCACGCATCACAGTGACTGAAGACGCTGCCGTCAAGCACAAACCTGTATCATTTCCTTCTGCTGACGGCTGTAGCCTGTAAAGTGCCAACCAAAGCTAATCTCGGTGGGTGCAGTTGAAAGATGATAACGCGTGTGAGATAATCGCAATTTACAGCATGTAGAGCGCGTTTAAAGCTTCAGGTAGGCCCTACGCTTTGTCCGTAAAGTCATGGTGGGGTTTGAAATGATTATACTCGTATTAATTGCAAATGATATACAATAGAGTTGAGAAACAGTCACTAAATGAAATGTGTTTTTGTTCTATTATGGTTTCCACAGTTGCCTACTTATCGATTGTTATCTATTATTACGAAAGAATAATTCTCGAAATTTTTATTTGATCATGGTTTTCACCGTTACCTACCCATTGATCGTTACTGATTATAGGGGAAGAATAGGTCTCTAAGGCACGGTTGCAGAAAAACCGATTGGATATGATCAACAATCAAGGAGGATTTGATTGGCCATCAGATCTATTGTACAGTGAAACCTGCCTTTGCGGTCACTTCATTTAAATGGCCACCTGGCCAAAAGACCAATTTTCTCTGGAACCAATTGGATTTTCCGTAAGATCAATACAAATTATCTCTTTATTTAGCGGCCACCTCATGCGCCGGCCAGCGGCCTGGGTCTATTTGGATTGGAACCTGACTATAACAGTCACTGTCCAACAAAAAATCTTTTCGCGAATACTGTCTGACCTATTTTTTCGATGGTTAAGGACAGGAAGCAATGTCACGAGGACAATAGCTAAGTGTACAACAGTACACCCTCCATATCTTGGGGTTAGTTTGTTACTGTTTTATGACTCTTTTGTCACTTTCCACTCCGACCCTGCACAGCTATAAATTCTTACTCGTTTTTAAAGGATTGAAACACGGACTTTTTCTATCGAAAATGTCACAGAATATTTTAGGTCAGTAGTTAACCATTCCAATTTTTTATTTTTTTCTCCTCTGCTCTCTTTGGACCAGCTTTTACGAATTTTTCTTCTTTTCATTCAGTTGATTCAGAGGAACTGTGCAGTTAGTCTGAGAGAGAAATGACGTCTAACAATAAGTCTAGAGTGGTGTTAAATTTAGAGGTGAGACGAAAAATGATTGAAGAAAGTGAGAAGGGAACATCTGCGAGAAAAATTGCAGAAATATTAAAATGTGGAAGGACACAAATAAACGGTATAATTAAGAACAAAAATGAAATATTAAAATAATGGGAGAAAAATATGCGTGGCGGCCAAAAAAGGAAGAGAGAATCTGTGTTTAGTAATGCGAATGATTTCGTTTACGAATGGTTCAAGTGTGCGAGGGCGAAGAAATTATCAGTAAATGGGCCTAGGATTCAAGAGAAAGCTCTTGAAATTGCCAAAGAACTCTATGTAAGCTTTATAAAACGGCATAACATCGCATTTCGTTCTGTGTCTGGTGAAGGAGGTGACATTGCAACCAATGTTATTGAATAATTGAAAAAATAGACTGCCTTCAATTCCTGCGGAATATGAACTCAGAGACATTTACAATGTTGACGAAGCAGGTTTTTTTCAGTGCCCTCCCTAACAAAACTTTATCGCAATGTGATCCGTGAAATTGGTGTTTCTTCCCCCAAATACGATATCACATCTCCAGGCCCTTGATCAAGGTATTATCCAGTCATTTAAACTGAGGTACCGCAAGCGAGATTTGAAAAGACTAGTTGAAAGAATGGAAGAGGCTGACATTAATATGCACGATTATTGTGCACGCACAGTACTAAAAAGTCGATGAAATTCAGTATTTTCATGCTGATTCATAAAAACCGGCAACCTTAATCAAGCGGCCACCTGATAAAACGGCCATTTTACAAGGTAACTTCAGATGGCCGCTTTAGATGGGTTTTACTGTAGTTGCAGAAATTAATCTTCCATCAGATTGTATCATCAGATCGTGGATCAAGTGTATGTTATTTATAGTGAAGCTATAGTAATTTTAACAGTGCTGCTCATCGGAGTGACTACTACCGCGGAGGAATCGGAGATTACGAATAAAGTTCTCCACCGGTGATCTCCGATACTACCGTAAGTGGAACAGGGGACATACGGAGGGATGCGGGGGTTCGAAGCGAAGCGACAGTTAGCTCAAGGACGACCGACGCGTACGGACTGACGGTAGTTGTGAGTGGAATAAAATGGTACCAAATCGAATATCCGTTGCATGGAAATTCTTTAATTTAGTTGAAGGTAATAATAAGGTCGTACGCTGTAAACTTTGTGAGCAAATTTACTCTAAGTGTGGTGGAACTCCGAAATTGTTAGACCACTTGAAGCGATCGCACAATCACGAACTTGAGGAAAGCGCCGACAAAAACAATTGATACGATTTCTTTTTAAATTGTTTTAGTGCTATTGTTCCCAAAGGCCCACATTATAGAAAAAAGTCTTGAAATTTGTCTAAAATGTAACTTTCGCTTATATTTTTATTACAGAGAAAGAGTGGCAGTTCAAATCCTGACACCCTTTAACACAATGATCCTGTCCGGTGAAGAATCTGAATAAATTTGTTTGGACAGTAAACTTTAACCCATTGATAGCACACGTTTCTTTTGGTCCATTCCGAAACTCCCTTAATATTTTACGTTAAACTAAATCGATTAGAATAATAATTGACAAAAACTGTTTGCGAATAAACGAGTGTTTCCAGGAGAACTACAGTATAAATGTTCACATTAGCTACTGAAAAGCTTTACTTCTGCGTTTGTTTTGCAGTTAGATTTACTGTTATTAATTTGATCAATGACCTAAAACTAATACGTCTTTCCACATATACTATGAATTTCAAAACTAGAAAAAAAATCTGTCAGCTAACGCAGCATTTCAAGCAAAACAAGAAGAAAAAAAGATCCAAAGAAAAAAGAGACATAAACATAAAAGAGAGAATAAAAAAACAACAAATTACAACTTATTTTAAAAGATACGCGGACGTCAGCGGACTCGAATCATTACCTGATCCGATTAAAGGAATGCTCAGCGGAAAGTGTATGTCTGCGCCACAGCACATATACAACCTGCGCGGCATCAATCGGAGGTAATCCGGAGATCTCCGATTGAAAGCGCGCAAACAACTGCTCCGGAGAAAACCTAATCATAAGCAGCACTAGTAATTTATATACAAAATAGTTAAAGTAAGTAGCTATATTGTTCTAAATCACCATATAATACAATATGAATAAGTATTCCGTGAATGTCCATAAGCGATGTTTGACATCATATGGTGAATATGATTTCCGACTCGGACCGAAAAATTACTACTTTTTTTCTATTACATTCATAAAGCCCACAATGATGCTTAATAAGAGGGCCTTATGTTTATCAGAAATATTTTTCCCCTCACATTTTTAGTACGGTTGATTTATTTTATTTTATTCTGTAGTATTAGTAGTATTTATTTATTTAACCTGGTAGAGATAAGGCCGTCAGGCCTTCTCTGCCCCTCTACCAGAAGATTCCAACTACAATATGAAAAATAAAATTACAATTAGTATTAAATTTATAATTACAATTACAAATAACATTACAATTAGTATTAAATTTACAATTACAATTACAATAAAATCAAAGTACGAAAAGATTACCTGAATAATTAAAGCTAGATAATTTATCATAGAGAAACAAAGAATATTTTATATTTACTGAATTACAAATTAAATCTAGAATAACAAAATTGTATAGTAATGAAATTACTGAATATTGAAATATTTTGTGATAGATTAAGGAAACTATTTACAAGAAATCAATTACTGACCAAGTGCCTAGTAAGTTTTCGTTTCAATTCAATTTTATTTCGACAGTCCCTGATGCTAGCAGGTAGCGAATTCCAGAGTCTTGGCAGGGCTATTGTGAAAGAAGATGAGTATGAGGAGGTGCGATGGAATGGTATTGTTAGTATTGTTTCATGACGAGAGCGTGTGTTCAGATTATGGTGGGAAGAAAGGTAAGTGAAGCGAGACGACAGGTACGAAGGAATAGAAGAGTTCATGATTTCGAAGAGAAAGAGAAGTGAATGTAAATTTCTTTCCTTATCTAGTTTAAGCCAACCTATTGCTTCCAGGGATGGGGTAATATGATCATATTTACGAACATTGCTTACAAAACGTACACACAAATTATGAGCACGTTGAAGTTTCATTTTGTTGTCAATGGAGAGGTCAGTGAGTCAGTCAGTAAGTCAGTAGAGTATACGGATGAAATCCGCCTGTTTTACTTTTACAAAAAACAACAAAACGGCAAAGCATTCATTTGTTTTCTTGATCAGCGCTCACTCGATGCATTCGTTTCTCCCCTCTTAAGAGCATCGAAGTGGCCGTGGTTGCTAAAGAGCGCTGTTGCCAAATGCATTTCTTCCTCAAATCATCAATTCGAGACAAGTTGAATGAAGATTCAGTTTCGTGCAACGGAATGAACGATCAAATAAATAAAACATCAATTGATTGGTGATCAGGGACTGATTTGATTTGCATTTCTGCAACCGGGTCTATCATGGTTGCCACGGTTATCTTTCCATCGATTATGAAAAATTAACTCTCCAAACTCTTTTTCTGTCATGGTTTCCAAACCATCGATTATTATCGATTCTTAGAAAATATTTACTCTCCAAATTTTGTTCTGTCATGATTACCACTGTTACCTACCGACAGATTGTTACTGATATGAAAGAAATAACTTGCCAAGTTTTTGTTCAATCATGATTGCCACTGTCACCTATCGATAGTGTTGTTGATTATTATTTTTGTGAAATAATAACTCTGCACCTGCTTCTTCTATCATGATAGTCACTGCTACCTACAGCTTGAGTCAAGGATTTTGGCCCCTGCAAAAAGTAGATAGATCAAGAGCGAGTTACTCATCACTACTGACGGGCTGGGTTACACAGGTCAGGCCGCGCAGTCATAATACTCAACACTTCCTTCTTATCATGTCGCGGTACATTCCGCCTTGAAACACAATATTCTTCCACACGTCCCGTTACTAACCACTACGTCTGTTGACTAAACAATGTCATGTTGACTTATACTTTCTTGACATGAGTGTCCCTCAGCTACGAGCATAGATATTATTTTCATCCTTCCTCTTTTCTTTTCCCATCCTATGCACATTTGTGATTAAATTTCTTTCTTATGACGCAACACACAGCTCGCTTACTAGACAAACTAAGGACAGGGGCCATTAACGCTGAATCGAGTTGTATAGCTCGTGCAAGAAACGATTACCGAAAAACAATGATGGCGTTGCTGCCTGTTTTGACGTGTGTATGTAGGCACGCCGAGGGGGGAGATGTGGGGACCGATGGAAGTACTGTCTCTTCCAAGAAGATGAACAAATGAGGACATCGCTGTGGAAATAAAGAACGTAGCAAGAGAAAACTTCGAAGCTAATTAAACGCGCAACATATGTTTACGCATGAAATAATAATACCGTGCGATACAAGACACGTTTTCACATGCAATGGAACAAACTAAAGTCGTAATGTAACTATCACAACGCAAGACTGATTCTATCGATGTCATTTCTCATCCGACTGTACTCTTGAATATCATTCAAGCTATCTCGTGGCCTTTCCTGTCGCCCGCTCTTCCTTATCGCAGTGTTTGATTCGCATTCCTTCCGTCGGTAATCCGTACTTTCGAGACCTATACCTATCGATTGCTATTAAAGAATGTTACTGCCGATCGATTATTATTGTTGTAAAAGAATAACCCCACACTTTATGTTCTATCGTTTTGTTTCCATTGTTACCTACAGATCGATTGTTTTATATTATTATTATTACTATTATTATTATTATTATTATTATTATTATTATTATTATTATTATTATTGTGGGATATATCTCAAATTTTTGTTCTATCATGGTTGTTACTATTACCCACCTATCGATTGTTGTCGATTATTATGATTATTATGAAAGAATAACTCTCAGAGTTTTATCATGATTGCTACTCTTACTTATCGATTCATTGCTTTGTGTTTATCAACATTGCTCTCGGTGTGCTATAGGATGTGGCTCTAGTTCGGTCTATTGTGTTTTTAGTGGTGTTGATTAACGGAATACCGGCAGGTAAAACGGTAGTACCTGGCTAAAATTACGCTAAACAGTTTTCGTACACCAAAACTTGCATTTTTTTTATTAAGCAAATTAAAACTAATATAACAATAAGCCATTTGTAAGTTAGTAAGTATAACAATATACAATACTAGTGATGATGCATATGTACATTTCAATCTAAATAATTACATAATATAATCAGTATGCAGTACAGAAAACAATTTCTCATATACACTTCAAGCTAAGCAAATTAACTGATATTAACAGTATTCAGTACTGAAAACAATCTTATATACATTTCAAGCTGAACAAATAAACTGATATAATCCGTATGCAGCACTGAAAACAATTTCGCATTTTACACTTCAAGCTAAGCAATTTAACTGATATTAACAGTATGCAGTACTAAATCCAAATCTCATATAAATTTAAAGCTGAACACATAAACTGATATATTCGGTATGCAGTACTGTAACAATTTTGCATGTACACTTCAAGCTAAGCAAATTAACTGATATTAACGGTATGCAGTACTAAATCCAAATCTCATATAAATTTCAAGCTGAACAAATAAACTGATATAATCAGTATGCAGTACTGAAACAATTTCGCATGTACACTTCAAGCTAAGCAAATTAACTGATATTAACAGTATGCAGTACTGAAAAGAATCTTATATACATTTCAAGCTGAACAAATAAACTGATATAATCAGTATGCAGTACTGAAAACAATTTCGCATTTTACACTTCAAGCTAAGTAATTTAACTGATATTAACAGTATGCAGTACTGAAAGCAATCTTATATACATTTCAAGCTGAACAAATAAACTGATATAATCAGTATGCAGTACTGAAAACAATTTCGCATTTTACACTTCAAGCTAAGTAATTTAACTGATATTAACAGTATGCAGTACTGAAAACAATCTTATATACATTTCAAGCTGAACAAATAAACTGATATAATCAGTATGCAGTACTGAAAACAATTTCGCATTTTACACTTCAAGCTAAGTAATTTAACTGATATTAACAGTATGCAGTACTGAAAACAATCTTATATACATTTCAAGCTGAACAAATAAACTGATATAATCGGTATGCAGTACTGAAAACAATATCGCATTTTACACTTCAAGCTAAGCAATTTAACTGATATTAACAGTATGCAGTACTGAAAACAATCTTATATACATTTCAAGCCGAACAAATAAACTGATATAATCAGTATGCAGTACTGAAAACAATTTCGCATTTTACACTTCAAGCTAAGTAATTTAACTGATATTAACAGTATGCAGTACTGAAAACAATCTTATATACATTTCAAGCTGAACAAATAAACTGATATAATCCGTATGCAGTACTGAAGACAATTTCGCATTTTTCACTTCAAGCTAAGTAATTTAACTGATATTAACAGTATGCAGTACTGAAAACAATCTTATATACATTTCAAGCTGAACAAATAAACTGATATAATCAGTATGCAGTACTGAAAACAATTTCGCATTTTACACTTCAAGCTAAGCAATTTAACTGATATTAACAGTATGCAGTACTGAAAACAATCTTATATACATTTCAAGCTGAACAAATAAACTGATATAATCAGTATGCAGTACTGAAAACTATTTCGCATTTTACACTTCAAGCTAAGTAATTTAACTAATATTAACAGTATGCAGTACTGAAAACAATCTTATATACATTTCAAGCTGAACAAATAAACTGATATAATCAGTATGCAGTACTGAAAACAATTTCGCATTTTACACTTCAAGCTAAGCAATTTAACTGATATTAACAGTATGCAGTACTGAAAACAATCTTATATACATTTCAAGCTGAACAAATAAACTGATATAATCAGTATGCAGTACTGAAAACAATTTCGCATTTTACACTTCAAGCTAAGTAATTTAACTGATATTAACAGTATGCAGTACTGAAAACAATCTTATATACATTTCAAGCTGAACAAATAAACTGATATAATCAGTATGCAGTACTGAAAACAATTTCGCATTTTACACTTCAAGCTAAGTAATTTAACTGATATTAACAGTATGCAGTACTGAAAACAATCTTATATACATTTCAAGCTGAACAAATAAACTGATATAATCAGTATGCAGTACTGAAAACAATTTCGCATTTTACACTTCAAGCTAAGTAATTTAACTGATATTAACAGTATGCAGTACTGAAAACAATCTTATATACATTTCAAGCTGAACAAATAAACTGATATAATCAGCTGAACAAATAAACTGATATAAGTACTGAAAACAATTTCGCATTTTACACTTCAAGCTAAGCAATTTAACTGATATTAACAGTATGCAGTACTGAAAACAATCTTATATACATTTCAAGCTGAACAAATAAACTGATATAATCAGTATGCAGTACTGAAAACAATTTCGCATTTTACACTTCAAGCTAAGCAATTTAACTGATATTAACAGTATGCAGTACTGAAAACAATCTTATATACATTTCAAGCTGAACAAATAAACTGATATAATCAGTATGCAGTACTGAAAACAATTTCGCATTTTACACTTCAAGCTAAGTAATTTAACTGATATTAACAGTATGCAGTACTGAAAACAATCTTATATACATTTCAAGCTGAACAAATAAACTGATATAATCAGTATGCAGTACTGAAAACAATTTCGCATTTTACACTTCAAGCTAAGCAATTTAACTGATATTAACAGTATGCAGTACTGAAAACAATCTTATATACATTTCAAGCTGAACAAATAAACTGATATAATCAGTATGCAGTACTGAAAACAATTTCGCATTTTACACTTCAAGCTAAGTAATTTAACTGATATTAACAGTATGCAGTACTGAAAACAATCTTATATACATTTCAAGCTGAACAAATAAACTGATATAATCAGTATGCAGTACTGAAAACAATTTCGCATTTTACACTTCAAGCTAAGTAATTTAACTGATATTAACAGTATGCAGTACTGAAAACAATCTTATATACATTTCAAGCTGAACAAATAAACTGATATAATCAGTATGCAGTACTGAAAACAATTTCGCATTTTACACTTCAAGCTAAGTAATTTAACTGATATTAACAGTATGCAGTACTGAAAACAATCTTATATACATTTCAAGCTGAACAAATAAACTGATATAATCAGTATGCAGTACTGAAAACAATTTCGCATTTTACACTTCAAGCTAAGTAATTTAACTGATATTAACAGTATGCAGTACTGAAAACAATCTTATATACATTTCAAGCTGAACAAATAAACTGATATAATCAGTATGCAGTACTGAAAACAATTTCGCATTTTACACTTCAAGCTAAGTAATTTAACTGATATTAACAGTATGCAGTACTGAAAACAATCTTATATACATTTCAAGCTGAACAAATAAACTGATATAATCAGTATGCAGTACTAAATACAATTTCGCATTTTACACTTCAAGCTAAGTAATTTAACTGATATTAACAGTATGCAGTACTGAAAACAATCTTATATACATTTCAAGCTGAACAAATAAACTGATATAATCAGTATGCAGTACTGAAAACAATTTCGCATTTTACACTTCAAGCTAAGCAATTTAACTGATATTAACAGTATGCAGTACTAAATCCAAATCTCATATACATTTCAAGCTGAACAAATAAACTGATATAATCATTATGCAGTACTGAAACAATTTCGCATGTACACTTCAAGCTAAGCAAATTAACTGATATTAACAGTATGCAGTACTAAATCCAAATCTCATATAAATTTAAAGCTGAACAAATAAACTGATATAATCAGTATGCAGTACTGAAACAATTTTGCATGTACACTTCAAGCTAAGCAAATTAACTGATATTAACGGTATGCAGTACTAAATCCAAATCTCATATAAATTTCAAGCTGAACAAATAAACTGATATAATCAGTATGCAGTACTGAAACAATTTCGCATGTACACTTCAAGCTAAGCAAATTAACTGATATTAACAGTATGCAGTACTAAATCCAAATCTCATATAAATTTAAAGCTGAACACATAAACTGATACTTAAGCTAAGCAAATTAACACAGTACTAAATCCAAATCTCATATAAATTTCAAGTATGCAGTACTGAAAAATGCATGTACACTTCAAGCTAAGCAAATTAACTGATATTAAAATCAGTACTAAATCCAAATCTCATATAAATTTAAAGCTGAACAAATAAACTGATATAATCAGTATGCAGTACTGAAACAATTTCGCATGTACACTTCAAGCTAAGCAAATTAACTGATATTAACAGTATGCAGTACTAAATCCAAATCTCATATAAATTTAAAGCTGAACACATAAACTGATATATTCAGTATGCAGTACTGTAACAATTTTGCATGTACACTTCAAGCTAAACAAATTAACTGATATTAACGGTATGCAGTACTAAATCCAAATCTCATGTAAATTTCAAGCTGAACAATTAAACTGATATAATCAGTATGCAGTACTGAAACAATTTCGCATGTACACTTCAAGCTAAGCAAATTAACTGATATTAACAGTATGCAGTACTAAATCCAAATCTCATATAAATTTAAAGCTGAACACATAAACTGATATATTCAGTATGCAGTACTGTAATAATTTTGCATGTACACTTCAAGCTAAGCAAATTAACTGATATTAACGGTATGCAGTACTAAATCCAAATCTCATATAAATTTCAAGCTGAACAAATAAACCGATATAAACAGTATGCAGTAGTGAAGACAATTTCGCATGTACACTTCAATTCGAAGCAATAAACTGATAGAAAACGTGTGAAGTAATGACAACAATTTCCATGCATACTTTTTCCCCTGTAATATTTTAAATAACCATGTATATAAATTCCAACCATTATAAAAATAAAATAGAATCTGACTTGCACAATTAAAGTAATTCCTTCACTCTATAAAACAAATCAGTACCTATTTATTCATCCAATTAGAAAAAATCATTCACTCCGGGAGAAACCACCCATTCTATACTCAGAAGGAACTTTTATTTTATTAAGACCAGTTAAAAGAAAATCATGTATTTAAATATGTTTACATTTGCCTATTTGAAAGTTTTTGTACTATCAAATTATAATTAATCTAAGTGACAGAGATAATTCCCGAAAAATAGGTCCCATTTTCGATGGAGAGTTCTGTTCCTTCTAGCCTGATAAATATTGGATCTCACTGGGATTTGAAACCAATGAAGGTAATGCTCCAAACATACGGAGCATTGCAATGATTGGATGAGATATATTGTGAACAAAAACCTGCGTTTTAACTTGCTACAATGATAGAGGGAAGAATACCACAAGGTTAATCAAGTGGGTATCAGATATACGTGCTTTAATATGGGAACACGCGCTCTGCTTTGATGTGTACTCGGGCCGCCGAGACCGCCGTCAGCTGTAGCAAAGGTCAAGCCATACGCTCGGTTACCGGTCAATCCGAAACGAACCGAAAATCACATTATTAATTATTCATTAATTTTGACGTTGCGTTCTATAATGGCAGAGTTAAATGAAATGTTTGTATCGGTGCGTCATTTCGGCATGAATTCACAATTCAACCGGGATTTTTACTCCAAATTGTTCAACATTTTAAATAAATGTAATTACCTCTATTGCTGGTGGACACATGTGGGTAGCGGACCATTAATACTGTGCCAGCGTAACCTGTGGGGAAAGTGTTGCTGTACATTTGAGTGAAATTCATTTTTTCTACACCTCACCTATCATAAATGCTAAATGTACAAAACTTTTCATGTTTAATATACATGCATTACACTTTATAAAACACTATTCATAATTTGAAAGACATGTTGGTTCAGAAAAGTGTGAATACAATTAATACTTATATATAATAAATTTTCAGTCAAATACACTTTTCAATTTGTGAGGTCAGATAATCTGTTACATCACAATATTTACTACGAAGTCTCTAATATTTTCGACTTTAAAAAGTCATCTTCAGGTGCATGAGATGCAAACAATATTTAAAAAATAGGTGATAAGTTGATCTAGCAATTAATAACATGGTAAGTAATGCACGTATTGGCATTTACAATTATATAAATTTCGTGCCTCTTGAGGTAAACTGTACATGGTAAAGCTGAACACTGATGCTAGATTCTCGTGTGTATATAAGACAAGGAGAAGGCACAGCATGATATTAACCTTATACAATTAAAGGCTACGTATTCTAATTAGATCGTATCATTAAAATTAAATTTGTACAGTTTGATATTAACTATGTTAAAATGTTAAATATAATGTATAAATTTAAAAGAGATGGAGAAGCTGTGATGCAAATGCTGTTGGTGGGAGAGCACGCTGTCTAATTCGTCGTGGTGAATGCCATAGTTGTCGTACTAAATATTGTGATGTAACAGATTATCTGACCTCACAAATTGAAAAGTGTATTTGACTGAAAATTATTATATATAATTATTAATACTATTCATAATGTTAAAATAACTAAAACTTACCTGTAAGAATATCAAATTTGCATATTTTTTTACAACCGTAAAGCATTTACATAATAAAATATGTAATTAATTAAATATCTGCAGGATTATTTTACAAAAATATCCTAAGACAGCGGTGGCGAAAATGTAATCGTGCGCCGGGCCACTCTGTAACCTGCAACGTACATAGCATCTATGGAGGGAGGCGGACACCCGAAGGGGAAGTGAAACAACTGTCTGACTTATTAACGCATTTTCATTTTCCTTACATCAAGCACTTAAATATAATTTTATACAGTACAAGGCTACAAACTAATGTTTAGTACGTGTAACAAAGAAAGAAATGAACAATAAATGAACAATATCACAACCTAAAATTAACTGTCTTCAGAATGTCTCTGCGACATAGTTTCAAAATCAGGAATTATGTCACTTACTGCCAGTCGTAGTTGATCACGAAGGTATATGTCTGTCAGTCGTGATCTAAATTTGGTTTTTACTATTTTAATTGTTGAAAATAATTTTTCACAAACGTAAGTTGTAGCGAACATGGCTTCAACAGAGCAAGCGAAAGAACGAAGCTTCGGATATTTATTTTTTGGCAAAGATTTGAAAGTTCAACATTTGTCAACTCCTTACATCTAGCTTTCATTTGACATCACATGGTAAATCAGTGAGTTCAAATTGAAGAGCTAACCGCATTATTCGTACATCTGCTGAAAAAGGGTCGACGTACAGAGATGATGATGATAATAACAACAATAATAACACTTAACCTTTTAATGTTTCATCAGTAACATGTAGTATAATGTCGTTTTATGTTATACAACCGTTTTCCTCGTAATACTTGTGAACAAATCATACATTTAATATTCTCATCACATTGACAGAAAAAAAATGCGTCCTCCCATCCTACTTGGGACTTTCGTACATGGTTTCGAGAGAGACATACGCCACTCGCAGGTCAGAGACAAATACAAATGGAACGGAGTTTGACTCCAGTGAGTGAGAGGGTGGGGGTTGGCGGAGGTTAGAAGCAAGCGAATGCACAGCTATCACTGCGAGCCACAATGTCTCGCGAGTCACGTTCTCGCCACGGCTGTCCTAAGACATACATCAACAACATAGTCTAGGTTCCTTTACCTATGAGCAAATATATTTTTCTTAATCAAATATTTTATATAATTTAATATTAAAGGTAACGATTAAGAAAAAATATATATAAATTTCTTGAAGAATTAGGTGAAAGATCTTGGACTACGTTGTTGGTGTAGGTCTTTAAGATATTTCAGTAATAGAATCCTGCAGATATCTAATTAATTGTATATTTTATTACGTAAATGCTTTACGGTTGTAAAATAAAACTATGCAAATTTGATTTTATTTATAGGCAAGTTAATTATTAGCTACTTTAATATTCTGAATAGTGTTTTATAAAGTGTATAGTATGTATATTAAGAATGAAAAGTTTTGTTCATTTTGCTTTTATAGCAGCTGAAATATATAAAAAAATTAATTTCACTCAATTTTGGAGGCAAATAGTGTACCTTCCCCTTAAAATGAGTTCAAACGATGATTCAGATATAGAAAATGCTGCACCTTCTGCAATTGAGTTTTATTACCATCGAAATCCTGCGTAGATGAAGTGGAATACAGTATGAAGAATTTGAAGATTCATTTTTATTTTATTTAATGCGCCGTTCACATTACGGATCTACCTAGATAATAATAATATCATTACATAACTAGTTGCGTAATGAATGTGTTTACAACATTTTTAGTAGTGATGTGAAATCCACATTACATAGTCAAAGTGAATAAAATGTGATGCGATACGCGGATATGTAACAAATGCGTACGCAGCTGTAAGCCTTAGATAGCACTCAAAGAATCTTCTTCATGGGCCACAGTTTGGGCCCCTCTTTACACATTGCTTCTGTGAGATAAGCTGGAAGCTGTAGCTTCGATTAATCATCGGCAAACTGTACACCCGTGGAGATGTCTGGGATGCTTTGACACCAGATCTTTCCAGAGAACTGCAGAAGAAAGGTGAACGCTAGATAACTTCACAGTATTCATGGCATGCCTTATCATCACTTTAAAGATGCACCACCATCTGAAGCTACCTCAATACGCGTAGAATTTATGGAAAGTCATAAACATAATTTTAAATCCTGCACCACCACCACCACTACCATCATTGTTATCACCTAAAATTATAATCATATGCCTAAACGTGTTGAAATTATCATTATTATAGTAAAAGCCATCTACAAAATCTTAATCTTTTTCTTCTTATTTTTCATTATCGTAGTCTACACTATTATTATTATTATTATTATTATTATTATTATTATTATTATTATTATTATTATTATTATTATTATTATTATTATTATTATTGCTTGACTATGCGGATGACGTGAATATCTTAGGAGAAAATCCACAAACGATTAGGGAAAATACGGGAATTTTACTTGAAGCAAGTAAAGCGATAGGTTTTGAAAGTAGGAATCCCGAAAAGATAAAGTATATGATTATGTCTCGTGACGAGAATATTGTACAGTACGAAATGGAAGTATAAAGATTGGAAATTTATCCTTTGAAAGATAGAAAAATTCAAATACCTGGTAGCAACAGTAACAAATATAAATGATACTCGGGAGGAAATTAAACACAGAATAAATATGGGAAATGCCTGTTATTATTCGGTTGAGAAGCTTCAATCATCCAGTCTGCTGTCAAAAAAAGTTAGAATTTATAAAACAGTTATATTACCGGTTGTTCTTTATGGTTGTGAAACTTGGACTCTCACTTTGAGAGAACATAGGTTAAGGGTGTTTGAGAATAAGGTGCTTAGGAAAATATTTGGGGCTAAGAGGGATGAAGTTACAGGAGAATGGAGAAAGTTACACAATACAGAACTCCACGCATTGTATTCTTCACCTGACATAATTAGGAACATTAAATCCAGACGTTTGAGATGGCAGGGCATTTAGCACGTATGGGCGAATCCAGAAATGCATACAGAATGTTAGTTGGGAGGCCGGAGGGAAAAAGAATTTTTGGCGAGGCCGAGACGTAGATGGGAGGATAATATTAAAATGGATTTGAGGGAGGTGGGATACGATGATAGAGACTGGATTAATCTTGCTCAGGATAGGGACCAATGGCGGGCTTATGTGAGGGCGGCAATGAACCTCCGGGTTCCTTAAAAGCCAGTATTATTATTATTATTATTATTATTATTATTATTATTATTATTATTATTATTATTATTATTATTATTATTATTATCTTTCATTGCAAACCCAGCTTCTTGAATATTTCCTATTTTCTGCTCATTTTTTTGTAATCAACATTTGTACCAGTTATGGTACACCACCACAATAATAATAATAATAAATAATAATAATAATAATAATAATAATAATAATAATAATAATAGTTGCATATTAACATGTGTGAGAGTCACTATATCTTCGTTGTCGTAGTAAGCTTCATACTTGTCAAGTGTAGTAATAGCGATCGTAATAATGCTGGTTTCCAATTTTAAAAACGTTCAGTTTCACGAAAAAAAAAAAAAAGAGTAACTTTTTTTCAAGATACTGTCATAGTTGTGGATTTCCACCCTTCAGCCTGATGTTTTATCTCGCGTCGAACTGTCTGCTCCCACAAACAGACTCGACGCTGGCCGGCACAATGGACGCCGATCGTCGGCCCAGGGTGAAAAATGGCTCTCACCGCCGTGCAGCTGCTAATATTGTTTGTCAGCGCGACCGTAATTAAAACGATGATGTTTTCAGTGTTAATATGTACATAAGCTAAAATAAACAAAAGACATACGTTGCCAAGGACTCACGGAGTCATCTGACATCATAGTTAAAGTTCCAAATACATGACTGTTAACTATTTTAACTTCGTGTGTTTACTCTTGCTTGAAATATACACACTATTAGTTTCAGCAGTTTTCTACTGCATGTATGCAGTTGACACTATTATTTTATTTTCGGCTGGAAATTAATAGTTTGAACCTTTCATAAATTCTTTGGTGTGCTTTCTTCTTTGTTTTGTCCTATGTTGTTTTAGGGCTGGTATTATAAACGTTCAGTTTGAACTTAAGTTTACCGTTGTTTCGTATTGTAAACCTTAACTACCAATTAATCTTGAGTTAACTTGAGTTTAACTTGATCAGTTGTCCTCTGCCGTTCAAACTGCAGTTCAAATCCCAATAGTGCAAGATGTCTGTTCCCACTATACATGTATGAGTCATCTAGCATCCGTAACCACCATCTGCCAATATTTGAGCAAATCGAGAACAGCATCCACCATGATGAACAATAAATTCGGCAAATCTAGTCTTTCAGGTGAAGCTCCCTGTAAAGCAGATTTGAATAATTTCAAAGAAAAAAATTGTTAAAAACCGGGGCCGGGTATCGATCCTGGACCTCTGGTTGACACGGTTTTTGCCAACTGATACCAGGGAACTCCACCCGACACCGTCTCAACTTTTCCCTTTATAACTCGCGTGGGCTGACGAAACGCCAGAGACCCACATCGAGTGCACACAATCTCTGTGTGACTTGAAATTGTGGTTTCCTGTTAACGTACTAGACTAGAAAGACTAGATTTGCATAATATATACGTCACTGTGTACGTTAAAACCCTTCAAAAACACTCGATTGGGTCTCTGGCATGAAATTTGTCCACGAGTTGTGTGGATATAGAGGGAAAAGTTGAGAAGTGCTCGGGTGGAAGCTCTGTAATTCAACCAGAGGTCCGGATCGATTGAACAATTCGTTTTTATTTTTTCCTTGAAATTATTCAATAAATTCGGCAATTACAAGTGGTGCCCTATTTTTCGATACAGAGATGATAATGACATGGAAATTGGAGAATATAGGTGGAATGATGGGAGTGAGACGGAAAAACCCTGATAAAATCCTTAACAACCTTGGCTTTGTCCACAACAAATAGGCTATAACTCTTCGGGATTTGAACTCTGGTCCTCGGTCGTCATATGTTAGCGCTTTGCCAATTGAGTTACCAGGGCACTAATATTATTCTATTGCAAGAAATATTAGACTATTAAATTTGCTCATAAATAAGTAAAATTTAAAAACCTCTCGTGGGATTACCTATGATTAATTGCTGTAATGGAAGATGGTGTCATTGCACAGTGTTGCAGAAATAAAACTGCGATTCACAGAAATATTTAGTCCTCTTTCACTATTACGAAATCTACAATGCATCAAAACCAAGAATGTTCATTTAATGATACATGAAATGAAGTGTCAGAACTTCAATTATCAACATTCAACAGTTAACATGAAATTTTCCAACGTCCCCTATGCATCAGCTGTGTCACGCAATCATGAAAAGATCTTGCGAAGTAGCTCTACCTGTGGCAGCACGAATAAAAGAGACTGTAAAAGTATCAGAAGAAAAGAAAAAGATCTAAAATCAATGTTACAATACATGTCTGCAAATTATGTTGATTATTATAAGAGAACTGTTTTGAATCACGTTTTGTAAAAGAGTGAAAAAATAAATTGGAGATGTACCCTTTATATTTCTTTTCACTTTTGGGTTCTATCTCCAACATAAATTATGCTCCCGAATTACTATGTTGCAACATTTGTTCGTTTTTATTCATTGATTATAAGTGTTTTACAAAATTCAACTTAGTTATAGTACTTAGTTAATTAAAACCTATTACAGTATTCCATAATTAACTCATCAAACTTCAATTCACATTTTCTCAGTTGTCGAAGTAGTGATGATAGAACTATTAAGAACTGAAGCGACGATATATAAATAATTTCATTGCTCACAACATTTTATGTAGCCATTAAGGGTTAGGTAAAGCTTACAGCAGTAAAATTTGGAAATATTCAACATTTTTTTCCTTCATTACTGTATCTTGTACAATAATTCAAATTAATATGTGTGAAACACTGTCCTTCTGCTATATGAAAAAAATATATTTTTACTATTTAAAAAATGATATTTCAAAATTCAGTTCACTGTGCAGTGATGAAGCGTTTCCCACAGAACTCAAAAACTATCCAACGTTCTGTGATGAAATATTTTGTATGTATTTATGCATCTCATATCTACAATATGATGCAAGATCACTTCTCTACCTTTGATAGATTGTGTAATAAAAAATAAATTCATTTAAAAACGGTCAAATATCAGTACTTTCTTCTAACACAAAATAAAAAAAAATATTATTTATTAAGGAATGTAGTTGAAAGAGCATGATATTGTAAACATGAGTTTCAGCAATAAAATAAAAGAGAGAGAACATGAAAAAGTTAACAAGTTTATGAGATATGAAGGAAACGCTTCATCACTGCACAGTAAACTGCCACCATTATTAATTTTGAAAAAAAAAAAAAAATTAATCTTAAAAATATTTTTTTCATGTAGCAGAAGGACAGTGTTTTACACATACTAATTTTCATTATTGTACAAGATACAGTAATGGAGGAAAAAAATGTTGAATATTTCCCAAATTTTACTGCTGTAAGCTATACGTAACTCCTTAAAGGGATTGCAGAGCAGCATGCTCACATGTCTGAGAATTGATACTGCTGCACCCTAGCGTATTAGTACAGAAAGTAGATTTTCGCAATCACGATAAATGCGAAATGTGCTCAAATGCTGTCAAAATAATTAATTTTATGTTCTAAAGCGGATTTAGTATATCATTGTAGTTTTTAAATCCGCAATAAAATGCGAAGTTGAGTACAAAATGCGAAATGTACGCGTTTATTTATTTATTTATTTACTTACTTGTTTATTTGTTTATTTATTTATTTATTTATTTATTTATTTATTTATTTATTTATTTATTTATTTATTTATTTATTTATTTATTTTTTTTATTTATTTATTTTTTTGCGAAATAAGAGAGAAATTATATTTCATGAGAATTTTTTTTATTAAAAAAAGCAGATTCTATGTAAAGGCGCCGTGACACATCATTCTTTTTAAATGTTTCGTCACACATCTTAGTTATTATCTGTACAATTAGCTCTAGTTTTCACCTAATTTGTCTGGTGCTGGTGGTAGAATATTGGTTGCCTATACGATCTCTTCAGGTGCAATGTTCTCTCACAAACAGTTGCAGTCTATGTGGTAGCGGGGATTGTGATTGAGTAGTAATATGAGTCGGGATAAAGTCACCATTAAGCAACGAGCGGGTTATTGTAAAAGTGAGCATTTTTATGTTGCACATTCTAATAATTTGATTTGCAAATTTTGTGAAAAGAGGTTGGCTTGAAAAAAAAACATAAAAAGTAATCAGCACACACGAGCGAAAGAAAACATCAATTTAAAAACTACAGAAAAACAACGTAGGTTTAAGTGGCAGGCTACTTCCTCAGAGCTGGAAAACAAAGAAAAGAAAATATGTAGAGATTATGGAAAGCAAAGAAATCTTATGTTAAAAAAATGAGTTTGTCGAAGACGCGGCTTTTCTGTGTTATCAGGCCCATGTCTTGGGTATGTTTCTCAGTTCACAATTTTATATCACTGTAATTTTATATGTTCCTTTTCTTACTTATTATTTTCTAAAACTTTAACTGGAAAATCTACAAAATGCACTTGTTAAAACATTCATGATACTAAATTTCTACAATGAAACTTTCTATAAAAATTGGTCCATTCCAAAACGCTACAAAATGATAAATTCTGAATTTAAAAGTAGGTACTATAAATGTTAAATTTGTAGTTTTAAGTTGCTAAATATCTACCATCTCTATGTATGAGTATTAGAATGAAACATGTGCCACTACTTGATCCCTTGTGACGTAAGGAAGGGAATGGTCTGCATAAAAGTACAAAAAATAATTGCGTAGAACAAGGATCACTGTCCGCCAATGGAAATCGTCTAGAAGAGCGTCAGGGTGTGAGTAGATGGCGCTTAGCAAGAACAGGATTGGATATTTATGTCTGGCACAGCACTATAGACCAAGCGGCGATGTATTTGGTGACAGAAAAGGGATTGTCTGCATAAGAGTATAAAAAATTGCATAAAAACAGGACTACTGTTCGCTTATCAAGTTCAGGATTGGCTATTTGTCTGACACAATACTCTCTTCTAACTGGTCAACCTTCACCGGGGTGTCGTCTGCGATGTATTTGGTGAGAGAAAAGGGATGGTTTGCGTAAGAGTATAAAAAATTGCATAAAAACAGGACTACTGTTCCTTATCAAGTTCAGGATTGGCTATTTTCCTGACACAGTACTCTCTTCTGACTGGTCAACCTTCACCGGGGTGTCGTCTGCGATGTATTTGGTGAGAGAAAAGGAATAGCTTGCATTAAAGTATAAACTATTGCGTAAAAACAACGATCCAGGATTGGCTATTTGCCTGACAGTACTCTCTTCTGACTGGTCAATCTTCACTGGGGTGTCGTCTGCGATGTATTTGGTGAGAGAAAAGGGATGGTTTTCGTAAAAGTATAAAAAATTGCATAAAAAACAGGACTACTGTTCGCTTATCAAGTTCAGGATTGGCTATTTTCCTGACACAGTACTCTCTTCTCACTGGCCATCCTTCACCTGGGTGTCGTCTGCGATGTATTTGGTGAGAGAAAAGGAGTGGTCTGCATTAGAGTATAAACTATTGCATAAAAACAACGATCCAGGATTGGCTATTTGCCTGACACAGTACTCTCTTCTCACTTGTCATCCTTCACCTGGGTGTCGTCTGCGATGTATTTGGTGAGAGAAAAGGGATGGTTTGCGTAAGAGTATAAAAAATTGCATAAAAACAGGACTACTGTTCCCTTATCAAGTTCAGGATTGGTTATTTTCCTGACACAGTACTCTCTTCTGACTGGTCAACCTTCACCGGGGTGTCGTCTGCGATGTATTTGGTGAGATAAAAGGGATGGTTTGCATCAGTGGCGGCTCCTGCGTATTTCTTAAGAGGAGGAAAGAAGGTAACAGGACGAAATGACATTCTTGAATGAAACATTCTACAAATTAGCCAACATGCACACATGTAAGACCATGTAGTGTTGGGGTTGGCCTTCCCTTCTGTATAGCAATAATCTGTTCTTGTAAACTGAGTTTCCTAAATTTTCCATAATGTATAATGTTTTCACTTTCATTCATTGCTGAATAATTGCACAAATTAACAATTACAAGGAAATTCACCTCGCAGCATTTTTCGAGTACACTACAGCATCACACGTGTTGGAAGAGACTATAGCTACTAACACATAATCGGAACCGCGGAGATGGGAATGGGAAATAATCTGAGGAAAGCGAGAACACTGCACCCACCCACGTGGTCTGTGTTGCCACATGTACATTTTACAAGTTCAGTATCACATGATTTTGAATAATATCAGTTCTTGTAAAGTCATACTACCATTATTGTTCAAAGTTGCCTGTGGCCAATTTTTTATGTTAAAAATAATGTAGTTTAGAGTACCTACTTTCAATTTCAAATATATTTGGACAAAACTGACAACTTGGCTGTTGCCCTGTCTAGTACACAATGAATGGAAGTGAATTTCAGGGGCTAAAAAGAGTTGCGATAGTAACGTAAAACTACTTCCTCTTTGTTTTATATATATCCAACTTTAACTTTCAAATATCCTTTAAAGTTTCAAACCATGAATAATAGCCTATATAAAGTGCAATGAATAATATTTTTGATTTATAATTTTAAGAAAAAGTTTATATGGTGTCTTTCATAGCGTTGCGTTAAAACTGTTTTGTTGTGCCTCGTCCTAGATGCGTTATAGTCTGGTTGAATGCAAGATCGTTAGATGGCAGCGGTAGCGAGCTTGCTGCACGACCAGTCGGTTTCTATATTTCCCGCCCATGCGCTGATTCAGAGGAGGGTCTCCTCCCTCTCCGTTCATTTACTTGCTTTAAAACTCTGCTTCTTTCTCTAGCCGCTAGTGCGCTGTTGTCTATGTGTGTTAACTGCAGTAAAGGAGGAATGGATTGGCTTTCCTCCACACAAACAATCTCGCATCTTTCTCACAGTTTTCTAGCAGCACATGAACGCGCATCGTTTAAAACTCGATCAACCAAGGTTTTCTTATAGCTGTGAACTTAAAAATTATCGAATCTTCTTGAATTTCAAGGCACATATTTTATTTGCTATTTACTTTCAAAAGAAGAAAAATGTGAGGAGGACGTTCCTCCCTTCCCTCCCCCGAGGAACCGCCACTGGTTTGCATTAAAGTATAAACTATTGCATAAAAACAACGATTCAGAGGATTGGCTATTTGCCTGACACAGTACTCACTTCTCATTGGTCAACCTTCACCAGGGTGTCGTCTGCGATGTATTTGGTGAGAGAAAAGGGATGGTTTGCATTAAAGTATAAAATATTGCATAAAAACAACGATTCAGAGGATTGGCTACTTGTCTGACACAGTACTCACTTCTCATTGGTCAACCTTCACCGGGGTGTCGTCTGCGATGTATTTGGTGAGAGAAAAGGGATGGTTTGCATTAAAGTATAAAATATTGCATAAAAACAACGATTCAGAGGATTGGCTACTTGTCTGACACAGTACTCACTTCTCATTGGTCAACCTTCACCGGGGTGTCGTCTGCGATGTATTTGGTGAGAGAAAAGGGATGGTTTGCATTAAAGTATAAACTATTGCATAAAAACAACGATTCAGAGGATTGGCTGCTTGTCTGACACAGTACTCACTTCTCATTGGTCAACCTTCACCGGGGTGTCGTCTGCGATGTATTTGGTGAGAGAAAAGGGATGGTTTGCATTAAAGTATAAACTATTGCATAAAAACAACGATTCAGAGGATTGGCTGTTTGTCTGACACAGTACTCACTTCTCATTGGTCAACCTTCACCGGGGTGTCGTCTGCGATGTATTTGGTGAGAGAAAAGGGATGGTTTGCATTAAAGTATAAACTATTGCATAAAAACAACGATTCAGAGGATTGGCTATTTGCCTGACACAGTACTCACTTCTCATTGGTCAACCTTCACCAGGGTGTCGTCTGCGATGTATTTGGTGAGAGAAAAGGGATGGTTTGCAATAAAGTATAAACTATTGCATAAAAACAACGATTCAGAGGATTGGCTATTTGCCTAACACAGTACTCACTTCTCATTGGTCAACCTTCACCAGAGTGTCGTCTGCGATGTATTTGGTGAGAGAAAAGGGATGGTTTGCATTAAAGTATAAACTATTGCATAAAAACAACGATTCAGAGGATTGGCTATTTGCCTGACACAGTACTCACTTCTCATTGGTCAACCTTCACCGGGGTGTCATCTGCGATGTATTTGGTGAGAGAAAGGGTATGGTTTGCATTAAAGTATAAACTATTGCATAAAAACAACGATTCAGGATTGGCTATTTGCCTGACACAGTACATACTTCTCATTGGTCAACCTTCACAGGGGTGTCGTCTGCGATGTATTTGGTGAGAGAAAAGGGATGGTTTGCATTAGAGTATAAAAATTGCATAAAAACCAGAACTACTGTTCGCTTATCAAATTCAGGATTGGCTATGTCGTCGCTTGAGTTCTCAATGATTTTATTTCCATTTAAAAAAAATTGAGTTAACTGCAGAATGTAATTCTTACTGTTAGAAAGTTTCTGAATCTATCATAATATGCCAAGACGTGTGGACAGTAAGATAAAAATCGACAATTCTTTTTTGTTCTACTCCATTAGTGTGGTGTTATTCAGTTCTTTTGAGTTCTATGTCCATAAGCCAATCAAAATGCTAGAATCACAATGTGACTGAACAAACAATAGGCCCGTGGCTACCATGGAAGATGAAATTCTGAATTTAGAATGATTTAAATCGGTATGTAAATAATAAAATAAAAATATTTGTGTTTATGTGCATGTTTTGTAGGTTTCAAAAGTATTTACATTAATTTTACAGTACCTGTTAACTTAATGACTTTATTGAAATGAAATTGAGGAATTAAATTAAATTAAATAATGGTTTATTTAACGACACTCGCAACTGCAGAGGTTATATCAGCGTCGATGAAGTTGAGGATCTATAATTTATTGGCTTATAGTGTCAATAATTTATTGTAATGTAAACGTTGTGACGTTGTATTTCATAAGGTAGCTTACAGTGGTACAATACATTATAATATGCCCTATCCACTGTTTAGGTTTTCAGTGAAGTCATATTTAAAATATTAATATTTATGTATTGTACTTACATAATCTGCTTGCCATTTTTATCATGTCACCTTTCTGAACGTTCTTTCTTTTCAGTATTGTTAACAGAGAAACAACATCTCGCTCAAGAAAAAGAAAGAGATCCTTCTAGTTGGAAGAAAAATAAGGCACTTTTACCATTTATGAACAGAAACAGACAAGCAGAATCCATTGAATAGAAATTTTCAGACCCAGGTCACAGCTTAGTGCAGGAGTAGATGCTGTGCACAGTGTCATAGAAATAAAACTGCAATTCACAGAAATATTTAGTCCTGTTTCACTATTACGAAATCTAAAATTAATCAAAACCAAGAATGTTCATTTAATGACACATGAAATGAAGTGTCAAGACTTCAACTATCAACATTCAACAGTTAACATGAAATTTTCCAACGTCCCCTATGCATCTGCTGTGTCACACAATCATGAAAAGATCTTGCAAAGTGTACCTGTGGCAGCTCGAATAAAAGAGACTGTAAAAGTATAAAAAAAGATTTAAAATCAATGTTACAATTATGTTGATTATAATAAGAGAACTGTTTTGAATCATGTTTTGTAAAAGAGAGAAATAATAAATTGGAGATGCACCCTTTATGAATGTTACAAATTTATATTTCTTTTCACTTTTGGGTTCTATCTCCAACACAAATAATGCTCCTCGAATTACTATGTTGCAACATTTATTCGTTTTTATTGATTGATTATAAGTGTTTTACAAATACATCTTAAGTACTTAATTCATTAAAACTATTACAGTATTCCATAATTAACTCATCAAACTTCAATTCACATTTTTTCAGTTGTCCAAGTAGTGGAGATACTGGATGTTCAGTTCAAAGTATGTCATGGCTCGCTGTAGGCGGTCATGTGGCTAGCCGATGAGCCTAGAGAATTCAATCTTCCTACACTTCCGCAGATGTGTATTACTTATGTGCAAGAGAAGTTGCCTAGTAAGCACGGCGTTCATTCAGAAGAGTACTTACCGATACGTACGGTAACGCCGGTAGTGGCAGGAATGTGAACTGTTTCGAAACATGTACTGAGGTGAGTTTTTTCTTACTGTCGGGATATGTGGAGGGGGTTAAGACGATTACTTACGTATTTGTTAACATTAAATTCGACGGTCAACATGACACGGAGCATCTGATTTGTATTGTGGAATGTTGCCGTACGCAACTGATGTACGACTTGCCCGCGCAAAACACAGTTCAAAAGAGGTTATGGTAGCACACAGACCGTACAGACCGCCATCTGTTGCTACGACGTTCAAGCTATACCGTACACGTTCTCAAGTTCAGATTGAACGCCTTGATTAATAGGCAACTTCTCTGACACAAAAGCTTAAACTCGCTTCAAATCGCTGACTCATCAACAGTGACGTAATAACACACTTTGAAATGAACACCCAGTAGAACCATTAAGAACTGAAGCGACGATATTTATATGTAGGGTAAAGGTGCTTAATTCCGTGATGCATTTTTTCACTGAATGTAACGTGGTTGGGTACCTTGCTAGGAAGTTCACCGATGTCTCAAAAGTAGGCGAAAGATGCACTCTTTCGAGAAAGATGTCTGGCGCTATGGTCGAACGGTAAAGCTTTGACTGACATTCATTAAAAAAAGTATCACGGGATTAGGAGTATCGCGGAAATAGGGAACTTTACCTTACTGCCGTAGGTACAGCAATAGCTCATTAAGAGTCATTTGAAAATAAATAAAGAAATAAAGAAAGAGAAAGAGAGAGAGAGAGAGAGAGAGAAAGAAAGAAAGAAAGAAAGAAAGAAAGAAAGAAAGAAATAATAAATAAGTAAATAAATAAAAAATTAAGTAAATAAAAAAATAAGTAAATAAAAAAATAAATAAAAAATTAAAAAAAATAAATAAGTAAATAAATTAATAAATTAATTAATAAAATAATAAAATAAGATAAATATTTCGTATAATCAGTGAAATCAGAATCTCTCTCGGCTGGATTTTAACAGATTGCAGAAGTGAAACAACTAATTTGCTGAAGACGACTAGTGATACAATGCTTTGGGAATTTCTTTCTTGAAATATTCTGAGCTTTAAACAAAACTACAGAGGACCACGTCTTCAAAATAGAGAAAGATGAAGGAGAGAGAGAGAGAGAGAGATGAAATTTTAATCGACCTGAAAGTTTCTTGTTGCCAAATTGATTACAACGGTAGATAAGAGTAGAAATTGGAACAGCTTGACGGCATCGCAGATGAAAGGGAGGTGGAGGGAAAGTTGGTTGGGTCTGGTCTTGGCAAGACCCCATGTGGTCCGATCTCATCACAGGCCGGTCAATGGGATCAGCCTCATCCCCCTTCGATGAGTCATGTGTAATTAGGATTATCAGAGGCTTGCATTTTATTGATTTGTGTCTCTTAGTCAATTAATGGGCAGACATGATGTTGACGACGTGCGCTATAAAATATTGCAACACCGCCATGTCATCAGGCAGCAGCGAGATTTATTGTCGAAACCACAACATAAAACATTTCGGAATGTGAGTGCATAAATGTGATAAATGTATCAGCCCCGCGGTCTGAGGTCGAACTCGTCCTATTTCAACATTATCATGCTCGAAATTTTTGTTTTGTTTGACTCGAAAGTTTTATTTTATTTCCACTTGAAATTTTTGTTTTGTTTCACTCGAAATTTTTGTTTTGTTTCACTCGAAATTTTTTTTGTTTCACTCGAAATTTTTGTTTTGTGTCACTCGAAATTTTTGTTTTGTTTCACTCGAAATTTTTGTTTTGTTTCACTTGAAAATTTTGTTTTGTGTCACTCGAAATTTTTGTTTTGTTTCACTCGAAATTTTTGTTTTGTTTCACTCGAAATTTTTGTTTTGTTTTACTCGAAATTTTTGTTTTGTTCACTCGAAATTTTTTGTTTTGTTTGACTCGAAATTTTTGTTTTGTGTCAATCGAAATGTTTGTTTTGTTTTACTCTAAATGTTTGTTTTGTTTCACTCGAAATTTTTGTTTTGTTTCAAGTGTAAAGTTTTTGTTTTTATTTACACGGGGCCCCTTTCCATAAATCAGTATTTTGGTTTTGTTTAATAATAATAATAAAATTTTGGTAGAGATTTGTTTCACAAACCGATAAAGGTTTTTTTTTCACAGATTTGACTGATGATCAAAATTTTGTGACAAAATATCGCTATCGAAATTGCTCCGTATTCAGGACTCTGTGACTGTTGCAACGTCTGCGACTGATCACTGCCATCGAGATTATCACGATGGCAGTGGTTTTGTTTTATTTTCACACTGACAGACTTTTTGTTGGCCGTTTCAGTAAACGCATTTTTGTTTGTTCCTAGATCATAAATTTTGGTTTTGCAAAATGTAGCCCAATGAGATTCGATCGAATGACTATTTGTGAATTCAATTTTTGTTAAACACGTTCTTCTATCAAATTTTTTTTTGTCTAATAGCCATAAGAAGTTTCTCGCTTCCGCAAAAAAATTACGAAAATTAACAGAAAATTTTTGTTTCGGACACAGCGAATTATTTTGGCAAGGAAAGCTTTTATTTTCAGTTTTCTTTTCCTGTTATGTGAAAATTGTTTAACCATCAATTTTGTTTCATGAAAAATTTGACAGTGTCCTTGAAAATTTTTCGCCTTGCAACAAAAACGAACTGGCCCTAAATTTTTGTTTTGCCTTCCAACACTGTAACTATAGCACAGGTCATGGATTCTGTTTATTTTCTCTGAATGTTGTGGTTTTCATTTTGAAATTTTTGAATTTCGGGAAGTTTGACAGAAGCAGACTTTTTGTTTTGCTCAATATTATAATGTTAATCACATAACCTCAATTTTGTTTTAAAATTTCAACTGATTTCGTATCTACAATTTGATATAACCTCTTGTATATGAGGTTAATTTTTGTTTTGTTTCAGTTAAATTAGTATTTATTTGTTAATGGTACATGTACAAATTTATTTGTTTGATTTTCATATAAACCACTGAAATTTTGAAATTATTCACATTGCACTGCTCTTCAATATTTCCTGTTAATTTTTATCGGTGTGACAAAATATCGGTATAATTCATGCATATTGTGCTTACTTAGCGATATAAAATATCGGTGTGACAAAATCACAGATAAAAGTCACAGATATTTAATTGTCACAGTCACAGTTGTTACAGATACTTGAAAATATCGTTTAAGCTCAACTCTAATAATAGGTTAGATTTTGGCAGTGGCAAACTCTTAAGAGGCTTTTGAGGCTTAGCCTACCAAAAAATTTGAGTTGTTTTACCTAGTAACAGCAGGTCTATAAGTTCGTAATAATGATATATCGTAACACTTGGTTGCATTCCGATCCTTCCATATATTAAGTTACTGTTGGCAGTCATTCCAGTATGGAGAGTGCAGTGCGAGTAGCGAGACTTAAGGCAAAAGCCTCTAAAGGCATGACTACGACCTTGACTCGTAAGCTTGAGGGGTGACTGGGGAGGGGGTATCGATTCGCTACATCTCCGTACTAGACGACGCTAACCTTCCCTGACAATATTATGTCGCGCTATATTGGTGTTCTCTGAAAGCGCTGCGATGTTCAGTTTGGTTTAACAAAAGTGCATGCGTGTGTATTACATATTAATTTTATGTGAAATGGTTCATACTGAGAGAACAATGAGATCATTATTTGAGAAACTCGTTTCCAAAAGTCTCTTGTTCATCTGATAACGAAAATGGTCTTCCTGTGTCCATGCATTCTTGAAATATAAGTCTACATAAAACTGTCATTATATGGCTTCAGAACGCCCTCTACACCACTAAAATCTTGCGTTAAAAGCGACTATTGGAATGAAACTGACTCTTGTCCACAGCAAAATTGCGACAAAATATTAGTTCCAGCTTTGGAATCAAAGCGTCGCATGCTCCCATGTGATTCTAAATTTACTCATCCTCTTCAGTTTCATAATCTCTCTTGCCTAGATAGTAAGGTAAAAAGGTTTTTTTTTTAAAATCTGTGTATTTCAAATTGTAAACTTCCCTGGCAGAAGTTTTTTTTTTTTTTTTTTCCTTTTAGAGAAGTAGAAATGAATAAAACCCTTAAATATGTAGATTTATGTAATAAAAAGCCATAATATGTAATGTGGGGTAAATATGTAGTATCAAATTTTAATATATTAATGGTAATTACAAGAGTCGCAAAGATTTATTTATATACGATTAGGTTGAAAGGAATATAATATGTAAATACTGTACATAAAAATCCGGTTTCTATAGTCCCGTCGCTCTAATTTCCGGCAGCCAATCGCCTTGCAGGTCGGCTACATTTAAACGTCTGCGTCTTGTGATTCGCTGGTGAAGACGTTATTCATTTCTTAAGGCTCGATAAATACTTAATATAATCACCCGCCATTTTGGCTCTTTCGTTGGCGTTCGCAGAAATCACACGAAGACGTTATTTGGCGCTCAATTATTTGGTGAATTACATTGCGTTTGATTTATTATCATAGGAGCTACGACATGATAATGTTTAACGGTGTGGCAAATAGATTCCTCGTATGGTAGCTCGGGAACGAAAGAACAAAAATGGCGAACGATACTACCTACCTAGACTTTATACAGGGTGTTTCAAAAATAGAGGGCATAATTTCAGGTATGTATTCCCCATTATCTAGACAATACAAAAAGTTCATTACAACATGTGTCCGGAAATGCTTTATTTCCGAGTTATGGACTTCAAAACAGTGATATTCACCAGAACGTTTTTCTTCCCGCAGGCAGTTGCCTTTACAGCAGATGTTCAAAATGTCCGCCTCCTGCTTAAATACAGTCCTCACATCGATGTCTCATGGCCCTGCGAACACGATCCCAAATTCCAGAAGTTTTGCGTATTTCCTCACAACCTGCCACAATTCGATTCCGAAGAGATTTCATGTCAGGCATCGGAGACGAACACACCAAAATGACCCCACAAGTAGAAAGGGTTCAAATCAGGTGAGATTGGAGGCCAAGCAATTGGGCCACTTCTACCAATCCTTCGATCAGGGTATCTGCTGGTACAAACGACGAGCCAGCGCAGCATTGCCGTCCGCCTTACCGTACATGAAGTTCACTTGTCAGCTCCTTATTTGAGTACATTCGCAAAGTACAACGCCAAACATAACACTCAATGTACTCTCAGAGTGTCCTCTGTTAATATCTGCTGTAAAGGCAACTATCTGCAGGTAGAAAAACGTTCCGGTGAATATCACTATTTTGAAGGCCATAACTCCGAAACCAAGCATTTTCGGACACATGTTGTAATAAACGTTTTGTATTGTCTACATATGTGGAATACATACCTGAAATTATGCCCTCTATTTTCGAAACACCCTGTAGAGCCTTCACTTCCTAAGACGTAAGCAAAGAGGCGGAGTCACGCCGGACATAACAAAGTCGCGACTATAGTTATTAATTGTTACGTGTTCAGAAGATGGCAGGTTACACTGAAAACCTTTAACACTGCAAAACAATATTTTAAATATTCAAATATTTTGTTAATTATAGCAATGTGATTTTGATAAGCTAATTGAAGGAAGTATCTATTTAACCATTACGTTTACATGCCACAATATCATCGTGACATAGAACCTCCAGATTTTCTTCTTTCTCGGAAGAAATCTTATTTCTTATTTTTTCGATAAATCCAACGCCTCCGAACTGCTTTGACCTGCAACATGGAGGTCTAAAGGCGAGGGTTGTAATCCCAATAAAAGACATAAAATTTGTCCTGACAAAGTCGATTCTGTAGGGATGAGAAGTGAATTGTATAGGAAATTCTTGGGAATAGAAATCCAACTTAGTTTTGAGAAAGACGCTTGTATGAAGACGAGAGATTTTCTGAGAAGCTGTCATAATGGTTGCGCTTGTTTTTTCCCTTCAGTTGCCCTAGGAAATAATTAAAACTTTGAAGACTGCTTCCTGGGAGAGAGAAGACAAATTCATTAACACGTGACAGAGACAGAAACAATTTGTGTGTCCTATGTTCTCAATTAAAGTAAAATGTCGGTACTTTTCTTCATAAATATTTTTATACCTGCAACACGTCCCTAGCGCCGGCCCCAGAAACACTTAAACTCGAATTCTACGATGTCACAGAACCTCTAGCAGTTTCTCTGCAGCTTTTCCATATGCTAACAAAACTTTTAAATTCTAGTACTTGTGAAAAGTCTTAATATTCGGAAATATTAACAGCAAATATATATATGCATTCCTAATATAAATAACTCTACATTTGAACTTTTCTACAGCGTCATCGAAGATACTAAAAAAATATTTGTGCGAGATCGTGCGTATTGGCTTGGTTTCCGCACAAAACCAACCCGCGGAAAGTCTAAAATTCCACATTCAGTATTCCCAACCTAACACACATAACAATTCCCCTCTTCTTACCGCTTAAGTGACATATTGATTTTACTGCTTTAGGCTTTTAACATATTATTTTTAGAGACGTTCAATATAGTAATAATTATAAATTGGAAACTTACCACTGCAATTTCATCTAAATTGCACTGTTAATAAAATTATTGTTTTTAAATATTTGCAAAAATTAAGTAAACTCTACAACTCCACTAAAGTTACTGCATTCGTGATGCAAGTAACATTAAGGAAGCCGTGAAAAAATCAACAAGATTCCAGACTCATCATTTCAATGTGCAGAATTAGATGTCAAAGATATTTTCCATTTGTAAACATCTCCTTGAGCGGTAAAATTATACTTGCCGATGTTATTACTGCAATGTGTTATATAAATAATATTGTTAAAATATTAAAATGAAAAATAAATCATTACATAACCTTACCGTTTGTTTTAAGTTCGCATTTATAGACTGGGGGAACAGACGTATATCACGGCCTGCTGGAGTATAGTAAACACAGAAAATATTTTAAAGCAACAATATTGAAGATAGATATTTTTGTTTTGCAAATTTGCCGTCATTGAACAGAAACCAAGATGGAGATTTCATTGCGACTAATTAGAAATTCCTCTTTCAGGTATGTAATAAACGATCTTCGCACAAAATAATGTACGATACACGAGCGGTATGTTTCTTTCAATTCTCGGAAATTAAAAAAGCTCAACTATGTTTCGCTTTTTCAAACTTTTCCTCGAACATGAAAACTTCAACATACCGCTCTTGTAACGTATATTACTATTGTGACAATAAACGAGTATTGCTATAAGAAAAAATAAACAAATACAGTAGGCCTAAATAAAATTCAAAGAATAAATACGTTCGTAATATTACGTAACCTCTAATAATAATAATCCGTGGCGCTGTAGCCCGTGAAGGGCCTAGATCGGCTGCTGGCTTCACGCCCACATGCCGAAGCAGAGGTGGACGATCATCCAACCAGAATGAAGGTATCGTGTAGTTAGCACGATGACCCCCCCCCCAGCCGTTAAAGCTGGTATTCGCAACCGGATTTCGCTACCTATCGTAGCTCCCCAAGTGCATCACGATGCTGGGTGAGCACCGGTCCCATACACTGCCCGAAATTTCATGAGAAAATTTCTTCCCCCATGAGGACTCGAACCAGCGTGCATTCCGTAACACGAGTCCTAGGCGGGATGCCTCAGAGTCGGTATCCATGGACTCTGGATGCCTTAGACCGCGACGCCACGGCGCGGGGTATTGCGTAATTTATACCTTACTATAATTTCATTTATAATTTTTGTAGGACTAAGTACCGTATTGCAACTTTTTAAAAATACTTTACACCATTTTTCTTTTTCTTTTGCGTTATTTTGAAAAATTAAATTACTGTACTTGATTCATAAAATAGTGAAATATAGGATAAAACTCTATACTTTAGAATAATTAAAATACATACTAGCACTCACAAATGAACAACGCTGATTCAAGAAAGACCTATTTTCTTTCTGCTTCCGTTTTGTAAAATACTACATTTTCAAATAGTTCAGTTACAATGGCGGTGCGTCAATAAGAGCACAAGAGCACGTGAACACCTTGTTTCCATTAATGCACGACTAGTTTTATTATTTAATACCGTATTGGGGATGTATAATATCAGGATCGAGTATTTTAAACTTCCCGCATCTTGCATAAACTTCTTATGTAAACTTGGCAACATCCGTTCACGTACAAGCCGTGCTCTTTTCAAGACGGTTACAGAAATTTCACGCATGCGCGGGAGAAAATTGTCTTTCGCTGGCCGCTTATGACTCGTCAAGAGCACAAAGCATTAAGTAAACAGTGAATCTACCCTACAGATGTCAGCTGCATCGATGCCTATCGTTTACATGCTATATCTCGAGAAAATTTAATAAGTCTGTATTTTAGCCTGCAGGTGTCAGCATCTCACTGTCAGAACGTTTACTTTATGTTGATGTGTGTACAGTGCTGCTACGAGAGTGTAGTTTGTGAATTACTATACTTCAGTGTCGGCATAGAGCATAGTTTGGCTTTCAAAGACGTGCTGGCTGAATGTGATGGTGGTATGAATTTAAATATCTGTATGGTGGTGTATATTATTAAAGAATAATATTTACTGGCATATATTTATAGTAATTAATCTATGCGAATGGGATTACAGTACTGGTATAATCTATAGTGTATCAGTGTGTTGTGAATCAAAATACAGTAGGCCTATATTACTGAACGCACGCTTTTGTAAATTGTTTTATGTATTAACTTTCAACAGACGTAAACAATGAACTCCGTTCAAGTAATTTTGGAGAGTAAAGAACTGGGTAAACTGGCTTTCCAGAAAAAATTGGAAATAAAAAGATTAGGTTTCATCATCATTATTATTATTATTATTATTATTATTATTATTATTATTAGGCCTATTATTATTATTACTATTAGGCCTATTATTATCATTATTATTATCATCATTAGGCCTATTATTATTATTATTATTATTATTATTATTATTATTATTATTATTATTATTATTATATGTTGTTTTGAATTTATATACGATTTTTTCGACAGTGAAACATTAAAATCATAACATTTCATATTAGGCTAAAAACGTACGATTTCAAATTCTCTTCGATTTTGGAACACAAAATTGTGAACACACATTATTTTATCACGAGTCGCCACTGTTCAGTTATCATTATTCCTTAGCCAAATCAAACTCATGGCGCATATAAGTTTTTCTTTCACCGCTCTTGGTGAACTTTTATTCCAATATTATTTTAACCACGAATCCTCTCCAAATTAACAAAAAAAAAAAAATTGTATTGGATTTATAGTTTGAGTTTAAACATAATAAAGACTATTTAATCTGTATTCACTCTCAATTTTAATTTTATTTTTGTCTGTATTGGAATCCCCTCCTGAACACGAGTCTTACTCATTCAGAAGTGGGCTAGTTTATCTTTCATTGTATTTATTAACGTGTATTCATTTCAAACTTACTAGCAACAAAATAAATAAAAAATAAACAAATATTGAAATTCTTGAAACTAGAAAAATGCATATTCTCTTCAAAATATTTTGGATTCTTAACCAGTGCTAGATGAAATCATCCTGAAAGTGAAGTCTGTGAACATGAATGAGAATATTTGAAACTACAGTAGAGGAGTTTTCATCTGTAACATACTTTCAGATCTGATTGTCTTAATATATCTTCTGTTTTCCTTATTATAAAATTAAAACAAACGTTATTTTTGTTTTTACAGTAAATTTCCATAAAAAATTTAAGGGCTTATCGGCTAAAAATTTTTATTTTATATTATGTATTTTGATAAGCTGAATCATTAATGTAGGCTGCTATTATTTCTTATTATTCATTCAATAAAGTTCATGTATGTTAGTGAAATTACACTTCTGCTGGTTTTAATGCCTAGGTACTCTAATTTAAGAGGTCTCAGACGTTCTATGCAATAACGACTTAAATTTTCCATACTTTATTTATAAATATTTAAACACGAGTTTTGTCTAAATTATAACAGATATTAGACTTGAATAATTTATTCAGTTTGAAATATTATACAAAACAAATTATGCAAGTATTATTATTATTATTATTATTATTATTATTATTATTATTATTATTATTGTATCTCCAATGGGGGGGGCCCTATTTTACATATGTATGCTAGGGCTATAGTTTTACACAAAAAAATAAGCATAAAGACAAATGGAAAAGAAAAAATAAATTATCTTACACAATATAAACAAAACAAACAATCCGTAGTTCAGATATTGCGATTGCAAAGCAAACATCAGACATCAATTTCAGACATACAAAAATCAGTTACAACACACATACGTAACACTTCTTAAATTGAACGAAGACATTGACTCGATTGTGACATGGACAAAGAAACTCCGTCTTAAAATCAATCCTGGAAAGACACAAGCAATTATATTAGGACACAAACGGCAAACCGACGCTGTAAAACACCTCGACATTTCCCCTGTTAAAGTAAGTACAGTGCATATCCCTTTCAGTTCTTCAGTAAAAAATCTTGGCATTCACATGGATAATAATCTCAACTGGGACATGCAAATCATAGAAACCTGCAGAAAAGTATATTCTATTATCCATGTGCTAAAAAGGATAAATGTTCATCTCCCCTCTTGCTTAAAAAAGTACCTTGTGCAGACACTTGCATTTCCCTATTTCGACTATGCGGACATTTTACTGATTGACCTCTCCAGCGACAACAAAATGAAACTTCAACGTGCTCATAATTTGTGTGTACGTTTTGTAAGCAATGTTCGTAAATATGATCATATTACCCCATCCCTGGAAGCAATAGGTTGGCTTAAACTAGATAAGAAAAGAAATTTACATTCACTTTCTTTCTCTTCGAAATCTTGAACTCTTCTATTCCTTCGTACCTGTCGTCTCGCTTCACTTACCTTTCTTCCCACCATAATCTGAACACACGCTCTCGTCATGAAACAATACTAACAATACCATCCCATCGCACCTCCTCATACTCATCTTCTTTCACAATAGCCCTGCCAAGACTCTGAATTCGCTAAGCATCAGGGACTGTCGAAATAAAATTGAATTCAAACGAAAACTTACTAGGAACTTGGTCAGTAATTGATTACTTGTAAATAGTTTCTTTAATCTATGACAAAATATTTCAATATTCAGTAATTTCATCACTATACAATTTTGTTATTCTAGATTTAATTTGTAATTCAGTAAATATAAAATATTCTTTGTTTCTCTATGATAAATTATCTAGCTTTAATTATTCAGGTAATATTTTCGTATTTTGATTTTATTGTAATTGTAAATTTAATACTAACTGTAATATTATTTGTAATTGTAATTGTAAATTTAATACTAATTGTAATTTTATTGTTGATATTGTAGTTGGAATCTCCTGGTAGAGGGGCAGAGAAGGCCTGACGGCCTTATCTCTACCAGGTTAAATAAATAAATACTAAATACTAATACTAATAACACAAATATGCAGCTTTCCTTACCATAGGCCTGCATAATAAATTAATACACAATAGTCACAGAAACACAATCAAACTATAATTAAGACATTGCGACGACATGAAGAATCCCATAACTATGACTCACATGCATAACAAATCAAGCATCCGCTACAACACATACACTTCAACATAGTAACCACACTTCTAAAAGTTACAAATCTGGCTCCAAGAAGAACAAATAGGACACTGTTACTAAATACTGTTATTTTCTACAAGGTCTTAAACACATCTGTAATAAATCTGTGAAATTCCTTTAAGCAACATTGTTTCAGAAGAACTTTTGTTATTGGTGGTGAGAAAGTTGTATCGCACATGCTAAGATGGGTTTGTAGCCGGTATCTCTTGCATTCTTGTAGCAAGCACTCGAATAACAGGTGGAAATGATGCAAGTATAATTATGTACTAATGAAATTTCTACATTGTTATAAAACTTAACATTGTTTTTCTCTAAACATATGTTGTAACTTAAGCTGTTATTTCTTTCAGTGCCTCAATTAAGATGAAAACCTGGAATATTACATGACTCTCCTTATAATTATTCCACCTAAGTACGTACAGGACAACATAATAATGATGATGATGATGATATAATGCAAGAAATATTTTAATGAAACTGTCAGAATAACGTTTTCAAAGGATTGTGCATCTATCTGAATACGAGGGAGTGTTTTTTTAGGTGGAACAGGCCGTTTGAAAGGTTGACACAACCAAATCGACAGTTCGTGCCGCGCACGTGGCAAGAAAAAAAACGCAATATCGGAGAAACATGGACCGGTCTATTTTGCTCTCTGAATGGGGCGAGGCACCCTGCATGACAGCTGCTGTCAAAAGAAAAGCTTCCTGGGGTGAGATTAACTGTTATGTATCACCCCCATGTCCGATGGCCACAACAACAGATGTGCCTGCATCCAACACTTGCTCTCCAAGCTTGCTTATCTCATCTATTGATCCGCTCAGCTTTAATCGAATCCCTTGTATCTTAGCGATACATTGCTCTGTCGATATAGTAGGAAGCTAATGTTTACCTATTTAGATATAACACGCGAAGCAAGTCCCCTGTAATCGGTAAGCATCGTCTTTAGATAGAGCAGGAAAGTCAAGGAATATTATAGACAGTAAAAATCGATGATACTGGAATAGGTATTTCAGAGTTGTTAATTCATTATAAAAAGTGAATCTTAAACAGCGTTAATGCAAATTAATTTTATTTCCCAGAACATATAATACAATAATAAATGAATAAGAAAATCAATGAATAAATGAATAAATAAATAAATAAATAAATGGATAAATAAATGAATAGATAAAGAAAGAAACAGAGAAAGAAATAAAGAAAGAGAAAGACAGAAAGAAAAGAATAAATGAAGAAATCAAGAAATGAAGAAATGAAGAAATAAATAAATGAAGAAATAAATGAAGAAATGAAATAAATGAAGAAATGAATAAAGAAATGAATGAAGAAATGAATAAAGAAATGAAGAAAGAAATGAAGAAATGAATAAAGAAATGAAGAAATGAATAAAGAAATGAAGAAATGAATAAAGAAATGAAGAAATGAATAAAGAAATGAAGAAATAAATGAAGAAATGAAGAAATAAATGGAAAAATGAATGGAGAAATGATTGGAGAAATGAATGGAGAAATGAATGGAGAAATGAATGGAGAAAAATGGAGAAATAAATGGAGAAATAAATGAAGAAATGGAGAAATGAATGAAGAAATGGAGAAATAAATGGAGAAATAAATGGAGAAATACATGAAGAAATAAACGAAGAAATAAACGAAGAAATGAAGAAACAAATGAAGAAATACATGAAGGAATAGATGAAGATATAAAGAAATGAATGAAGAAATAAATAAATAATGAAAGAAAGGAGTGGGTGAGTGAATGAATGAATGAATAAATGATTTAATAAATAAACAAAAATTAAAAATAAGTAAATATTACCTTACTCTTTTCAGCAATATCCTTAACATTTGTGCCGTTTCCAAAGCGTTGAATAATATTGACTTTGTCAGAAATACTCAGACGTGAACGTGTTTGTGACACGATGCCTTACCGGTATGCGTTGGCTTGGATTCTCGTCACAACAGACCATGTTGTACTGTTTTCTGCTTTCTTTAGACCAGCCGTGGCGAAAATGTGACTCGCGAGCACATTGTGACTCGCAATGATAGCTATACATTTCTCTTGCTTCCTACCTCCTACGACCCCCACTCTCTCACTCACTGGAGTCAAACTCCGTTCCATTTCTATTTCTCTCTAACCTGCGAGTGGCGTAACGTCGCAATGTCTGTCTCGAAATCATGTACCTCTACATGAACGAAAGTTTCAAGTAGGATGGCGATTTCTTCGAGCTATGATTTTGGAACTGTAGTCACTGTCGGAACCAGTGACAAACCTGCCATAGCGACAAAATAACAGGTCTTCAAATCACACTCCACTACTACTTAGTACAATAGACCAGGGATGGCTTCCATGCTGTAAATACCCAGATTACTTAATTACTTACAAATGGCTTTTAGAGAACCCGAAGGTTCATTGCCGCTCTTACATAAAACCGCCATCGGTTTCTATCCTGAGCAAGATTAATCCAGTCCCTACCATCATATCCCACAAACCTCAAATCCATTTTAATATTATCCTCCCATCTACGTCTTGGCCTCCCCATAGGTCTTTTTCCCCCTCAGGTCTCCCTACTAATACTTTATGCGCATTTCTGGATTCATCCGTTTGTGCTACATGCTCTGCCCATCTCAAACGTCCGGATGGGGTTAGCAATGTTAGTCCATTACGTTCTCGTCCATTGGTAATTTGGTCCTAATGTTACGTTTGTCCAGTCTGTCCTGCATCAAATTTTGTCCACAAATCTTTCGTCCATGTCATTTTAGTATTTTGTGAAATTTCGTTCTTTATATATTTTGCCCTTACCTGATTTAATCCAAATTTATTTATATTATTTATATTATTACGATGTACCGAAGTACATATATTTCCGTGCAGAAATTCTGCGTTATCATATGATGAAGGATGAGTGAAACAGAGAAAAATTCTCTCCGGCAGCGGTATTTGAGCTCGGGTTTTCAGCTCTACGTGCTGACGTTCTATCCACTAAGCCACACCGGATTCCCATCCCGATGTCGGATCGAATCCTCTCAGTTTAAGTTCCACCTTTTGGATTCCCTCCCTAATAATATGATATGCGGGTGGGGGGAAATATATCACTTAGTGATTTAAGACTTAAGACGGCGCTTACTCCGTCGGATCCCGGCCACTTAGTCACTCATAATGAGTGCACCTCTGCACGTGTGTGGACATGGTTCTACTGTCATACATCTGATGACGCAGTGCATGAGGGTAGGCTACTAGAGGGAATCCAAGAGGTGGAACTTAAACTGAGAGGATTCGATCCGACATCGGGATGGGAATCCGGTGTGGCTTAGTGGATAGAGCGCCAGCACGTAGAGCTGAAACCCCGGGTTCAAATCCCGGTGCCGGAGAGAATTTTTCTCTGTTCCACTCATCCTTCATCAAATTTATTTACTGGAAATTTTCGTAGCTGTGTTTATTACAAAAAAAGAATCACTGAAATAAAACATGAGATTTATTTTCAGTTATTTCAAAAACGAAGATCATGCATCCATTGCAGATATTTCTTAGAAAGTGTAATTTCCTTCTTTAATTTCCATCTTCGGAGTTCTGCGGGTTGCTGTGTAATTTCATTACAGGTTGACCGATTCTCACATCGCCAACATATCCTGGTTCGATCCTTATTATAAGAGTGGTGTTGATAACAGTAGTCCTCTTTTATGAGTAGTGGTTTGTTCCTTTTTGAAGCAATTACTTTGGGATCCATACCTGATAATTTTAAGTAAAACTAATGTATGCATTGCCTAGCAACACCTGTCCATTTTTGAGTTCTCCATTATTTGGTATTATATTATTGCATCTGTTTAAAATGTGCTTCTAGCATCTGAATATCCAAAATCAATCAGGATTGGACAAGGAGTTCACTCCCGCCAATAAATGGATGAGACAACCTGATCACCTCACTAGCAGTGAATGGAGACTACGTCTTAAAATGACAGCTAATGTTTGTCCGCTGCGTGCTATACCAGGAAGGTCGCGAGACGGAAACCAGTGTCGTCGTTGCGTCAGTGAGATTGAAACTCTTGGCCACGTTTTGGGTGCCTGTCCTTTCAGCGAGACACTGTGGAACTCTAGAAATCATAGAATCAGGTCCATGATTGTCGAAGTCTTGAGGAAGAAAGGTCTCACTGTACACGAAGAAGTCCATGGCATCTCTCAAGAGGGATCCTGTCGGCGAATTGACATGCTTGCCAAGTCCACGCAGAAAAATGCAGAATTTATGAGCCCACAGTTCCATTCTATTTGGAGAAATATCACTCACTTCCATTGAAGTAGTTGGGCTAATGGTTGGCGCTAGGGGCACAATACCTCGCCTCTTTGTCAGTTTCTGCAAGAAATTCCAGCTGAACAACGACTTCATTCGTGATGTTTCCCTTACTGCTATAAGAGGATCACTTGCCATTTTAAAATACCACCTGTACTTTGTTTCCTAAAAAGGAATTCGTTTGTTTATTATGTTTAGGCCTGTTATATGTATGCTATTATCCTTCCTGTACTCCATTTCCCTGTTTTGTTCGTTCCCCACATTTCTCTTTTGTGGTTTGTTTTGTTTTCACTCTGTGTTATGCTTTGTCCAATGAGGCAGTCCCGTTATTGGGAAAGCTGAAAGTGTGTTTTCTTATTATTATTGGACTAAATTTTTGTGGACTAAAATATTTATGGACTAAATTTACTCTTGGACGAAAATCCTATGGACATATTCCACTGGACTTAAATGTGTTGGTCATAGAAATTTGGACGAAATGTTGTATTGGACGAAAATGTTTGGACAAACATTCCTGAAACCCTGGATGTAATACCCAGATACTAAAAATAAATAGTGTTGAACATAGAAGAAAATTCGACAAAATACTGCGTTGATTTGCTAGAGGTCAAAGCGACAGTGATCGAAACATCTTGCAAGCATTATAAAAGGGCGAGAATGTTGTAAAAAAATAAACTTTCTGTCTTGAAGACTTTTGCCAGGCTAAAGACGATCGCCCGTTTTAATTCTACGTTGTGGCAGACGATACATTTTGCTTATCAAAACACAATATGCTGACATGACAATAACAGTGACAATGGCAGTGCGCCAAAGAATATATAATTATTGGCACACAAGAGCTCGTCTAATGATGGAGTGCACGTTTGACGTTTTGACAAATGAATTATTTTTCACAGACCGCTAGACGTTAGCACGGAATTCTATAACCGCAAAATTAGTCATGCTGTGTACTTCGCAGTTCCTACGTCAGGATGGCACACATTTCGTTCGCATTGTAAGTGACTGTTCTCTTGAAAGTAGTGAAAGTAACATACGTTATCATCTCGCTATCACCATTTCCATCGACGTTGAATGATGATAAAGCGTCGTTAAAAAAGCTAATTAAAAGTTATAGGTGGATTCAACGAATTCGTATAATTACGTGAAATTATGCTGTTCATGATTATTATTGTGAGCATGGCTGGAGTTGTAAAGATTAGAGATGAACAAAACTAACTTCCGCTCGCGCTCGCTGTGTTCGTTGCACTTGTCTCTCGAGTCTCGTCTCGTAGCTCTCGTGCGCTTCGAGTCTCGCTCATTCACGAAATAGCATTAATTTGGTCGGCGTGAAAATATTTCACAACTTTTAATAACATACAACATTGAAATAAATAACATTAGAGATGTTTATTTGATACAAAAAGAGTTGTGTATAAATAGAAGAAAGAATTCTCAAATAAATTTGCATTTCTAAGAAACATAGAACAGAACGTTAAATAAATCGTTAATAATTTTTACGTGAGATTGTACACGTGATCTCAAACATATTGTAACGTTTATTTTACTTTTCCACCACGTTAACAATGTGACTTTTATTCTTAATGATTCACCCTACAACAATGGGTATTCCACTCAACACAGCAACACAGTAGTCGTTATTGCACTCCACACGACGACAATGACAATACAGGCTATTATTGAGAAGAACAACAATGTACTCCTAATTTCAACTAATGTTCACAAGCACTATGTGCAGAACAAACTTGTCAGTTCTCAGCAGGGTTGCCATACGTACGACTATTTTGACTAATTGTACGAGGTACGACCGCACTCCATGTCGTACGCAATTTTATACGACTATTTCGCTGAGGATACAAAATTATTATGAGTTACAGCTCGCAAGGCACCGGCCGCAATTATTATCAAATTTGACCCTTATCTAAGCAAGAAATGAAGAAAGCAGAAAGCTCACGCAAGCAAATTATTTTGGAACTTATAATATTGGTATATAATTAAAATAAAATTAATGTTTAATTCGTCCTTTTCAGACAAGCTTTCTTCATTCAATATGTGCTTCACTAATGCAAAAGGAACATATTTTAAGAGTGGGGAAAATACTTTGAAAATCGATTTGGTGACTACGCTTGTCATTCAAGTCATAATTTGCCATCTTGAGCTCTAGGTTTCATGTATACCAAAGTAATACCAGTTTAAATTAACTTCCCTTGTATGTTCGACAAAGGAGATATTTTATGAATGAAATAGTACCGCAATAGGATTAAGAAGTCTAAACGCGCGACATTATAGCAGTGTCGGTTTCGAGTCGACTGCAGTGTGAATTAATTTTATATAATTTATCAGCTGTCGTATTGATTGATACTAAATAACAAAGATCAAATTTCTTCTGATTAAAATATAACAATGTTGTTTCTGAACAACGTCATCGTGCACGCTTTACGGCGATGACATTTTTGATGATGAAGAAATTGGTGGTGATTTGTTTGAATGTCGAATGTCATTATGGATGTGAACAATATATAATTATTACTAGTATTCTTAACTGAGACTGACATTTTGCGGTAGAATTATATGATTTTACGACGCTTATCAACTGCGATAGTTATCTAGCGTCTGATTGAGATTAAGATGGTAAAGCCAGCGAAATAAATCCACGGTCTAGCGCCGAAGTTGCTCCGCATTTTCTCTTAATGGTTGAGAGAAAATCCCATAAAATACTTTAACCAGTTAACTTGTCCCAATCAGGATTTGAACCCCGGTTAACTAATAATCTACAGCGAAGTGAGAGATATACGACAATTTTATGTTGAAGTACGACAATTTTCATGAGTTGGTACGACGATTTTGTTTCCTTTATCTGGCAACCCTGGTTCTCAGTTCACAGTTCGTTCGCCTTGACTAGTTCTTCTAGCTCACTGTTAAAGTTCACTGCACATCGAACTCAGGTCCACCTTGCTCGCTGCTGTCCAAGACTTGAAGACTGACTGAAGACTAACTCACTGCTCCGAAGACTGCTCGCGCTTTTATTATCAAACCGTAACATCTCGAATCTTCGATTCGCGTGGCTTTCCAAATCTTCGAGAGGTATACGCTTCTAGATGTCTCCCCTGCTCTCTCCGCTCCGCGCCGCCACCATAGTCTTCTTTCCCCTCGCTCCATGCCGTGCTACAGCGCCTACCGAAACTCGAGTTTCGTTTCCCCGCGCCTTCCTTCTCGCTAGATGCGCGCGCAACTTCCAGACACGACCAGAATATTCCGGCCTGCCACAATATGAAAAAAATTCCTGACCTTTTAATAAGGGCCTAGTAATCAAGTACAGATTGGGGAACGGATTATTATAGAAAGGTAGAGATGATGTTTCAAATAGACTTTGATTGTTTATACATACCGGTAATATAACAGTTGCCAAAGTAGATAAAATTTCAGTCTGGTATAAACAACTGTGACGATTCAAGGCTGCTTGTTGTTCGAGAGTTGACCACTCTTGAACGTTCATTTGATTCACTCACAAGCAGTCAACGACGGTCTACGGTCGCGAATCATTCTGTATACATGAGTCGTCATGTCACCTTCAAGCAAAGAAGAACCTTTGAGGGCTTCGGTGTCTCTTATACAGAACTGAATCACGTAGAACACAACATCACTGAAATTCTGCAATTTTTGGAAAAACCGCGAAGGACATCTACTGCGGCGGACGGCGGCTCTGACATCGCACAAACACAGGAGATGCCATATATATATATATATTTTTTTTTTCCAAAGGGAGATGATAATGAAATGGGAAATTATGGAGAATATTTGTGGGATGTGCTATGAAAAAAATGAAGAACCCAAGAAAAACCTCCCAAAACGATGACTTAGTCCATCGCTGAGATCTAAACCCGGGTCTACTATCGACGTAAGCCAGCGCTCATAAATAATTGTGGAACTGGTATTAAAATGTCTTGTCGAAGTACAATTACTGCCTCAATTATGTCAAAACTTAAATGTTAAAAATGAAATATAGAAATAAGCCTTCTTGCTTTCGTTTTATCTTACGACAAGTCGCTCCAACCTGGCTGGCAACACTGCTGAACAAACCTCTTCTCAGGGTCCCATTTTATAATGTTTTAATTTCTTGTCATATGAAGCAAGTTGTCCTTCAACGTCGTAATTACTTGATCGATTTTCTCGTCTTGTAACGTTACGCTAATACGTACTTGCAGAGATTATGGAACGGAAGAACTTCGGTTTAATCTCGGAACTTGTTAACATTACTACAAGCTAAATTGTCTCGTCGGTGATGAGTAGAGTTGGGATTTCATTGCCCTACTAGCTACTGTTAACTGCGCAGCAAGTAGGCCTGTATTTAAACTTGAAAGAAATATAAGCAGAACACATTAGCAACCAGTTTCTGAAGCACTGCTCGCTTCCCCACAGGTATAGTGTGATGGAGAACCTTCTAAGGCAATCAAACACAGCTCTCTTTTTTTAATAAATTTTACATTTTATTGCAGACATTTCACTAGTAACTTAATACAGATAAAACTTAACGGCACTTTTAAAAAAGTGATCGAAAATTACGTACGAGTACATTTAATAGGCCTACACTTCTATGTATGATAAAGACAGTCATTAGTTCACTGATATAAAAAATATATAAATTAAAGTCCACACCTGTGGAGTAACGGTCAGCGCGTCTGGCCGCGAAACCAGGTGGCCGGGTTCGAATCCCGGTCGGGGCAAATTACCTGGTTCAGATTTTTTCCGGGGTTTTCCCTCCGAGCAAATGCCGGGTAACTTTCGGTGCTGGACCCCGGACTCATTTCACTGGCATTATCACCTTCATTTCATTCAGACGCTAAATAACCTAGATGTTGATACAGCGTCGTAAAATAGCCCAATAAAATAAATATAAATTAAACACACTTCTGTGTATAAAAAAAACCATTCATTGGTTCACTGACTTAAATAAAATAGGAAATACTCATAGATACGTAAATTAAATAATTTCTGCAACCAAGTTTTTTTATTTGGTTATTTAACGACTCTGTATTCAGCGTCGATGAGATTGGCGATAGCGAGATGATATTTGGCGAGATGAGCCGAGGATTCACCATAGATTACCTGCCATTCACCTTACGGTTGGGGAAAACCTCGGAAAAACCCAACCAGGTAATCAGCCCAAGCGGGGATCGAACCCGCGCCCGAGCGCAACTTCAGACCGGCAGGCAAGCGCCTTAACCGGCTGAGCCACGCCGGTGGCTACAACCAAGTTAATAGTAATAATAATAATAATAATAATAATAATAATAATAATAATAATAATAATAAAAAATACATAAATACATACATAATTAAATAATTTCATAATTAAATACACAACCAAGTTAATAATAATAATAATAATAATAATAAAAAAATACATAAATAGATACATAATTAAATAATTTCTACAACCAAGTTAATAATAATAATAATAATAATAATAATAAAAAATACATAAATAGATACATAATTAAATCATTTCTACAACCAAGTTAATAATAATAATAATAATAATAATAATAATAATAAAAATACATAAATAGATACAAAATTAAATAATTTCTACAACCAAGTTAATAATAATAATAATAATAATAATAATAATAAAAATACATAAATAGATACATAATTAAATAATTTCTACAACCAAGTTAATAATAATAATAATAATAATAATAATAATAAATACATAAATAGATACATAATTAAATAATTTCTACAACCAAGTTAATAATAATAATAATAATAATAAAAAATACATAAATAGATACATAATTAAATCATTTCTACAACCAAGTTAATAATAATAATAATAATAATAATAATAATAATAATAATAATAAAAATACATAAATAGATACAAAATTAAATAATTTCTACAACCAAGTTAATAATAATAATAATAAAAATACATAAATAGATACATAATTAAATCATTTCTACAACCAAGTTAATAATAATAATAATAATAATAATAATAATAATAAAAAATACATAAATAGATACATAATTAAATAATTTCTACAACCAAGTTAATAATAATAATAATAATAATAATAATAATAATAATGATAATAATAAAAAATACATAAATAGATACATAATTAAATAATTTCTACAACCAAGTTAATAATAATAATAATAATAATAATAATAAATACATAAATAGATACATAATTAAATAATTTCTACAACCAAGTTAATAATAATAATAATAATAATAATAATAATAATAATAAAAATACATAAATAGATACATAATTAAATAATTTCTACAACCAAGTTAATAATAATAATAATAATAATAATAATAATAATAAAAAATACATAAATAGATACATAATTAAATAATTTCTACAACCAAGTTAATAATAATAATAATAATAATAATAAAAAATACATAAATAGATACATAATTAAATAATTTCTACAACCAAGTTAATAATAATAATAATAATAATAATAATAAAAAAATACATAAATAGATACATAATTAAATAATTTCTACAACCAAGTTAATAATAATAATAATAATAATAATAATAAATACATAAATAGATACATAATTAAATCATTTCTACAACCAAGTTAATAATAATAATAATAATAATAATAATAATAATAATAAAAAATACATAAATAGATACATAATTAAATAATTTCTACAACCAAGTTAATAATAATAATAATAATAAAAAATACATAAATAGATACATAATTAAATAATTTCTACAACCAAGTTAATAATAATAATAATAATAATAATAAAAAATACATAAATAGATACATAATTAAATAATTTCTACAACCAAGTTAATAATAATAATAATAATAATAATAATAATAATAAAAATACATAAATAGATACATAATTAAATAATTTCTACAACCAAGTTAATAATAATAATAATAATAATAATAATAATAATAATAATAATAATAATAATAATAATAAAAATACATAAATAGATACATAATTAAATAATTTCTACAACCAAGTTAATAATAATAATAATAATAATAATAATAATAATAATAATAAAAAATACATAAATAGATACATAATTAAATAATTTCTACAACCAAGTTAATAATAATAATAATAATACTTTCAAATATTTTTATTTTCTTTCTTCATGGCCTCACTTATAAACCAACACTCAGAATTGACCAATAGTGGGACACTTGATCATGTGGTTACGCAAGGCTACAACCTAAAAGAACACAGGAAAACTCATACACTCAGTTCCTATAAAATGGAAACAAACCTCACTTGCCTGATGGGATTCTGTAGAATTTTAATTCAAAATGCTGCCAGACACAGCGAAAGATACGAGTGGCAGGTAGCGAGTGATAAGTATACGGAAAACTTCCGATATAGATATTTAATGTCAAGTTTTTCAAGCGTTACGAAATCTTTTGTCGATTTAAACGGCTTGCATCTGTTTCCCCTGCATTGATTAGCAATTTTCTCTCCCTCCGTCGCGTCGCCCTCCTTCCGTCCCTCCGTTTTTCTTGTTTCTTCGTTCAATCTCGTCACGATTTGAAATGTTATAGCTAGGATGTAGACAAAATATTCAAATATTCTAAAATTACATGTATATTAAGTGGGGTTAACACTTACTCCCTCGGGATATAAATAAATTCACTGTCAGTGAGATTGCTGCCACGAGGGTACGACCCCTCGCATACTCTATAGTTAACCCAAACCCTAACGGAAGTATATCCCATTTGCAACAGTCCGTATTCTGAAATACTGAAAGGAGTAGTGTCAAAAATTGTGCATATAAAATAGAGATCATGAACCTCTGAATTAAAAACTTGTTAGTTCTAACCAGCTACCGGCGTAGCTCAGACGGTAGCGCGTTTTCCTGCTGATCTGTAGTTAAGCTCGGGCGTGGTTTCGATTCCCGTTTGGGCTAATTACCTGGTTGATTTTTTTCTGAGGTTCTCTCCAAACATAAGATGAATTTCAGGTAATCTATAGCGAATCCTCGGCCTCATCTCGACAAATACCATCACGCGAAGCTAAGATTTAAATACAGGGTAGGCTGAAAAAATCTGTTTACCTTACGCCTATATCTTTTTATACAGCAGATTTTTCTCAGCTTTTCTATTATTTTTTTTTTTTGTGACAGACCCCACAAGATGATGACATTCATTTTCACCTCCAAAAAGAATATAAACATAACAATATAAATTATTTGCCTCAGAGCACCCTGTTAGCCAAGAATATTTCTTATACTACGAAAATTGAAAATTTCTATTTTGGCTTCTTCCATCCGCTATTTTAATATGTAAATGTGGTGTCGATGTCCTATCTTTGTAAGCACATTTTGTAACATACGTCCAACTTGAAAACTGTCTCTCTTATAATTTTACAATTAATGACCTCCATGTTCTCTCAGTAGGGCCTTTAAGCCATTTTTCACAAAATTAATATACAGAGTTGGGCATGGGAACCAAGTGTTTTTTAAATGGCTTGTACTCGGTCATTATGAAAGGGAGAGACGTGCGGCACGTGACATTCCATTCCGTGGCTCATAGCATTTCGCCTGCAGTCGGCATCATGGAGCAGTGGACGCATGTTTGCGTATGATTATTTTGTTTGAAATGGCGAGTCGGTGACCTCGATACGGCGTGAGTTTTGCTACAGATTCAATATTAATCGCAATGATTATGTTCCCGTGCGTGACACAATCTTATGTTGGGTTTTAAAAAAAAAAAAAAAAAAAAAAAAAGGCGCAATACTGAAGAATAAATTGCCCGGCCCCCAACACATAGTGCGTACTCCAGAAAATTTTCAGTCAGATAAGCGATATTGCGCAGCCCATGCCGCTCAGCAATTGTACGGTAAGACGGATTTTGCATGGCGATTTACATTTACACCCATACAAGATGGGCGGTTTCAGCAAGATGGGGCCACGGCGCATATCTCCAGAGCGTCAATGGCAGTTCTTTGCCTCCTGTTTTCCAATCGTCTCATTTCGAGATTTGGTGGTGTTCCATGGCTCCCTTGGTCCCCTGACCTGTCCACGTGATTTTTTTTCTATGTGAGTACCTAAAGGCACGTGTTCACGAGGATAAGCCCCGAATATTAGATGAATTAAAGGACACATTACGTCAACACATCACCCAAATCAACAGAGATTCCCTGGAAAAAATAGAGGTGAATTTTCGTCAACGCCTTAAACAATGCGTAAACACAGACGGACATCACATGCCAGATGTAATTTTCCGCTCATAATTGAAATGGTATGTTCTCACAAACGTTGTTCTACAAATAAAATGTATTGAAAACAAAAACTTACTGTTTTACGATTATTTTAAAAACACTTAGTTCCTATGCCCCACCCTGTGTAACACAAACGCATGCACTTTTGATTAAACTAACATTCAACAACGCACCAATACACATAGTGCGACTTATTATTGTGACGGAAGGCTAGCCTCGGTTCGTACGCAGATGTGGCGAATCGATACCACTTCCCAGTCCTCTCAAGCTTGACAGTGAAGGTCGCAGTCATGCCTTTAGAGTTTAGACTTTAGAGCAGGCGTTCTCAACCTGGTGTTCGCGAGCACCATGATGCTCTTTTAATGACATTTGGTGCTTTCGTCATGTGAGTAAAAATGTACTGCGAGCATGAACACTCTTGAGGTCCTTTTTTTCAATTCAAACTTTGTTGTACAGCGGAACAAATAGTGTTCCTATCCACCCATTATACTATTTTAGCGGCCTAATAGGGCTTTCCTATTTCATGTTTTATAACACCTTTCAATTCAGCGTGGGCTTAATCAGAAAAATCAAGATCATTCAAGAGAATAACATGAATGCTCGTGAGGAACTTGAATTGATAGATTTCCAGTTCTTCATAACTCTGAAATATTTGTTTTAAAAGGAGACATTCATAGGCTTTGGGAGGGGGAGATACAAAAAGAATCCAAATAATGCGGTGTGTTTCTTTCAAATGCCTGGCTATATTAGGAATAATCAACCTATGCGAAGAAAACTTTCTCATTTGAAATACCTCAAGAACAAAGAACTATCACGATTAACTGATTAATATCTGCAAGACTGTTTCTCCTTGGACATCACTATAATTCTGAGTGACATTAAAATTTAAGGATATCATTACCCTGGTGAGTGTTTTAAAATTGTATTTATTTATTTAATTTATGCATTCCTGTAGTCTTATTAAACTTATTCGATTTCACGGTGCTCGCTCAGCTAGTATCAAGTATGGGCAGTGTTCACAATCTTGAAGAGGTTGAAAACCCCTGCTTTAGAGGCTTTCTGCCACATGCCTCACACTGAATTCTACATACTGGAGTGACTCCTATCATCAGTCCTAGTGAATATCTTTTCCTTCTCTTACGATGAAGAAGTTATGTACAGGAGTTCAGTGACGATGTATGTTTCTATATCATTCATATGTGCGAAAATCTGACATTTACATCATTTTGATGGAATAATCTAGGAAGTTGGTGGTGTCGGTGAGTATAGTGTGGGTGAGGAAGAGGAGGACCATGACGACATCAGCTTTATGATGTAACATTAACAATATCATGTTCCGTAGGTGCTCGAAACTGCTCGCGTGCAACAAAGGGACTTTATTTCCCGTATTTTCCACGGAGAATTGGATTTTGAAAACAAAGTGTAGCGCTCACGGAAGAGTTTTGTCAAAGCACCCGCTTCCAGAGGGCCCTAGGGACTCATTGTTTAGTTCACGCATCCTCGAATTTCCTGTCCCTTGAAACACAGAGTGGGGGGGGGGAGTCCCCTCCCATTCACGGCCTGCCGAAGTCGTTACATTGGAGGAGAGATGAATGTACCGGGGGAGGGAACGAGAAAATTGCATTGTTTGTAATGGACCTAATCCGATAACAACACCCTACCTTCCCACAGCTGTAAGTTCGTTATTCGACACAATAAATCGTGTTGCCATAGTTACAGGCTGTTCATAAATTGCGAGATAACATGAAAGACAGATATGAGTTAACGCTTTTAGGAGTCTAAGTGACAAAAAAAACAGCATTTTACCTAACATCATTACTGATAGTAGTAATAATAATATGATAATTATAACACATAATAATAACAATAATAATAATAATAATAATAAATGATGTGATGGTGATAATGATTATAATAATAATAATAATAATAATAATAATAATAATAATAATAATAATAATAATAATAAAATAATAATATTGTGATGGTGAAAATAATAATAGTAATGGTGGTATAATAATAATAATAATAATAATAATAATAATAATAATAATAATAATAATATTGTGATGGTGAAAATAATAATAGTAATGGTGGTATAATAATAATAATAATAATAATAATAATAATAATAATAGTATAATAATAATAATAATAATACTTACTTACTGGCTTTTAAGCAACCCGGAGGTTCATTGCCGCCCTCACATAAGCCCGCCATTGGTCCCTATCCTGAGCAAGATTAATCCATTCTCTATCATCATATCCCACCTCCCTCAAATCCATTTTAATATTATCTTCCCATCTACGTCTCGGCCTCCCTAAAGGTCTTTCCCCTCCGACCTCCCAACTAACACTCTATATGCATTTCTGGATTCGCCCATACGTGCTACATGCCCTGCCCATCTCAAACGTCTGGATTTAATGTTCTTAATTATTTCAGGTGAAGAATACAATGCGTGCAGTTCTGTGTTGTGTAACTTTCTCCATTCTCCTGTAACTTCATCCCTCTTAGCCCCTAATAATAATAATAATAATAATAATAATAATAATAATAATAATAATAATAATAATAATAATAATAATAATAAATGGTGTGATGGTGATAATGATAATAATAATAATAATATAATAATAATAAATAATAATAATAATAATAATAATAAAATAAAATGATAATATTGTGACGGTGAAAATAATAATAGTAATGATAGTGGTATAATAATATTAATAATGATAGTAATATAATAATAATAGTAATAATAATAATAATGATGTGATTTTTTTTTCTTCGTTGGTAACTCTATAGCATCTATTAATGCTTCATGGTTGTGCTGGCAGATGGAGTTACTTTTGTCAAATGTGACGCTGTGACGCTGTGTTTTCAGGTTACTGCCAACGACAGTCATGATGTGTTTTTTATGTTTTTGATAATTGGCTAATTAATATTAACCGGGCACACTCACAATCACATTCATAAAATTTCCAGACTCTAGGCACCCAGGGAATTTTTTTCTTGTTCAAGAAAAATTCACCGAGAGCCGAACCCGGGACCTCCAGATCTGGAAGCCAGCATGCTGACCAACAGTAATGTGATGATGACAATTATAATGGTAATAATGATATAATAATAATAATAATTTACTATTTACTTATTTAGTAATATTTTATTGTCCTGTACAACAGCCGGGAGCCAATAACAGTTCAGCACAAAATAACAGTTAGCATAAGATTTACAGTGAACAAGGAATTACAAAAACGGTGCATAATTACAACAATTAGAGACAATTAATACAAATAAACAAAACTGACAAAATAAATACGTAACTGTAAAATACATATCGCTTAATTTTTGTTCTTTATCTAATTTAATAATCGTGTTTTCATATGTTTAATTACTTATGTCATTATTTATTTTAATTTTGTGAGCTTTTATTCACTTCGCCAGCTCCCATCCTTAAATATTGCTAAATAAATTACCTAATATATTTCTGGTGCTGGACGCGAGAGCCGTAAATCCTTTTGAACCTCGGGCGAGCGCCGTGTCGGGGTGTCTCCAAATAAAATGAATAATGTGGCTGACCCTCCTCGCTTTATAGCATTACTCAGTTGGACATTGTCCACGGCCTGGGGTATATTTATTGTTTACGACTTCCAGAGTTGGATCCGCTCCCACGTTTTCGAGTACTGTCACCAGGTTCGCTGGCGTCTTGCTGTTATACAATACGATAAACGGATGTTGAACCCTTCGGTACACGCTTCGAGTGCTGATGTTCGAGGAACTGGTGCTTTCACCAACGTTCATCAGATTTCATTTGACATTTGCGTACTTGTTTACTTTCTTATTGTACGTGGTGATGTCAAGAACATAGCTTTCTAACAATACGAAGCTATAAGTGAAAGAGAATATCACCATCATCATTAGCATAATCATGATCACCAAGAGATCCTTTATGGTTCATATGACCCATACCTATTAGGCCTCCGTTAAATACTAGAAAGTTATTCTTGATTGATCCACAGACGTTCGGTCATTCTTAGACCTATATTACACTATCAAATTTTTGTGTCACAGAATATAACATTTTTGATCAAATATATATAATCAAATGTAAGATTTGGAGTAGGCCTATATTACACTATGTCAAAGCTTTTATCATATCTTTCATCACAGTTATAACAATGGATCCACAACAGTTCTATGCTTGTTGAAATTGTAAATGTAGTAATGATTATTGCATTAATACTAAAGAAGGAATCAAAGAAAAAATGTATTTCGTCGGCTTAGAGCAGGCATGTCAATTGATGCCCACAGGAGCAAGCGCGCGCTTTAGAGCCCAGGAGAGACTGAGCGCTTTACAGCGGAAAGGAAAGAGACAGAAGAAAGAGGTGGTATATCCCGCTTGGTCGAGCTATATTCAGGGATGGCCAACACTGATTCAATAGATAAAGGGAAGAGAACATATTAAAACTGTATCCATGTTAATTTTTAGATTTGCCTGAGAAGTATAAGTGCATTATAAGAATTAAGTTTTAATTTTAATGCTCATTTTTCATAAGTCTGATTTTTTTATTCAGAAGAAATATTTTCTCAACATTTCGTATAGAAAAGTAAAATTTTCAGGTATAGGCCTATTTATTTAGTAGCCTTACAGAATGTTTTCTTAAATCTAATATACCGTATATACGTATTACTGAAGATAGTGTATTGAAAATTTTGAAAATATTCGCATGGAAATTGTTTGTAAGGAAATGAATTAACAAAGCAACTACTGTTACATCATAAGCAAAAGATACGTGCCCATGTGTTGTAAAAATGTCAGACCTATAGCTTCAGCAGGTTTCGAGAAAGTAATTAATATTCTGATGATAGGAAGTGGCGCACCGATATCACCTTAAAAGCATAATGCGATAAGGATTTTGTTATGTAATATTAGTTACAGTTGAAACATGTACCTAAGTAGCTTTGCTTTGATTAGTTTATTGATTACTTTTATAAGGCTAAAAATTCCATCAATATCAATTCCAACTTACTTCCAACTTACCATGTGACACTGAATCCCTTTCTTTGGGATATCACTTTCTTTATGAATATTTCATTTACTTAATATAGTATAGTTCTACTACTATAAAATTTATGTAAATATTTCTTCTTAACTCTTTATTATGTTATTAACTACAATATTAAGAAATTGGTGTCCGTACTTTGTTTTACAGACAATATAGATAATATCAAACCGCAAATAGCCATGTAAAATAACGACATAACATTTCACGTTCTTAGGATCTATTTAATAGATATTTAATAGATAAGCATTAGACGGACCCATTTAATCCTAACCTATTGTACTTTGCTTATCGGTCAAAACTTCAACAAAATGAAATTTCACGTTCTGTTTGAAGTTTGTACACCACTGATTTCTTAATCCAACAGGGTCCTTATTCACATACATAATCCTTGCTCCTTCCATACCTAGCGCTTGATGCCCGCGCACGACGTCAAGGTCAGAAAAATGCGCTTGCTTTTACATCACTAGCTTAGAGTGTAAACCTGCTAACTAACAAAAAGGAAATTTTACAGGGGAACAAAAAACTCAGTCTAAATTAACTCTGAAATTTTAGGACTAAATCCAAAGTACAGGCGGTGTAGTTTCAAAGTTAATTTATACGCAGTTTTTTGGTTTCCCCTGTAAAATTTCCTTTTTGTTAATAGGTTTGCACTCTAAGGCGACGATTTGGGTTAGAGATTGAGGTAAGGAGAAAACATACAAAAGGAATTCATCAAACTCTGAGAGAACTTCAATATGAAGATGTGAAACCCTATATATACTAAGTATTTAATAATGGATGATGAAACATTTCATGTGACTCATAATGTGTTATTGAAAGTTTTGTGGTTTTCACAGACCATGTGTACTTAATGTCCGCCATTTTCTTTCTTCTCAGTCACAGATTTTATCAAAGGTATGATGATGACTATAACTTTTATCACAGAACTATGTCACAGCTATAGTCCGGTCAGCTTACTTCATACCCTAAGGTTGAAACCTAACCATTTTTCCCCCCATTACTACATATGCTAGTGGATTGCGGTGATTTTCTAGTTTGCAGGTTGAATTTTCTTTTGCGAACTTCGTTTCGAATTTCGATACTGACAAATACTACAAATGGTAGTGATTTTGTAACTGGTATGTTGGCAGCTGAGACAAATATCGACAATATTTGTCGGTACTGGAGTTCCATGAAATTAAAATTGTACTAGATTTCTGAGCCGGTTACTGGAAGCTAGTGAAATTTGAACATACTAATAATTAATTAATATCAGTATTAATATTAATACATAATAGTTATTTTATGTGTTGCGTTGTGGTTATAATTCAAGACTATAGTCAGGTAAGTTTTCGGAGTTAGTAGACTACTAATAATTTCATGTGGTCAAACAAAATACATTTTTAGGTTAGGTGTCGTCAGTCAATTGTTTAGTCAAACCAATGAATTTCGTAATGCCAGACAAAATACTTGATATGTTGATCTCTTTCCCGTATAGTTTGCCTACGAAAATATGTTACAAATTATTGAATTATTTAGAATAACCTTCCAACATAAAGTACTGTAAGTAAATAAGTGATTTAGTAAGTAGGCTCATGTGATATCTGGTAACAGTTGTCAACACTGACAAGACTGCAATATTTGCTGTTTAAGAACTGTTCTTATGTGACCCTCACTATAGATGTGATCAAAGATGCTATGTTACACTGTAAAATATTTTATCATATATATTGTTAATTTTTATAACTAGACAACAATGTAGTTTTATCTCAACACAACAATTACTCTTCACTTTTTACAATTTAATTCTGCTCCCGTCAACAATGGGATTTGCTCTCCACACAGTAACACAGTATTCGTTATTGCACTCCACAAACGACAATGACAATTTACTTGGACTATTACGAACAACAATGAACTGTTAATCTTAACTAATATTCACAAAGCACTATTTACAATACAGAACTGTCAGTTCTCAGTTCACAGCTCGTTTGTTTTGGCTAGTTCTTCTAGCTCAGTCACTCGAGTTCACAGAATCTCGAACCCCAGACCTTAAGAGACGACCTGCTGCACTTCGAACTCAGGTCCCCCAACTGCGGTCCACTGCACTCGAACTCCGGGCTTCAGGCTCCACAGTTACGGACACAACTCAAGTCGCGCTCTGGTCTCGAAGCTGGCTTGCTGTCCACTGACTGACTGACTGACTGACTGACTGGATGACTGTCCCAAGTTCACTCGCGTGCGTAATTTATACTCACACCACAGTTGCGAGAAAGTACGAGTTCTCGATATTTCGACGCGTGTGTCCATTCTCGAATCATCCGGATATCTCTTCTCTCTGCCGCAGTCGCTCTTTCCCCTTTCTCCCCACCATAGCACATGCCACAGGAAGCAGATGCGTGCGCAACCTCCGCGCCGGCCGACCTTGCACTTACTTCTGCTGGTCGTGAGTTCGAATCTCACGTTGCTGTCACAATATTTTATCAAATTTCTGTGACACAGAAATTTCATAGCGTAATATAGGCCTTATTCGCTGCGACATGGTGGGGTACAGTTGAAAGCTATTTTTGGTAGTCTTTCTCCTTACATACGTTGTAGATCATGCCTGGCAAACTCGTGCTCCCAAAGCGCTAACGAATACGGAGAAGTGGGGGGGGGTGGTTACTTGTCTCATGACTGCTTCATGTCTCTTGCATTGATTCAACGTAACATTGGGCCGGGCGCATGAACGTAAACAGAGCTGTTGTACTAGTAACAGTGACGGCTGGTACTGTGCATATACTTTTCACCTCTATTTTGGTATATACTTATTACTGTAGTAACGTTATCATCATCTTCGTCTTTCTCAGTAGGCCTATTAAGTAGGTAGGTTATTTTACGACGCTGTATCAACATCTCAGGTTATTTAGCGTCTGAATGGAATGAAAGTGATAATGCCTGTGAAATGAGTCAGAGATCCAGTACCGAAAGTTACCCAGCATTTGCTTATATTGGGTAGAGGGGGAAAATCCCGGAAAAAATCTAGGCAAAAACCTCAACCAGATAACTTGTCCCGACTGAGATTCGAAATCGGCTCACCTGGTTTTGCGGCTAGACACGCTAACCGTTACTCCATAGGTGTGTACAGTAGGCCTATCTATTGATCCGCAAAATGTATACAGGTGTGATTCACGAGGAGTTACCGTCACTTATGGAGCTTATTTCTGAAGACATTCTGAGTAAAATAGTCATATGAACATGTAATAGTAATAGTTTTATTTTCCCTGGCAGAGTGAAGGCCATCTGACCTTTTCTTCCACTCAACCAGGATCAAAGCACATACAGAAAATACATACCGGTATACAAGCATTAACTGCAAAAAAAATAATAATAATAAATAAAAAATAAAATAAAAAAGAGAGATTGAATATATATGAATATAACCACAGGCAGGAAAAAACATTCTGGTGTACAAGTATTAACCTGAAAAGAATTAATACATATGAATATAATCACACAACTAAAGTAATAGTACAATTAGTATAATCAGCATAGGTTACAAGAGATAATGACAATTACCTAGATATTAGTATTGATGGAAAAAAACAAAGTAATGACTGTTTAGATTAATAATAATAATAATAATAATAATAATAATAATAATAATAATAATGATAATAATAATAATAATAATAATATACTTACTTACTGGCTTTTAAGGAACCCGGAGGTTCATTGCCGCCCTCACATAAGCCCGCCATCGGTCCCTATCCTGAGCAAGATTAATCCATTCTCTATCATCATATCCCACCTCCCTCAAATCCATTTTAATATTATCTTCCCATCTACGTCTCGGCCTTTCTAAAGGTCTTTTTCCCTCCGGCCTCCCAACTAACACTCTATATGCATTTCTAGATTCGCCCATACGTGCTACATGCCCTGTCCATCTCAAACGTCTGGATTTAATGTTCCTAATTATGTCAGGTGAAAAATAATAATATAATAATAATAATAATAATAATAAATAAATATATCTAAAAAAAGAACTAATTCTGTGCATTAAAAATATTCCTAAATAACTTAATTTTAAAGTACTGGGGACTAAGGCCTCCCTGAAGGCAGCGAATTCTAGAGTGGACCATGGCTATTGAGAAAGTACTTGAGTACAGAGATGTCTGATGACGTGGTATTGATCACAACAGATTGTGCTGTGAACGTGCATTACGATTATGATGTGAAGCTAGACGAGTAAACCTAGAAGCAAGGTAGTTGGGTGCGTCCTATTCTCAATATTTTTACAGTTACACTAATTTGAATTTGTTAAAAAATACTTTTTTCTTCAGTTTTAATGGTAAAAGAATGTTACAAATGGAGAATAAACTGTTCAAAATTATACCTACTTTCTTTAATTGGCTGATATTCTGAAGCTAAAAACGTGTTCTTAATGCCTTAGTTGCTTTGCGTTACTACTGCCGAGGGAAATTTTGAATTCTTTTTCAGTCGATTAATCGATACCTATACTTTCATGCTTGAATTAACACCAAAACGTGTCCATAAATAGCTCACTTACACTACACCTAAAACAATTTTTTTTAATAGTCATGGATCCCGCAATGAAAATTTTAACGCGCGTCATTTTTTTTTTTCGGAAATGTTTTTACTTTTTGTTCGTCGTATTTCTAGAAATGGAAACCTGAAAAGGTATGTAATATATTTCCTTTTCCTCTGTTCTCGACTGAAAGTCATAATTATTTAGTTTATTCAATTGCAGAAGTTTTTTTTTTCTATTTCTACACAAATCTGAAGATTATATCATCATCTAGAAAGATACAACATTTTAGTCCCAGAACAATTTGGATTTAGGAAAAATAAAGGCACAGAAAATGCAACATTTAGTTTAACTGACAAAATTCTGGAGGCGGTTAATAAAAAATTACAAGTTGGAGGGATTTTCTGTGATTTATCCAAAGCATTTGACTGTATAAATCATAAAATGCTGCTAGATAAATTGGATTATTATGGAATTAAAGGTGTTGCACACCAATGGTTTAACTCCTATCTCATAGATAGGAAACGGAAAGTTGAAATCAACACAACTATGAAATCTGCATCGACATGGGGAACTATTAATAATGGAATTCCTCAAGGATCAATATTAGGTCCCCTACTTTTTCTAGTGTTTATAAATGATCTTGCCCCCCTAATAAAAGATGTAGGTCATCCCATATTATTTGCAGACGACACAAGTATAGTAATTACAGCCAATAACTCCAAAACATTCCAATCTTCAACAGAGGAAATTCTCTTCAAAATATGTGACTGGTTCTCAGTCAATAAATTAGTATTAAATTGTAACAAAACTAACATAATTCAATTTAAATCCTGTCCAAATTTAGCGTCGTAAATTTCTAGCGCAATAATTAATAATAGATTCCTATTAAAAACAACAACAACAACCAAATTTCTTGGCTTAAAAATCGATAATGTGTTAAAATGGAAAAATCATGTTAAAGAAATTACCCCCAAACTAAATTCAGCTTGTTTTGCTATTACTGTAGATCTATGCAAAAGATAGTAAATATCAATACCTTAAAAACAATATACTTTGCATACTTCCACTCGGTAATGAGTTTTGGAATAATATTCTGGGGAAATTCCACAGATAGTAACAATATATTTCTATTACAAAAAAGAGTAATTAGAATAATAGTAGGTACCAAATCTATGGAATCGTGTAGGACTATTTTCAAAAAACTACAAATAATGCCTATGGCTTGTCAGTATATCTTTTCATTCATAATTTTCCTCGAATGTAATCGTGAAAACTTTGTAACTAATTCAACAGTTCATAGCATAAATACACGTCAAAAAAATGACTTTCATACTCCATCGGCAAGTCTATCGTGCTATCAAAAAGGAGTGCGTTATATGGCAGTAAAAATTTTTAATAGCCTCCCTATCGATAAAAAAAAAATGGAACTCAAAACATAAAATTATTTAGGGCCAAATTAAAGAAGTACCTAATTTCTCACGCCTTCTATTCTGTAGGTGAATTCATGACATTCAATAACACTTCATGAAATTGATACTAAAATTTTGTGTTGTACTAGTAGACTATATTGTAAATCTCGTCTGTATATATTTCATCTAGACTGTGACTATAAATTAAGATTTTATAATAGTATTAAGTTTTTTTACTTGTTCCATATTCTAGCTGTAAGCATGTATGAATACCATGGAATGTTAATAAAAACAATACAATACAATTTGCTCTCCTCAAATACAGACACTGAGCTACGTTCTTCGCCTTAAATTTAAAATTATTCTCAGTTATATTGATCGAAGAGTGAATCTCTGGAACACCATCTTTCTGATAGATCATTTCGTTACACTCTATAAATTTTTCCTGTCACATTGGTTGAACAGAATTACACCGAAATTTCTGGACGCGGGTAAATTCTTTCATTTTACCTCAGATATTCTTATTGCCCCAGGGTTCGACCAGCCGACCTGCATGGCTGTATTATTCCGTTTCACTTCAGAACCTTTCAGCGTCTCAGAGATCGAACAGGCGTCCTTAATAAACCGCCACATTCCTAGCTCGGTTTTTGCAGTGGAGTTTTCTCTTGTATATTATAGGCTGCATATATATCGTATACTGTGTTCAATACATTGTTGATGTTTTCATTTACCGTAGAATTCCTCAGAGTATCGTGCAAGAATTGATTAGCAATGCAGTATATTAAACCACAAATTCCAATAGAATTCGCTAGGCTTGCGGTGAATGGAATAACTGGTCTGTAAACTGAGCCCGAGTGGACCCCATATAATGCTGGACAAATTGGGTTGTCCCAATATACTATATTAATAGACATCAATATATTCCTTCTGACCAACAGAGGCGAGTGGTAAAAAAATAATGAATTGTACCAGAAATATTCTGAAGCTGCTTAAATTGTGAAAGTAAATTAATGTTTTTAATATTTTAAAATGAGCCTCTCAGACATAGAAGATGCTATGTACAGTATGACTGGAAGTGACTATGCTGTGATTGCGTAGTAAAAATTGAAAGGAGGAATCTGCAGATAAAACGAAATATTGTTTTCAATAATAGCCTCGTTTCTCTTTCCAATATGTTCCTCCATCGACTATCTCATTGTTTCTCTTCTTACCACCTCGTTTCTTCTTTCACTACCACATTTCTCCTTTCATTCTTTCTTCCCTCTTTCATTCTCTCGTTCACTATTTTCCTTTTTCAATATCTCGTTCAATCTTTCCCTCTTTCAATGTCTCGTTCAATCTTTCCCTCTTTCAATGTCTCGTTCAATCTTTTCCTCTTTCAGTGTCTCGTTCAATCTTTCCCTCTTTCAGTGTCTCGTTCAATCTTTCCCTCTTTCAATGTCTCGTTCAATCTTTCCCTCTTTCAATGTCTCGTTCAATCTTTCCCTCTTTCAATGTCTCGTTCAATCTTTCCCTCTTTCAGTGTCTCGTTCAATCTTTCCCTCTTTCAGTGTCTCGTTCAATCTTTCCCTCTTTCAAGTGTCTCGTTCAATCTTTCCCTCTTTCAGTGTCTCGTTTAATCTTTCCCTCTTTCAGTGTCTCGTTCAATCTTTCCCTCTTTCAGTGTCTCGTTCAATCTTTCCCTCTTTCAGTGTCTCGTTCAATCTTTCCCTCTTTCAGTGTCTCGTTCAATCTTTCCCTCTTTCAGTGTCTCGTTCAATCTTTCCCTCTTTCAATGTCTCGCTCAATCTTTCCCTCTTTCAATGTCTCGCTCAATCTTTCCCTCTTTCAATGTCTCGCTCAATCTTTCCCTCTTTCAATGTCTCGCTCAATCTTTCCCTCTTTCAATGTCTCGCTCAATCTTTCCCTCTTTCAATGTCTCGCTCAATCTTTCCCTCTTTCAATGTCTCGCTCAATCTTTCCCTCTTTCAATGTCTCGCTCAATCTTTCCTCTTTCAATGTCTCGCTCAATCTTTCCCTCTTTCAATGTCTCGCTCAATCTTTCCCTCTTTCAATGTCTCGTTCAATCTTTCCCTCTTTCAATGTCTCGCTCAATCTTTCCCTCTTTCAATGTCTCGCTCAATCTTTCCCTCTTTCAATGTCTCGCTCAATCTTTCCCTCTTTCAATGTCTCGCTCAATCTTTCCCTCTTTCAATGTCTCGCTCAATCTTTCCCTCTTTCAATGTCTCGCTCAATCTTTCCCTCTTTCAATGTCTCGCTCAATCTTTCCCTCTTTCAATGTCTCGCTCAATCTTTCCCTCTTTCAATGTCTCGCTCAATCTTTCCCTCTTTCAATGTCTCGCTCAATCTTTCCCTCTTTCAATGTCTCGCTCAATCTTTCCCTCTTTCAATGTCTCGCTCAATCTTTCCCTCTTTCAATGTCTCGCTCAATCTTTCCCTCTCTCAATGTGTCGTTCAATTTTTTCTCTTTCAATGTGTCGTTCAATTTTTTCTCTTTCATTCTGTCGTTCAATTTTTTCTCTTTCATTCTGTCGTTCAATTTTTTCTCTTTCATTCTGTCGTTCAATTTTTTTCTCTTTCATTCTGTCGTTCAATTTTTTCTCTTTCATTCTGTCGTTCAATTTTTCTTTTCATTCTGTTGTTCAATTTTTTTCTCTTTCATTCTCTCGTTCAATCTTTTTCTCTTTCATTCTCTCGTTCAATCTTTTTCTCTTTCATTCGGTCGTTCATTCTTTTCCTCTTTCATTCTCTCGTTCACTCTTTGCCTCTTTAGTCCTATCTTTTATTGTTTTTCTTTTCTCATTTCGTTTCTTTTGTTCATTCTGTTCCTGGATTATTATTATTATTTATTTATTTTGTAATTTATCGTCCATTATGGCAATATTTCGTTCACTCTGTTGTTACCAAGTTAATTTGTTTTTCATTTTATCATTAACATTGTCATGTTTATACTTTTTTAAGTACTTGATTATATCTCAGACTATTCATTATTTCTATCGTTTTCTTTTTTATTGATTCTTTCTTTTTCTCTTCCTTCTCTTGCTGTTTTCCATGTTTTATCCGATGACGTATATCTACTTACGTATTTAAAGTTCCTAGGAGACTGCTGCTTTGATAAAGCACAAGTACTCTAGAATGAAATGTAAATACCGCTTTAAAAGGCAAAAGTTTCAATGTCTGCCAGCAGAGAAAACACAGTACAGCGCTGTGATTAACTTGTGGGCGCCATTAGCAAGGTGGGCGCTCCATTATCAAGTAGCGACGGGTGCAAATCTGCTGTCGTCAGCCGGACTTGATCCCATGCAAATCCCAGGCGCCTCGCGAGCTCTGGAAGGAGCCCTCCGTGCTAATGCACAGCCTCGCTCGAAACTTCCTGCATAATATCGTGTCTTACAGTAACAATAAGTGGATTTGCAAAAATGTCACAGAATTAAACCAATAAACGGACGTATGGCGATATAATGTAGCAATAGCGATGCATGCATTGCTGAGACTGCGAAGTTATATCCGAACGCATGGACTTTTCGGTTTAGAATCTTGAGTTCTACAAATTACGAAGAAAAGTTACTGAAATTCAACATATGTAGGAATTTCTTAAACCATTAGCGGATTTAACGCGAACAAATAAAATTACAAATCAAGTTATTGGTAACAAATTAGAAGAAATTTATTTCGTTGAAAGTACAACGTTATACACTGCTCCTTCGATTTACTACTGTTCTCCAACCAGGAGATCAGCCGTGAAAGGAATGTGCTTACCATTGCGTCATCTATTGATTATCGTTATAACGTCAGTTTAAAAACCATGTGCTCTCCTGCATATGTTATTTCCTGTATGGAGGAATTTAAAGACGATGGTCCTATTCATAGACATTCTTAGCGCGGGCTTTCGGTGGATGATCAGCGAACTAACATTTTTCGTATTCATAAACCAGTGTCAGCGATATAATATGATATGAATCCTGTTTAGCACGCTCGTAGCCCGGGCTAGCGAAATGTCTATGAATAGCACCCATAGAGATTAACAGTGATCTAATTTTGTAACTAGGGTAGTATAAAAATGTGTGTGGTTTGCGCTGTGAGAGCTAGCCAATAGAAATATGAGTACCCACGTGTGTGACCTTATGACATCTTATCACATCAATATTCATTCACAGCATTACTCCGCTGAGTTTCATTCCGCAAAGACTTTCTCGTGGTTGGAGTACATTAGACGGTTAATATTCACCTTTCTTAGATACAACACGCGGAGCAAGTCATCTCCAATCGGCAAGCATCATGTTTAGTTATAGCAGTTGTATTCAGTGTCTCAAGGTACGCATTCTACTGATTCATAATTGCTGACATTTATTTTATTATACGTACTTGTTGATAATTGTTACATTATATTATAGTTTCTTTTGCAATATCAACTCTTGATTTTCCTTGCTTGAATACCATTATACGTAAATCGTTACTATTATTATTGCATAAATAACTAGGCCTACTGTATAATAATAATAATAATAATAATAATAATAATAATAATAATAATTTATTTTTAGTACAACATCAATCATAGTCTTTTGTTAATTTTTATATATCTAATTGCAATGCAATTTGGGGGGTACAAATGTATTTTGGGTTTATGCTAGCAAAACAGATTGAATACCACTGAGGCAGAACAAGAAAATCGAGGAATATTATGGACAGTAAAAAATCGATCATACGGAAATGGATATTGAAGAGTTTTCTTTATAAAAAGTAAATCTGATACAATGTTACTACAAATTAATTTTATTTCCTAGAAAAGATATATATAAAGAAAATACAATGGTAAATGAATGTACAGATGAATAAATAAATAAATAAATGATTATTTTCTTATTTATTCATTAAAGATATCAGCTCAAAGAATTTGAGTGACCACTAGGGTCCTGATACAATAAACATGTACAATATAATGTGATTAAACATGTACAATATAATGTGATTTGAAATATTAAAGAAAAAAGAAAGTTACTGTAATTATTGAAGGGAAATATATGTAAGTGGATTAATTGAAATAGAGACGATGATGTAATATTTCAAGATAATCCTTGATAATATTTATAAGAATAGACATTACATAATCAAAAGGAATGTGAAGTTCTTTAAAACTAATAAATAATTAAAAAAACAAAGGAAGGAAGGAATGAGTGAGTGAAGTTATGAATGAATGAATGAATGAATGAAGTGAATAAATAAATAAAGAAAAAATGAAAATAAATAAATATTAACTTACTCTCTCCAAATTTTTAGAGCAGACTGGATAATAAAAGCTTCTCAGCTGAATAATAAGACATTTCCCATAGGCTGTTTATTGTGCGTTTAATTTCCTCTTGAGTGTAATTTATATTTGTTGCTGTTATTCCAAGCTACTTGAATTTTTTCACCTTTTGAAAGGATGAATTTCCAATCTTCGTATTTCCGTTTCGTACAATATTCTGGCCACGAGACATAATCATATACTTTGTTTTTGTTTTGTTTTCCCTAATAGTTTGTGGATTTTCTCCCAACATATTCACGTCATCTGCATAAACAAGCAGCTGATGCAACTCGTTCCATTATGACAATTGAGAAATAATTAAATGGAAGAAAATAAATCTATACTAGGCCCTAATAATAAATCTGTAGCCGAAATTTTTCTGGTAATTTTCGATTTTCCAAAAATAATTGGTCCTAACATATATAATTAACCACCCTGAAACCGAAAATCGCTGTTTTGAAATTTTTGTTTGTATGTCTGTCTGTCTGTGTCTGTCTGTCTGTCTGTCTGTATGTTTGTTACCTTTTCACGCGATAATAGCTGAACGGATTTCGATGAAAATTGGAATATAAATTAAGTTCATTGTAACTTAGATTTTAGGCTATATGGCATTCAAAATACATTATTTAAAAGGGGGGTTATAAGGGGGCCTGAATTAAAGAAATCGAAATATCTCGCTTATTATTGATTTTTGTGAAAAATGTTAAATAACAAAAGTTTCTTTAAAACTAATGTCCGATAAGTTTTATTCCTTGAATAATTTTGATAGGACTGATATTTAATGAGATAAATGAGTTTTAAAATTAAAATAACTGCCATCTGAGGCCGTGTAATGAATTAAAAAACAAATGACTTCGTATATAAGGGACATTGGACAGCAACAATCTAAAGCTATGAAAGATAGCCTACAGAGAATGTTTCTGTGTTTGTATGAAGTAATATCGGAAGCTAAATTAACCGATTTGTATAATTAATTATTATTTCACCATTGGAAAGTGTAGTTTCTCTAGATGGACACAATGCTATAATGTTAGTACAGTAACTTTGATATATATATAATATAATATAATATAATATAATATAATATAATATAATATAATATAATATAATATAATATAATATAATATAATATAATTTAAGTTATTTGAAGTGTTCACAACCATAGTGGGCCAAGCGCCATTTACTGAATACGTAGAAAACAAGGGTTAAAATTGTTATTACCATAATTCAATGGAAACCTATAACAAGTAAAATAAAATATACACATTACATCTAAATGATGTCAATCTTCATTAAACTATGGTTGCATGTAATAAAAATTAGAAACATGTTAAAGGAATTGTCATTGCACCAAATGAGTGTCTCTGGACCAAAATGATCGCATTTCAATTATTTGGATGTAATTTAAATTAAGTAACATATTAAACGATTTATCCTTCTATTGAACACGAATGTTCCCTGGATCAAACGTCCTATTTTAATTATGTAATTACTTTATATTTATTTCTAACGGGTGCAGCGGAGCGCACGGGTACGGCTAGTACATAATAAATAAATAAGTATATAAATAGTATATAAGTGTATAAATAAGGAAATAAGTGAATGAACGAACGAATATCCTCTTAGAAACCCTTTCCTCAATCGCTTAATCCTCCCCAAATCTTCGTCGGAAATCGAACTCAAGTGTGTCTGAAAAGAAACCGTTAGCAGAGAAATGTTAAATGCGACATCAGATAATGATAAATAATTCTGATAAACAAGTTATTTTTATGTAAAAATTATTCCAACTATTAGCTTCTTTTTCCTCCCTTGGTTTTCTTAAGAGCTATGTTTGTGGTTGCTAGGATACACCTACGCGATCCATTTTTAGCTGCAGTGTGTATCTGCAGCCTAGACAGTCATCACTTTCCTGTCTTCCTCATCATTCACGTGCCCCTTCCTCCTCATCTTGTCTCTCGACACTCTCTTCCTCTAGTTCAAAACAGAGTCCCCTTAGCAGTTGTTTTTGTACATGTACTCGTACTGTACGTATGTTAGAAAGTAAGGCTTGTAGGGCTCTTCACATCACTGAGGCCACAACTTTCGATGCACCATTCAAATAAGGTGAAAATGTTTTTTTTTTTATGGGAGAAAATTGATATAAAGACAATTTCGAATAGACTTGTAAGAAATGACTTCAAATGTTAATAATACAGGGACATCATTTTATTTTTACTAACATTTTTAATATTAACCTGGCTATACATTTAGAGAACCGGAAACACCGTTCGCTACCTCCTTCCACGACTGGAGTTCGATGATACCGGCGTAAAACACAAACAAATCACTTTACTAGGTATAGGAGGGAAGAAAAGTACTTCATCCATTTACGTAAACTAGGAAATATCGCGATTTTGAGTTCGATAATTTTCATTAGGTTTTTGATTAATCGAAATGCAGTTTATTAAGAATAAGTGTTTTTTCACGAACTGAGCTGTTCATGCGAACATATTCATTATGCAGTGTATATTGTACTGTCTACAGCACATTAGCGTACAATATAGAAAAATAATTATAATATGGATATTTAAACACATTTTTGAAAATAATGGCCGTTCATTTCGATACAGGCTTCAGTTCTTTTGTGCATATTATCGCACTATAGACTATTGCATCTAATTTCAAAGTTTTTAATAGTAACTCATGTTGAAATAATTCTGTACCTACTCTATAAAAAGAGTGCCTTATGTACTGTAAATTCAATCTTCTCTTCTGCCCGACCAGCACAGATAAAATTACTCAGACATGTATCTATTCCAAGTGGTTAGTTTAATTACTTAACGAGGCCCTTTTATTTAAGTTAAATTAAACAGCTGTATAATATTTCCTAAGAGAAATTAATGTTTTCAGAAAAGATAAGACAGCCCAGCTATTACAGAGGGGCGAGCAGAAGCAGGTGGGGGAAATCGGGATGCGACGTAGGCAAACGGACAGTACCTGTGCGAAAATATGATTCAATATTGAAAGCTCTTTCGTCACTGGAAAACGCGAACATATTTCTGGAATGTACTATACTCAGTAACTCAGTACTGCTTACTATCTGCGGTCTTGGTTCTGTGTGGAGTTGGAACTTCCTTAGTAGAAGGGGTGGGAGTGAAGTACATTCAAAAACTCAGATACAATAAAAACTGAAGTAAAAATAAAATGATGTCCCTGTACTAGTGGCTTGTGCAGCAATTGCTGCAGACTAAGTCCATTAGAAGTTTAAATACAGATTTTTCAGATTTATTTTACAGACAGAATATCAGATATTTTGAAAGTTACTTGCTTCCATAATAATTAAACATGCCCCGCGAAATATGTTACATTGAAAGTAACATAATAACTCAATGAACTTTAACCTTGCCAAATGTATCTTTTTTTAAAAAACTTCCCTCAGAATGGATTTTATGCCAAATGCTTTTCTTGGACATATCCATCTTCATTTCTTTGAGTTTCAATGCGGAAGCGCAAATAGGCTATCAATATCAAGACTATCAGCGGTTTTTTTCATGTGGGAGTAAAGTACTGTCGGTGACTCCGGAGAAGACGAGAGCGGACTGAGGGGGAAGGGATGTGAACAGATAACGTAAAGTAGCCACGTTCAATTAGTAGGCTAGCGGTGTCAAAGAGGACGGAAGCTTTGTAGTTTCAATAATTTTAAATTTGTCGCGCTGTCCATTGTCGTCGTCAAGTCTTTTGAAGGCCGCTCCAATACTCCACGCGGAGTGTATAAACCAGAGTTGCAAATTTTAGCAGTGTGTCTTGTTCTAGTTCACAGTGAAAATTAATTATATTACTTTATTTTATTATTCATTTAGGCCTATTCTATTTAATTATTTCTTTAAATAATTAATTTAAAATAAATAATCTAAATAATATAAATAATCTTCAAATTAACTCATGCTTTGTGCAATTAAGCCTAGCCCATGTCCATGTTGTATTAATATATAGCAGCAACAAACAAGACGTGACAACGTGGCATTTTCATTTTATTATCGGTGCATGCAATAAAGACCTACAAATCTTAAAAGGAATGCCGCTGCCTAATAATTAAACGAGGCAACTATACGACAACACATGCAATATTTGTACGGAAACATTAGGTCTCCTTCTGTTCAACTTAGCTTTAATTTCCATACGCATTGTTACTCATGTTTCCTGCACGAGTAATAACCTGGCTACTGGGCTTATGCGATGTTTATAATAATCAGCAGCGATAGTCAAGAAGGTCACATTCTTTCCGCTCGTCTTCTTCTGAGTAACGGACAGTTGTAGCTATTTCAGGTCATTGCAGATTATTGGCAAGAATATGACATTTTGGAGTGTATTAGATAAATTTTAATAACAATACTTATGTCTTACGTAAGATTTGCTTCTAGTCTTTTAGTAACATATGTATGTATAGCCGTTCAGGCTACTCAGAAAATTATAGAAATGAAGATCTAATATAAGTTATTCTCTACGTTTATTTACATAAATAACCCCAAAAGGTTTCATTTTCATATCATCAATAATAGTATCAATGTGTATCAGTGACAAAATACACCATATTACACCTGCAATATTTCATTTTTAATGGAAATAATTTCAACAAACCTTCTTGAGTTTTATAGTTTTTAATAACCTATATACACTATATAGTTGTACTAATAAAATTACACAACAAAGAATCAGATCTGTAAATTTTATTCATGATAATAATTATAACCTTCGTAATAAGCTTTGAAGTTTTTAGTAACCAATATAGAGACAAATGAAGATCGACCTATTGGCATTATGTCAGGGAATCTGTTGGCAATTCTGGAGTCATGGCCTCCATGATATTGTTTATTTTAGTATCTATCTGCCTTATACTGACTAGTTCTCAAAACTGATGACAGATGGATGTTGGAAAATAGGAAAATTATGTAGGAAAATTGATATTTCTGTGAAAACTACTATTTTTCTGAAAATATTTGGGTTCCAAGCTTCAAAATGAGGAGTCATTCATTAAAATCCGTCCAGCCGTTTTCCCGTAATTTCCATTACCAGTTCAAATTATATATATATATACATATATATATATATATATATTATATATATATATATATATTTTCATTCATATTTCTTTAATTTTCTGTGGGCCAGCCGAAAATATATCTGAAGTCGACTTTTCAGTAAGGGCCTGGACTTTGATGCCGGAGAGAGTCTGTGTGACTTTGGTGAACATGTTTAGAGAAAGATTTTTTCCGAGTAAGTCAGAAAGATTTAAACTGTAACTCTTTCAATTTTTTATACGAATGATGGGCCTAATGATTAGCACCGCAGTCACCAGAGGCGCCAGGTTTCGCCTATTCATAGTCCACTGGTGATGGACAATAATACTTTTATAAGACAGGCAGAAAGAAATGTATTAATAAATATTACTTACAATTTAAAATAAATCGATTAAAACTAAAGTAAAAAAAAATTCTGTCCTACCTCGAGACGAACTAACAACCTATGGTACAGTAAGCAGACGCGTTACCCCACCGACACAGACACACAAAGCAAGCTTGGCTACATTGTAGACGGACATGTAGGGAAAACATGCGCAGTATAGGGATATAGGGAAAAATTTCCCTAGATTTAGTGAAAATATTGTACTAAAATAAAATTATTATTATTATTATTATTGTTTTATTTTATTATTAAAATTGTTTCCTGAATACAGTAGGCCTAGTTAAATTTTTAAAATATGCAAAATAAATTGTAACGATTTATTAAAATGGTATTCAATTATTTTTTAAATATTTAATTTGAATGAAATTGCAAAAAAACATAACGATTTACTAAAAGGTTCTGAAATTTTTTAAAATATTTAATTTGAGGAATTTACCTGAAAGATTAGATTTTTACTCCACGTTCTGTTTTTGTCAAACTATATACGTCATTAGCAGCTGAATTTCTTTCTTGTATGAAACCAGAACAACAACAGTAACAAATATAAATGAAACTTGGGAGGAAATTAAACGCAGAATAAATATGGGAAATGCCTGTTATTATTCGGTTGAGAAGCTTTTATCATCTAGTCTGCTGTCAAAAAATCTGAAAGTTAGAATTTATAAAATAGTTATATTACCAGTTCTTCTGTATAGTTGCGAAACTTGAACTTTCACTTTGAGAGAGGAGCAGAGATTAAGGGTGTTTGAGAATAAGGTTCTTAGAAAATATTTGGGGGCAAGAGGGATGAAGTTACAGGAGAATGGAGAAAGTTACACAACACAGAACTGCATGCATTGTATTCTTCACCGGACATAATTAGGAATATTAAATCCAGACGTTTGAGATGGACAGGGCATGTAGCACGTATGGGCGAATTTAGAAATGCATATAGAGTGTTAGTTGGGAGACCGGAGGGGAAAAAGCTCTTTGGGGAGAACGAGACGTAGACGGGAGGATAATATAAAAATGGATTTGAGGGAGGTGGGATATGATGATAGAGACTGGATTATTCTTGCACAAATAGGGATCGTTGGCGGGCTTACGTGAGGGCGGCAATGAACTTCCGACTTCTCTAAAAGCCATTTGTAAGTAAGTTTATATTATTGCTAACGATGGTATCGGCACCATTAAAGCATGTTCGGTAATTCAACAACAGGTTTTAGTTTGGAGCGAAATTTACTAATTTTGAGAGAGAAAAAACCACTTTTCTTGGCGAGACACTTCTTCATTCACTCCACAGCCGCCACTGTAATTTAAACCGAAATAAATATAAAGCATTCAAACCAACACAACTGTAGTTTCATTCCCGAAACTGGGTGACGTTTCTACGTGCAAGTGTATTCCTGATACAGCGCAGAACTCTTTACATTCCAAAGTTATTATTTCATCCCTATTTTTCATGATACAAGAATTCTAGAATGTGATACATGTGCAGGATTATCACATTTCACATTGATGAATCATAAAGTAAAACATATGTACGTGACTCTTCTTAAATCATTTGGTTCCGACGTACTGGTATCTGTCTTCGAAGACATAGGAGAGTTTATAGATCATGCGGTGTCTTGTTGCAGATTAGCAACATGAATGCATGCCTCTCCGGTAGCTCGATGTTGGAGCGCGAGCTTATCATTCCATGCTCTCGGATTCGATCCTCGGTGTTCACTCGAGTAATACCTGCGGTCGATGAGGTTTGCCCTGGATTCTCCTATTTCTCTCAACATTGCAAATTTCATTCCACAAATCGTCTCTATTTCACAAACCCATTCCTCTAATTTATGCAAATCTGGGCGATTACAGGATTGCGTGTAAACTTCGGCGATGTCGTCTGAAGAAAGTGAATCTGATTAATGTTTTTCTTTGAGAAGCACTCAGAATAACATCGGCGCTAGTCGACGGGTGCCCAGTTGGTGATACTGGACTAGTATTCACAGGAAAGCCCACTATATTAGTTGGAGGACGCACACAGTTTGCTATCGTAGTATCACTAATTCGACACACCAAAATTATTAAAAGTAAAATATCACTGGAAAGACAAAGTATATGATTATGTCTCGTGACGAGAATATTGTACGAAATGGAAATATAAAAATTGGAAATTTATCTTTTGAAGAGATGGAGAAGTTCAAATTTCTTGGAACAACGGTAACAAATATAAATGATACTCGGGAGGAAATTAAACACAGAATAAATATGGGAAATGCCTGTTATTATTCGGTTGAGAAGCTTTTATCATCCAGTCTGCTGTCAAAAAATCTGAAAGTTAGAATTTGTAAAACAGTTATATTACTGATTGTTCTGTATGGTTGTGAAACTTGACTCTCACTTTGAGAGAGGAACATAGGTTCAGGGTATTTGAGAATAAGGTGCTTAGGAAAATATTTGGGGCTATGAGGAATGAAGTTACAGGAGAATGGACAAAGTTACACAACACAGAACTGCACGCATTGTATTCTTCACCTGATACAATTAGGAACATTAAATCCAGACGTTTGAGATGGGCAGGACATGTAGCACGTATGGACGAATCCAGAAATGCATATGGAATGTTAGTTGGGAGGCCGGAGGGAAAAAGACCTTTAGGGAGGCCGAGATCAGATGGGAAGATAATATTAAAATGTATTTGAGGGAGGTGGGATATGATGATAGAGAATGGATTAATCTTGCTCAGGATAGGGACCAATGGCGGGCCTATGTGAGGGCGGCAATGAACTCCGGGTTCCTTAAAAGCCAGTAAGTAAGTAAGTAAGTAAGTAAAATATCACTAGATATAAATGCATAAAACATCATTTAATGGTCCAATTAAGAGAGAAGGTTCTGAAACTATTTGCCTTCTGTTTCCAAACATCAGTCGTACGGTACCTGTTTAAGAATTGGCGCATCACTAACTGCAGTAAGAAATAGAGGCGATGTTTTTCCGGTACTCTGTTTTTCATTTCCAAAGTACATGGATTATTTCTGTACACTTTATAGAGTTCTCCAGATATAAAAATGATAAGAGATTACTAGGTCCGGGGATTGAGGGGGCTGCACATTCTTACTCATTATGTCCTCGAATATTCTGTGAAGTTCATCCATAAAATAATAAACTATAGTGCTGTCGCAGAATCCTGTTTGAAAAAGAGAAAACATGCTTCCCCCCCTCAAACAGGATTTCACGAACTCAAGTTTGAACCCTAATGTTGACTGGATTGATATGCGACATGCAAAATTCGGAAGATGAGGGTTAACTCGAGGTTGTTTTAATTATCTATACAGAGATGGCTTCACTGTTTACCAACATATGTCTCGCTGTAGTGTGAATACATAAGCATTGCTATATAGCTGTTTCCACACAATATTACATAGTTATTAGTTCTCGGTGTAGTGTGTAATGTAACGACGAAGTACTAAATAAAGTGTGAAATTCTACTTCCACACCTTCATTTTAGAATTCCATGTTCATTGTTGGCTATCTGAAAAAATTACACTCCTTCATTCAGATCTGATAACTGCGTTTTCAACAATTCTTCATTTAATTACTGTATTAATCAGGTTATTTGTAATTATAGTATAAAATGTTTGAATTATGATTTCAGCAGATAATGAAAACGTATTTCTGTTATAATAACAAGAGAGAAGTGCAGTACATGTAATTAACATTGTTAAACCTGTATTTCGCTTTTCGCAATTGGCATTTAACATCCAATTTCTTTATTGCAGTAATCGATATTCATCTATTTCAATTTCACAATGTCTGAATAGGTTAAGTATTCGTAAATATACAATTATTAACAATTTGTGAGCGAGTTTTAGGGATATATTATTTATATTTTTATTTTATTCACGAAATAGTCCTAATAAAATGTCACTCGAGGTCTGAGATTATTACAGATAATTTTCTAGGAATTTACCTTTATTTTTATGCTGTTAATGGATCTGCAAGTGAATGTGATCCTTTTGTAAATTTTACATACACGAATCTTTGTGAAGAAATGTGTAACGCCAGTTCCAATAAATCTTAATTCTCGACGTGGTATCCCAAAATAAAGCTTTGTTTATGCTTATCTCGCCTCACATGTGTTACGGGAAGATTCCTCCAAACACAGAGAAGTGTGTTTGCCATCTAGACAAACGCGGCATTGTTGTATGTATTTTGTGCGGGGCCATTATTTATCGTTTGGCGAGGTAAAATTTATTTTCACAATAACCGTCCATGGGAAGACGTCATAAATACGTCTAAAAACGATACGTATACACATTGTGGCTGCTTTTGCACATGAAAATATATGCACGCAAAAATCATCTTACACTCATATCTCCCGTCCCCTTAACTTTGAAAAATTATTCGTGTCTCTACATAAGGAACATACATCATTTGAACCAATCTGCTTTATTCTCCTGATAGCTTCCATGTGTATTATTATTATTATTATTATTATTATTATTATTATTATTATTATTATTATTATTATTATTATTATATTTACTTTAAAACTTCTTATAGAAAAAAAGAAGAGAATTTAATTGTCCAACTTATATAGGCTAATATTTATAGATTTCAGTAAAGCATTTGATAGAGTCGATAAAGATAAATTATGGGATATAATGGCCTGCAGAGGAATACCGGCTCATATCATTGAAACATTTAAAGAGATATATAAAAACACAAATATATGCATAAAACAAAGAAATGGAAACCAAAAGAAAACATATATTAATATGGGAGTAAGACAAGGGTGCTGTACTTCACCCACTCTATTTAATCTATATTTGGACAACGCAATCCGACAGTGGCGGCTAAGTACTTTACATACACGTACAATCAAACAACTACGATACAAATACCTTTATAGTAACACTCTTATATGCGGATGATCAGGTCATAATATCGGATAATGAAGATACGACGCAGAGAGCCTTGTTCGAACTCCACAAAGTAATACAGAATTATAATTTTGACATCTCCATAAGTAAAAGTAAGGCGATGGCATTTCAGGGACTGCAACCTATAAAATGTAAATTTGTAGAGTAAGGGAGGGGATTGTCGGATAGGTCTGGTAATGTCGGATAATCTCGGATAACATATTTCTTTTCCATCGAATGCTGCAATCTGATGTGAAAATAATACATTACGTTCTCTACAAGTAGAAAAAAAAACTTTTTGAGGGTAAGTAATGTGATTTATCCGTTACAAGTTATTCTTATATTTACACAACATGGTATGCACTGTTTGATATACCATAGATAAGGCTTCTTAATTCTCTAATTGCAGAAATGCTATCGACAACATGTGTCATGCAGTTGGCTTGTTTTACTGTTTGCGAAGAGTCGGCCAATATCGGATACTAGCTGAGGGCAATGTCGGATACTAGCCGAGGGCAATGTCGGATACTAGCCGAGGGCATTGTTGGCTGTCTTTCAATGCTGCTCGCTACATAAAAGCTGCCTTAAACCCATTTATATATTTTCTATAACAAACCACTACATTTTTACTCATGGGTATTTTTAATTAATGTAAGTAATTAATTTTCTAATTAATCGAATATTATGAAGTAACGAATTGTTTCTTCTTCTGATATTTTTAGATGCCTAAAGTAAAAGAAAAAAGAGATTGTCTAAAAAAATGGAAGTCTGAAGATATGGTAAATGTCATTGTCGCAGTACGGGAGAAAATAATGGGCTATCTTGCTGCTTCCAAAAGATTCAATGTACCTCGATCTACATTATTTGATTATGTACGGTCCAATTCTGAGCTCACCAAAGCCGTTAAATAGAAACTTGGACGAAAACCAATACTCCCAAATTCACTTGAAGAGAAGCTAGTTGACTATGTGTTAATGATGGAGAGAAAATATTTTGGATGAACCAGAAATGATGTTAAAAGGCTTGCATATCAGTTGGCTAAACAGAACATTATTGTAATAGTTTCTGATATGCAATATATTATTTTAAATGCATTATCATACCTCCTACATAATAATGTCTAATGTATCCGACATTAGCTTCCCATTCTGTCAGTGATGATATTATTTCTGTTTTCTCTTTGCAAATACATATTATGTAAATTACCTAATACTTATGTACAATCTGCAGGAACTCCAAGAGGTTATTATAGTACTAAGTAATTCCAGTTCTAACTTTTTTCAATTACCTTTATTTTGAAACATCAAAATGGTATCCGACAATACCCTCCCTTACTCTACTGAATAATATGCCAATAGAACAAGTAAATAAATTTAAGCTCCTGGGCTGACGTCGCGCTATCAAACATTAAACAAGTAGATACAGAAAATAAAATTGAAATTTTTCGAGAACTGTGAAGGTTCTACAATCAAGAGCAGGCGACGAACTGAGTTCAACAAAAGTCAGAGAAAAGACACAATGATAAAGTTCCGCATCTGCGTCAGCAAAACTAGTTGGCAGTGGACCGCAGTTGGAGGGGAGTTCGCTATATGTCTGTGAGACCTGGACAATGTCGTCTGTGAAGATATTAAAAGTAGATTACAGGCAACAGATAGATGAGGTTTCTGAGGATTCAGTTAACTGGGTACTAGTAACAAGAAATTGTCAGTCTTAGTGCTAAATGAAAATAGTGAAGAAACCAATTACAAATTTATAATATAAATGAACAGATATTACAATTATAGACAAAAATGGCTGGAACAACGTAGAGAGAATGGGCGAAGATAGATATCCCAGAAAACAAATTGAAAATTTTTCATTATATACTCAAGGGAGGAGAAACAAATCAGAAAAGACCACAATGAAAAGATGGATCAATCAATGAGTGTAATTAATTTGAAGACCTGGACAACAAGACTATAAAAGACTTAAGGCTTGGTGAAGAAGAAGAAGAAAGAAGATTATTATCATCATTCATTCAATGAACAGATAGTAAATTATAGACAAAAATCTGGAACACCCAAGAATGGGCGAAGATAGTCCTTCATTATATACTGCAAACTCAGTATTCTCAGTTTTTCAAGCCTTTCTTTTTAGATTATTATCATCATTCATTCATTATGATCCATCCAGTTTTTCGCCTTTCTTTTAATATTCTCTATCATCTCGTATCTTCTTCCATTCACTATTCCTTCCAATGCATCCTTCAGTAGGCAGTTTCTTCTTAGCCAGGGGCCCAGTCAATTTCTTTTTCTCTTCCTGATCATTTTCAGCATTATTCTTTCTTCATCCACTCTTTCTAGCACAGCTTAATTTCTTATGCTGTCCATCCATTTGGCAATCTCCATTCTCTCCCAAATCCATATTTCATGTGTTTCTAGTCGTTTCTCTTAAATTCGTCGTAATATCCATGTTTCTGTCCCTTACAATGCTACAATTCACACAAAGCACTTCACTAGTCTCTTTCTTAGTTCTCCTTTTTTTTCTTAAAAGCTTCCTTTGCCATTTATATTCACCTTTTGACTTCCTGGCAACAGCTCGTATTGCTGCTTATAGTACACCCTAAGTAGCCTATTTGAAGCTGTTCACTTGTTCTACAGCCTCATTTAGAATTCACAAGTTAACCTTCTTTACGTTTCTTCCTATGACCATGATCTTCGTCTTGTTGTTGAAAGTTGAAAGAATATAGTTCTACAGAAAAGTAGGAATAAAATAGTATTTAATTGTTGTAATTCGCTTCACAGTAACCTCTAAAATAAATAATATATACATATATATAATTTTATATATATACTGTATGTATATGTATGTATGTATGTATATATAATTTGAACTGGTAATGGAAGCTACGGGAAAACGGCTGAACGGATTTTAATGAATGACCCGTCATTTTAAAGCCTGGCATCCGAGGATTTTCATAAAAATAATAACTTTCAGTGAAGCGTTAGTTTTCCTACATAATTTTGCTATTTTCTAAAATCCATCTTTCTTCAGTTTTGAGAACTAATTACATTTCAGAATAAAACAAAAACACTTCAATAAACAATAGGCTATTACACGAAGGCCATGGCCTGCAGGATTGCTGACATATTTAGAGTTCAAATTCAATTGGTTATTAAAAACTTCAACACTAACTAAAATTAATTTACAGGTCTGATTCTGCGGTGTGTAATTTTCTGAGTACAGCTGTGTATTGGATAATAAAATCTACAAAACCTGATGACATTATTACCATTAGAAATGAAATATTATTATAGTTAATGCTATAATGTGACTATTTTTCATTAATGATACATAATAATGCTATATTGACGATATGAAAGTGAAACATTTTGGGGTTATACAAGTAGACGTAGAGAATATATCTTAAATTAGATCTTCATTTCTATAATTTACTGAGTGGCGGCTATTATATATGTAACTAAAAAACTTGCGTAAGATAATATTGTTCATACATCTTGGTTACACAACTTTTAACACTGTATCACTTTGGAAGACCAACAACGACCAGTTCCGAAGATGACCGAAAATAGGTCGAAACATGTTAACAAGGTATGTTAAAATATTTAACACAAGAAAGTTCTTATCATAAATATTCCGAAATAATATTGTTATTAAAAATCAAATATTTTTATAGTTATTACTCAAGTGGGTTGGTTCTTTTCATATACTTAAGGGGACACTCAACTTAAAAATTGGAGAAAAAGTGTCATAGAAATGAAAAATTAAATTTCTACACTAATTTACGTGACAGAACTAAATCAATACGTAAAATTATTCCCCTATTCATTGAGAAGTCACACTCAAATGCACAAAGCCAAAAAATAAAAAATGATAATTAAAAGTGATATTTCAATTAATGATGGATTAAAAATTGAAATATTTTTTTATTTTGAAAAGTATTGGATCTAATGAGCTGAGATTTTGCATGTTACTTTCTATGTGTATATTAAACTTTTTCTCCAAATTTGAAAAATATTATTCAAATAGGAAAAAAGTTCAAATATAGTTGAGTGGCCCCTTAATGGCAGTGTGGTATAGATATTTATATACGTCATTCTCTTCAGTATTGACTCGATAGAGCGCAAAAATTTCAGTTCCTAAGGAAAGACCAAAAGGTATTACTTACTGATAAAAAGAGGCCTACAAAATTTTGTAGTCTCCCGATCATTTCAGCAAGATCTCTTAGCAGAATAAAATGATTTTACCATCTACATTTCAAGCTCTACATGCAGCAGCTATACCAAGATGCTATGTCTTTTGTTTGAAAGCATAGCAAACCTGACTTTTTTTAAACTTCCACCTACAATCCACAATGACCTGAAATAGCTATTGCTTTACTCCCACATGAAAACTCCACTGATCGTCCTGACGTTGAAACTCAAAAACTGAAGGTGGATATGTTCAAGAAAAAGTATTTGGCATAAAAAAACCATTCAGAGGGAGTATGTTTCATTATTATGGAAGCAAATAACTTTCAAAATGTCTGATATTCTTCACTGAAAATAAATCTGAAAAATTTTATTTGAACGTCTAATGGACTTACTTTGCAGCATTTGCTGCACAAGCCACTAGTTTTATTATAATTATGCAGAGAGACCGAAGTCATCCGGGTGTCCGAAATAACCCCATTTTACGGTACCGTAGAAGTGGGTAAAGTCAATCAGTGGGTGTAAAATCGATCATTTGCGATTTTTATTGAAAATTATATATTTTATCAGTTACTTGTTAAAATTTTGTTATGCTGACTTCATTGCCTTACATTGTAAATGTAAGCGAGAGGGACAACAAAAACCCTGCGAAAGCCTACAATGGGAACACTGTGTAATTACCGTTGAAGTGAAAATTGTTATTCTCAACTTTTTCTCTTAAACGAAAACAAAGTCTTACAAACTCTAAAATATAGTCAGCAGTGAAAGGAGACAGGAAGCATACGTAAGTACTTTTCGTTGAGATTGTATCCTGAAATAATAGTTTTGCAGTACGTACATGTTAGTATTGAAACTTATTATTTTAAGAAAACTTGTACCTTTGTAGGGTTAAGTCGATCATGCTATCGACCTATTCAGATAGGAACAGGAAGAATAAAGACGAAATTATAAACAGAAAAGTGTCATTTCTTATATTGATGGGTAAGAGAAATTATGGTGAATTTCTTGCGTAAGAGAAGTACTGCCAAAGGAACATATTTTGTACACCCCTCTGTATCTGACTATGGGAACAACGTAGTTTCTAAAGTGACATGAGGAGGGGAAGATTTCAAATAACATCTTATATAAACCTAAGCAATATTGAATTGCATTTTAGATTATAATTGAAGGGTGGTATTTCAATGTAAATTTTGAATTCTTAAATCTTTGTTTGTTGGTATGTGAAGTATTAAAATGTGTTTTTATGTTTTATAAGTTGGCAATCACAGTCACGATTGTACAGTGGAGACCTATAGGCCTAATTGTATCGAATAGTATGATCACAGTAACAAAAGATACACTATATAATGCTATAGGCATATATTGAAGATTATTATTGTTTTTACACCCCTTATAACAAATAAAATATATGTAATACAATTAATTTGTTTCTTTTTTTAACATAAACAGCGATCGACTTTACTCTGCAATATTTTAAAATCGATCTTAAACTAAAAATTCAATGGTGATCGACTTTACCCTATTTAAGCAGGTAACTTCGATCACAAGTCAAATAAAAAAACAGTTTTTTATAGATTGTAATTCAATTCTTGTAACGTGTCTTCATAAGTGAAGGATATGACGACAAAATGCTATTTTCTGAGGAAATTCGCTCCATTGCATAACCTCAATATCATTAAAAAAAATTGCAAAATTTTGATCGACTTTACCCTTTTCTACGGTATTTGAAAACTGTAAATTTCAGTCGAAACCTCACAATATTGTTTTGTGCGAGATCGTGCGTATTTGCTTGTTTTCCGCACAGAACAATACGCGGTAAGTGTGAAATACCACATTCAGTATTCCCAACGTAACACACATAACAATTTCCCTCTTCTTACCGCTTAAGCGCGACATTCATTTTACTGCTTTAGGCTTTTAACATATTACTTTTAGAGACGTTTAACATAGTAATAATTATAAATTGGAAACTTACCACTGCAATTTCACCTAAATTGCAATGTTAATTATTATTTTTAAATATTTTAAAAAATTAAGTAAAGTCTACTACTCCACGAAACTTGTTGCATTCCTGATACAAGTAACATTAAGGAAGCCGTGAAAAAATCAACAAGATTCCAGATGCCGATGTTATTACTGCAATATGTTATATAAATAATATTGTTAAAATATTAAAATGAAAAATAAATCATTACATAACCTTACCGTTTGTTTTAAGTTCGCATTTACAGACTGGGGGAAAAAAAAGACAGACGTATATCACGGCCTGCTGGAGTATAGTAAACACAGAAAACATTTTATAGCAACAATGTTGAAGAAAGATATTTTGGTTTTTCGAAGTTGCCGTCATTAAACAGAAACCAAGATGGAGATTTCATTGCAACTAATTAGAAATTCGTCTTTCAGGTATGTAATAAACGATCTTGGCACAAAATAATGTACGATACACGAACGGTATGTTTGTTTTCATGTTTTCAACTACGTTTCGCTTTTTCAATCTTTTCCTCGACCACGAAAACGTCAACATACCGCTCTTGTAACGCATATTACTATTGCATCGTCATAAGACCTCGCATAATTGTAAAGCAAGGGACAATAGGTGAGCGATGTTTTCCGGAATTGAGAAACCACACGACAGCAGTCAGTCAGCAGCTACAAAGAACTAAGCAAATGGAAGCTAAGTGTCGTTAAGCAAATAGCCGCTTCTCCAAGCACACTCCTTGAACTCTGGCACCTGTTCTACTTGGTATGTCCTGCTTCAACACAGATCCTGTCACTTCAAGGAGCGGAGGCAAGGTGAGATGTTGGTTGCCCGGCAACAAGGGTGTGGCGTGTGTGACAGTGCCGGTCCGGTCACGCAACACGCGCTCCTTGACGCACGTCTCTGTTTGATGTCTGCGCGCAGCACGTCCAAACATTTAAAAATGGATCTCAACATCTGTGATTTGTCGGCCGCTAGTAAACAAACAGACTTAAGGAGCTCGAGATAACATCCGTACAATTGTGAAGGCAGTCGTTTACACGGGGGCTGTATTCAAATATAGAGGGTTAACTGTACTGGCTCGGTGCTATGATAAGACCAGCGAAAGTTAATTTCATTGCGTCTTTTATTGATTGAACATTTCGACGAAAGTTCTTGCTTCTACGTCAATCGTAGACGATATGTTCGAGCGCAGTCAGAATTAGGTTTACATAAATAAATAAATTCATAAATAAATTAATAAAATAAATTAATAAAAACTTAATTAATAAATAAATAATAATAAATATATTATTAAATTAATTAATAAATTAATTAATAAAATTCATACATAAAAATCGAAATAATTTTGAATTGTATTCTCATAGTTATGAAACAAAAGATATGATAAATTCTTTAAGATTGTTTGAACCAAAATGCAACACTGTTACAATATTTAATCATAGTAGTAATTTAGGCCCAAGAATATATAACAAATTTACATTTAACTATCCTAATCTTGTCAATTCTAATAGTTCTAGTATTAAATTTAAAAAGTTATGTATGGATTTTATAAAAATTGAAAAATTGTAAATTTAAATTTATATACTATAATTGCAAATTATATTGTATAATTATTAATTATAATTGTATTGTATAATTATTAATTTCAATTCAGGAATCCGCCCCTGAGCACGAGTTCTACTCTTTCAGGGCGAGCTAAAGTTTCTCTGTATATTTTATATTTTATTACAATTATTAGCAAAAAAAATATTAAATAAATAAATAAAATAAATAAATAAATGGATATTACGTTTATGTTTCAATTTTTGTTAAAATCGTATAAAGAAAAAGTAATGTGATATTCTGGCGATTACAATGACAATATGACAATGAAGTCGAATATAATGATTAGAAAATAGCAATTTGATGACAATACGTTGTGGTTATATTAAAAAATTACAATATCCACAATGGTTGTCGAACGGGTATCGAACCCGGGACCTTTGGTTTAACGTACCAACGCTCTACCAACTGAGCTACCCGGGAACTCTACCAGACACCGATCCAATTTTTCCTCTATATCCACAGACCTCAAAGTGGGCTGATACACGGCCCCGGAACAATTTTTCCTTCGAAATTATTCAAATCAACTTTACAGGAGTTATACCTGAAAGCTTGATTTGCATAACACACGTCACTGTTTGTTAACAGAAAGCCACAATTTAAGTCACACGGAGTTAGTGTGCACTCAATGTTGGTTGCTTGACGGTTGTCAGCCCACTTTGAGGCCTGTGAATATAGAAGGAAAAATTGGATCGGTGTCTAGTAGAGTTCCCGGGTAGCTCAGTTGGTAGAGCGTTGGTACGTTAAACCAAAGGTCCCGGGTTCGATACCCGGCTCCGGAACAATTTTTCTTCGAAATTTTTCAAATCAACTTTACAGCATGTTATATCTGAAAGCTTGATTTGCAAAACCTAGACAACTTTAACAATTAGGTCTAAATTAATATTTACAATTTATATTAGAGACACTAGAATAATAAATGCTATTTTCACTATTTACAATATGATGAATGTAGACATACGTTGATCAGACATTATTATTACACTCTTATGTACAGTGTTGTGTATTTTAATGCGAGGTATTTTATTTCATAATACTATAGCCTACTTATTTTGTAAATAGTGTATAATTTGTGTATAAAGGGACTGTCAGACAATGAGTACTTTCGAAAACAGATTGTCAGAAAGACTGCTTTCCGTTTCTCAATATAACATTTTGTAGAATATGATTTTTACTTTTAATATATTAATAAATTTTTCTTCATTATGTTTATAATATATAACATTAAATTGAAATTGTTTAACTAAATGCATTACATTTAATCAAATAGTGTAAGTTCTTACAGTCAATTACTTAACAATATTACATACATTGAACTTTATGTTATTACATGAGGTAGTATTTAAAAATTATGACAAACGTTTTCACCAATAAATTTGGCATCTTCAGGTCACATTAAAAACATATTAACATAAAATGAACACTTAAAATATTCTAGTTAAACACAATCTTTAAAAATGAAAAACTGGTATAATAGGCAATCTGAGCAATATGTCATTAAAATACATGTAGCAGGATGTTGATGCCATGAAATCGTAGGATATGCTGATAACACTGTATTAACTGATAAGTGTACATAGCGAAGAAAGAAGACCTAACAATCTTCAAGTTATGCGGGTGCAGTTCCAAAGTGATGAAAATATCCTACAGTATATAGATCGCTCGTGCTGCTGTTTATGGACGTATGGAATTAAAGCCCTGTAAAGTATAAAAGGGTAATGTGAAAAATTTGTTTTAAATAAAAAATTCGGAAGGATATAAATTTTGAAGTCGTGACTTCAGTTAATACAGTGTTATCAGCATATTCTACGATTTCATGGCATCAACATCCTGCTACATGTATTTTAACGGCATATTGCTCAGATTGCCTATTATACCAGTTTTTCATTTTTAACGATTGTGTTTAACTGGAATATTTTAAGTGTTCATTTTATGTTAATATGTTTTTAATGTGACCTGAAGATGCCACATTTATTGGTGAAAACGTTTGTCATAATTTTTAAATACTACCTCATGTATTAACATAAAGGTTCAATGTATGTAATATTGTTAAGTAATTTACTGTAAGAACTTACACTATTTGATTGATACTATACTTATCGGGACCCAACATGCCTTTAAAATTGCATTACATTTAGCTAAACATATCTACTTTTTGATCTATTATTATTATTATTATTATTATTATTACATTGTTTTTGTTTCTATGTTATTTATTTTTCCTATACAGTTTTGTACAGGTAGAGTGAAAGGTGAAGTCCTTATGGTAGAAATAAATCAATTCAATACATGAACAAATAATTTAAGTTGTAGAAAAGATCGTAGTATCAGACTTTAGCAGTACAATGCATTGTAAACAGTCTTTGAATCATGAATAGAACGTCAACTGCAGCACAAACAAAATGCAAGTGTTCCCTGATTGTAACTGTGCCAATCGTCAAATCATGTCAATATAGTCTATGAACAATTAACCTTACTTCCGTAAGTACGTCCCGGACCAGAATACGTTCCCTAATAAAAATAATAGTAATATGCGTTACAAGAGCGGTATGTTGAAGTTTTCATGTTCGAGGAAAAGTTTGAAAAAGCGAAACGTGGTTGAGCTTTTTTAATTTCAGAGAATTGAAAGAAAACATACCGCTCGTGTATCGTACATTATTTTGTGCGAAGATAGTTTATTACATACCTGAAAGACGAATTTCTAATTAGTTGCAATGAAATCTCCATCTTGGTTCCTGTTCAATGACGGCAAATTTGCAAAACAAAAATATCTATCTTCAACATTGTTGCTTTAAAATGTTTTCTGTGTTTACTATACTCAAGCAGGCCGTGATATACGTCTGTCTTTTTTTCCCCCCTGTCTATGATGAGTCTGGAATCTTGTTGATTTTTTCACGGATTCCTTAATGTTACTTGCATCACGAATGGAGTAACTTTAGTGGAGTTGTAGAGTTTATTTAATTTTTGAAAATATTTAAAAACAATAATTAACAGTGCAATTTAGGTAAAATTGCAGTGGTAAGTTTCCAATTTATAATTATTAGTATATTGAACGTCTCTGAAAATAATATGTTAAAAGCCTAAAGCAGTAAAAATCAATATGTCACTTAAGCGGTAAGAAGAGGGAAATTGTTATGTGTGTTAGGTTGGGAATATTGAATGTGGGATTTTATACTTTCCGCGGATTGGTTTTGCGCGGAAACCAAGCAAATACGCACGATCTCGCACAATAGTAATATACGTTACAAGAGCGGTATGTTGACGTTTTCATGGTCGAGGAAAAAATTGAAAAAGCGAAACGTAGTTGAGCTTTTTTAATTTCCGAGAAGTTGAAAAAAACATACCGCTCGTGTATCGTACATTATTTTGTGCGAAGATTGTTTATTACATACCTGAAAGACGAATTTCTAATTAGTTGCAATGAAATCTCCATCTTGGTTTCTGTTTAATGACGGCAACTTTGCAAAACCAAAATATCTTTCTTCAACATTGTTGTTTTAAAATATTTTCTGTGTTTACTATACTCCAGCAGGCCGTGATATACGCCTGTCTTTCCCCAGTCTTTGCGAACCCCAATATTATTTATATAACAGTCAGTAATATCATGCATCTGGAATATTGTTGATTTTTTACGGCTTCCTTAATGTTACTTGTATCAGGAATGCAATAAGTTTAGTGGAGTAGTAGAATTTACTTAATTTTTGCAAATATTTAAAAACATAATTAATTAATTTAGCTGAAATTGCAGTGGTAAGTTTCAATTTATAATTATTACTATATTAAACGTCTCAAAAATAATATGTTAAAAGCCTAAAGCAGTAAAATCAAATGTCACTTAAGCGGTAAGAAGAGGGAAATTGCTATGTGTGTTACGTTGGGAATACTGAATGTGGTATTTTAGACTTGCCGCGTATTGGTTTTGTGCGGAAAACAAGCAAATACGCACGATCTCGCACAAAATGATATTCCAGAGAAAGGGATGGGCGGGCGCAGTTGTTACATAAACAGACTCTGGTACAATTTGTCGTTCCTCTGTTGACGACGGTTCGTGGTCTCGACACTTCGGTGGCAACAATATAAACTACAGCGATGACAGACGATGTATCTGCTCCTGCTCCCGGCTGGGGCTATATTTACCCGTCCGCGTTACCTGTGTCGTAACCGGCCGTCAGTTCGTGTTTACCACGCGGTATTGCTGGCGGCTGGCCCGCGCTATTCTGGGGCTTCCTCAACGCGGGAAACTCCCCCCGCAAATGTCACCGCACTGACTCAGTTACTACCAGATCCTTCCCGAACTGTGGTCCGCGAGCAGTCTGTAGTACAGATATTCATTGACGATTTCCTCTTAGAGCAGGCGTCTCAAGGCCACCGCGTAAAAGTTGTTACAGAGAGCAAGTGTAGAAAGCGTAGTCAGCTGAAGAGATAAACGCAGTACCCGAAGATAGCTGATTCATGTCACACGCATGAGCGAGCTAAGTTGTAACTGTCGCGGGAGAAATGCCACAAAGCTGCACTTTTGAGTTGTACTGGCACAATAGACGGTTTTCTCGGAATTAATAAAATTTCTTAAGTAGTTTGCGGTAGTATTCATTAATAATAATAATAATGATGATGATGATGATAATGATAATAATAATAATAATAAATTTATTTCCTAGTTACATATTAATGAGTGAAAAGAAGACATATGAAGCATGAAAAACCATACATGTTACGTAATTATTTAAGCACAAGGAACTGGCCACCCTACTCCATTATCTACTGGCCTAGTTGCCTCATAAGTGGTGCCTTGTTGATATCATTTGTGAGGTTCAGACTTCTCTTCGGACAGTTGACTAGACAACAACAATACTTCATTTCTAGTAAATTGTTTGTGGTATCTATCTTTGTTTTATGTTTACTGTATACTGTATTTAATAAAATAAAATTCAATTAAATAATAATAATTAAATTACAATTAAACTTGTCTGTTATTAAGATACGTATTTTTACGACACGTCGATATTAATATATTAATTACAATAATAGTTAAATAATATGTTTCGTAAAGTTTTCAATGATTAACAATAACCAAAACATCTTAGAAATTCACAATTATTTTAAATTAGAATTATTAAAATCTTAAATCTGGTCTCAAATTCTTTTCTCAAGTCCTTCAGTACTTCATTATATTTGTTACACTGATCTTGATTCAAATTAGGTAACAATTTTAGATTAATGAAGTGGTAACAGTTACCCACTGAAACTTGCGACTCCCACAATTTCGCGTTCCCTATGAAAGCTTTTATTTCTTCATACATTTGCGGTAATAAGCACATTCTTTCTCGGAGATGGAGACAACATCGTAGCGGTAGCAGATGCCTATTCAAACGTCGCGGTCAATGACGTCATCCGGAGATACACGAACTGCTCCCGCATCTTGTTCCACTCTTACATTAAAAAAGAGAGAGAGAGAAGAGAGGAGGAAGTGCTCCGAGAAGGCCCTATTGAGACGTCTGTCTTAGAGTAAAGGCCCATTCACAATGAAAATTAAACATAACCGTAACATAAAAAAGTCAAAAGAATTAGCGTACAAACCCTTGTTCGCCCAATTATGGAATATGGAGCGGTAGGTTGGGATCCATACAGACAAAACCAAATCGATTCAATAGAAAAGGTCCAACGCAAGGCAGCAAAATATGTCAAAATGGGAAAGGGACATGGTGAGGAGATAGTAAAAGACTTAGGGGGGAACTTCTCAAGTCAAGGCGACGAAAAACCAGACTCGCCGCATTGTTTAAGGCACAAATGGGACACAAAGCATGGACCGATATCAATACTAGATTAGCAACACCATCATACTTAGGAAGGGCTGATCATATTAGGAAGTTTAAATGTAGAAAACAAAGAACGGACGTGGCAAAATTTTCTTTTGTTAACCGAATAATAGTAGACTGGAACAGCTTACCTGCGGCAACCTTTCAGGGTGATCCTCTTAAAATTAGTACATTCAAGGAAAGGTTGAGAAGATTAGACTGAAAATGTAATTGGAGGTGCAGTGTAATTATTTAAGTTGTGTCATGTACTTAATTGAATTGATATATTTAAGTTGATATGTAATTATTAAGTTGATATGTAAAATAATGTAATTAATTAAGATGATATGTAATTTAGTTGATATGTAAATAAATTAAGGTGATATGTAATTAATTAAGATGATATGTAATTTAGTTGATATGTAAATAAATTAAGGTGATATGTAATTATTTAAATTGGTAATAGTTGGGTGAAATAGAAGTACTTATAAGTTAGATTTACTTTTCCTTATCGTAGGCGTTATTATAGAATTGTTTTTAATTATAGTCCTAGGTTTATTGCATCTACTATTTATAGATTTACGTTTATTTTATTTTATTTCATTTAGGTTTATTTTATTCTATTTCATGTAATTGTAATTATTGTATATTGTATATCACTGCCACCGGGTGTATACCCAATTGTAGTGTTAATAAATACATACATACATAAACACAGAAGTTTGCGGCAAGGTTATCAAATGGGATCATTCACAATGATTCACATAAACATTGCCGTTAGACGTTAACATGAAAGTTTGCAAACTCCAAACTTTCATGCTTGTATTATAAATTTTTTATTAATTTGTCATACAGAATAATATCTGTAATATTGACAATTAATATTTTGAGGAGAAAAATTCGCTCCGGCGTCGGGGATCGAACCCGGACCCTTGGTTCTACGTACCAAGCGCTCTGACCACTGAGCTACGCCGAGGACCCGGGTTCGATCCCCGGCGCCGGAGCGAATTTTTCTCCTCAAATATTAATTGTCAATATTACAGATATTATTCTGTATGACAAATTAATAAAAAAATCTATAATATTCTCATAGCTGCAGTGCATATGTCTGTACAGATCACTGTGCACTTAACTGCGGAATCCCGGCCAAACAAGTCACTCAACTGAGTGCGCTCCTAATATAATGGCAGTTGACATTGGACATATACGTCAACATAATGCCTAACTTGGAGTCAGGCCATAAAGGGAACCATTGAAGGAGGAAGGTTCGATCCGGTGCTACGGATTGAATTCGTCGTAGCTCAGTGGTCAGAGCGCTTGGTACGTAGAACCGAGGACCCGGGTTCGATCCCCGGCGCCGGAGCGAATTTTTCTCCTCAAATATTAATTTTCATGCTTATGCTTACGTGATTTGCAAACAGTACACAATCGTGGAGCGCTGATGTATACGACAGAATATGAGGAAATGGCATCGTTGTTATGTTTCCATGGTTACCAAGTATCTTAGCGGTTATGTTTATGTTCCCATCGTGAATGTTCTTGATTTTACCGTAACGTTTCCATTTTTAAGTTAACGCTTACGTTATGTTTAATTTTCATTGTGAATGGGCCTTACACGTTAGTTTTACAATTCTGCACTCGAAAACGTGTGCTTATGTTGAGTGTTAGAGAATGCCATATTGCCTTAACTCTGCGAAGTTAAATAAATTATTATTATTATTATTATTATTATTATTATATTATTATTATTATTATTATTGTTGTTATTATTATTATTATTATTATTATTATTATTATTATTATTATTATCATCATCATCATCATCATCTTATGTCTCGCAAAACTAGATTTATGTCGCGATATCTTTTACAATATATACGTGAACTCTAGTCAATTAGAAACTCCACCCTCTCCCAAGCAATACTCTTGTGTGAGCTTGGAGCGCGTCTTCATTGTGGTTTATATATTTGTTCATTCGGAAAGTTAAGCAGTTAAAATATCACCAGATCATAAGTCATCATTTGTAAAATTATTATTGTTTAAATTCTTGGTCTCTGGTTTTCATGTTTAAGCAATAGGATAAGTCTCTAAACTGTACTCTTTTTATGACTATGAAATTTTAATGTAATACATATCTTCTTTACATAATTTGCACCATTTTAAATAAAATTTTAGTCCATAGTTTACTCCATATTTTGAAAATTTTTAGTCCGTATATATGTATAGGCCTATATTTAGCCATTTTTATTACATACAGAGTGATTCATGAGGATTTGCCGTCACTTACGGAGCTTATTTCCGAAGACATTCTGAGCAAAAAATGTCGTATAAACATTTGTCCTAATCTCAATATTTCAGAGTTACACTAATTTGAAGTTGTTTGTTAAATACCATTATTCTTTAGTTTTAAGGGTAAAAAATATTACAGATAAAGAATGAACTATTCAGGAGTATCATTTCTTTAATTAGATAGTATTCTGAAGCTAAAAATGTGTTGTGATTTTCTTTTTCGATTTTTAACTACAAAAATACATTTTCTTATGCATTTATCACAATAATTACTACAAATCACGGCACTCTTATAAATTCCTCAAGACTGTACATTAGGATGCATAATTAAACTGTAAAGAATCAAGTTCCTAAAGTCTTACGATTTGCAACAATTTTTGTGATAAGTGCATAAGAATAACGTAATTTTCAGTTAAAAATTGAAAAACAAAATCTGTACAAAGCAATTAACAACACATTTTTAGCTTCAGAACACTAGCCAATTAAAGAAATGATACTTCTGAATAGTTCATTCTCTATTTGTAAATTTCTTTTACCCTTAAAACTAAAGAAAAAGTTTATTTCGCTAAGGGCCGGTTGTATAAACCATTTAATCTTAGATCAGAGGTTAAATTGATCCTCGTTCTAGCTGAACTTGGAATTTTGTGTTGTATAAAGTCTAATTTCAGATTGATTTGTCTTAAACTAAAGTCAACTTTGACTGTAGAAATTTCTCCGATTAAGTTAGATGATCCAAGTTCAGTTATTTATTTTCTGTTTGAAATATACGAGTGGCAGATTGTGCAAAAAGAATAACCATTATTATTAATATTAATAGATATGGTAGGTACATATATATATATTTCAATTTCTTGCCTTAATACACAAACATTCTTATATTTTATAAGGCTTTATCGTGTTCAGCAGTATCAAATAACATAACCTATAATTATATTATGTTTATAACAACCATTAATTATTAATGGATATGATAGGTACATTCATAAATTTTCAATTAACTGTATTACTAAACGAAAATTGTCGTTTTATAAAGCTTTATTATGTTTAGCAGTATCAAACACCATAACATGATAACAACTTGGAGAACAGTCAACCTTCTTCTAATTGTCCTCCATTATTTACAATGCACAAAACAAACCAGTGTCTCCAACAGAGTGTACGGAAAGTCGACAAAATAATTGGAAAGTTGCTAGGTTTCTCATTATCAACAAAGAAAGATTAAATTTTGTTACTATGGGGTGCTAAAAAGGTCGCTAAATCCCTATTTAAGCAATATAAAAGTTAAAAGAAATTGTCGTTGAAGAAGAGTTAAAGTCGCTATATTGCAACACTGAACAAACCTATACAACATAGCCCGCGCATCACATACTTCACCTGTTTATGCGATGTTGCCAAATCCTTTTCACGTGAACTTAGATTGCATTTGAACCAAGGTAATTTGATCGCAGAAAAGTTTTATACAATAGAAGAAGTGTCTGAACTCGGTTCACTTTCCGATCTTCGATCAAAGTTGATCTTTAGTCAGGGAGTTTTAAACAATTGGGCCTTACAATTTCAAATTAGTGTAACTCTGAAAATATTGAGATTAGAACAAATGTTTATATGACATTTTTTACTCAGAATGTTTTCGGAAATAAGCTCCGTAAGTGGTGGTATATCCTCGTGAATCGCTCTGTATAAATCTTAGCTCAGGTAATGATTTTTCCATTCATTCACGTATAAGGATACGAATGCTCAAAATCTGTTTATAGCTTGCATATTTGTTCATAATAATCCGGCATTCTTCTTCTTCGTCCCTTCAAGTATTAGGCCAAATGACCTGTTACGATCTCACAGTTGAATTTCCAATCCAGCGCTTCTTTGGACGACCGAGAGATCTCTTCCCGTTTGGACGATAGTGGAGCATGACTTATGGGATTCTATCTCTATGCATGCGATGCAGATGATTTATCCAGTTGTTCTGATAATGTTTTACGTGATTAATTACAGGTTCTAGTTGTAATTCTTCCATTAAATCTTCATTGAGTTTGTGATCCCATTTCGTATATCCCGCTGTATATCTCATAAATTTCATTTCATTAGCCGTTATTCTGTTTTCGTCTTTCTTCCTCAATGTCCATGCCTCACTGCCGTAACAAAGTACAGGTCTCACAAAGGTCTTGTAAAGGCGAATTCGAGTATGCCTTTGTACTAGGGAAGGTTTCATAATGGTGTTAATTATTCCCATTGTTTTGGTGTATTTATAAATTTTCTGTGACATGTCTACTTATAATCCGGCATTAACAATGGTAAAGCTCAGTTTCATGAAAAGCATATGATAAAGGAATAAGCAAATCATCTGAATGAATGCATATCACTGACGCTATGTTGAATTTTTTCTTGAAAGAAGATCAAAAAAACATAGGAAACCGCCATGTAATATTTATTTGTAGTGATACAAAGAAATACGACATTATACAACATAAATTTGAAACAATATCGTTGTTTTCGAACATGGGGTTTATTCAGTATTCAGGCGAAAAGGGGAATTACATTGATGAAACAAAACGCACTGGAACTATAAGCACATCTAATTACAGCCAAATTATTTTATCTATCTCCATCTGTAAGCTCACAACAACGCCACAATTCGATGCTGAACGATACTTCAATAGTTCCATCAGAATGAGTGTATTTTGCCATAAAGAGCTTTCTGTCACGCACATTTTGACATCATTTGTACGCAGTAGCGCATATTAGGTTGTAGATAATGGAATACTATTTAATTATAAAGTAGCGCGTGTGTAATTTACGTGTTTATAACACCGTAATCGTGATTACACATTCTGATACTGATTTTAAGTATTGTTCCAACGTCAAATTAGCTACAGCTGTAGTTTAGCCGCTAGAATAACTTTACAAAAGAATAATTTGAATCGATTCTAAATTGATAATACAAATAGCTCTGTTTTCATGACGTAAATACTACACGTAACAGGAATAAGTAACAAATGTAACGTTCATATTTACATTTTAGCTCGTATTATTCTGAAATTACATTATAGCCTTCTCATTTTTTGGACAGTAAACTTACTTGGGAATGTCACAGTAACTATGTGTGCACCAGGTTGTTTAGAGTATTGTACCTTTTAAGGAATCTAAAACATTTATGCCATGGCCCTATGTTAAAGCAGTATATTTTGCATTTTTCCCAAAGCATTTATTTATTTATTACATTTATGTATTTTACATTACGTTACTTTGTTGTTCTAAGAAATATTTTGTCAATTAACTGTTTACGTATAATTTATTTAGCATTATTACAATCTATATTTATGTATGGTATTATAGGTTGGGATGGAACTTGTAAATCCAAACTTCATCCGTTAATTTTACGACAGAAAAACGTTTTAAAAATTTCTTTAAAAAAGCAGAAAGATTACCCAACTGAATTGTTGTTTAAACATTTCAAGTTTTTAACATTAAACAAATGTATTATTTTATTTTATTAAAATATTTTCATAGAAATTTTAATAACTTTGAAAGGTAGGGGAGAGTCGGGTAGTATCGGACAGTGCTTTTCTTTCATCTACCACCATATGGTAGTACCTGAATGACATGGTTACGTTTCTCTATGCGACATCACAGAAACGTAACCATGTCAATCAGGTACTATCATCGTGTGGTAGATGAAAGAAACTCACTGTCCGATATTACCCGATGTCCGATACTACCCGACTCTCCCCTATATACATAAATATAAAACTAAAAATATGAATTCTCTGCGTTTGTCTGAACCAAAATGTAAAACCAATGCAGCTTTTTATCATAGCATGAATCAAGGTCCCAGATTATTAAACAAATTTTATTCCAATATTATTTTAACCACGAATCCTCTCCAAATTAATAAAAAATAAAAAAAAAATTGTATTGGATTTATAGTTTGGGTTTAAACATATTAAACTCTGTGGCCAGGAGGAAAAAGGTCTTAAGTAAAAATTTTATACTTTCCAGGAAAGCAATAGAAAGATTGAAATTGGTGTCAATTATAGAGTTTTTTTATTTAAGAGGTTTTTCCTGGATATTATTTCTTTATATTTCTTCTAAAACAGGTAATGTTGCTCATTTAACAATTTTCTTGATTACTTCCAAAAATATCCGCATTTAAGCCCTTTTAAGGCTAGAAGCCAAACTGAGTAGAAGGGACTATTAAACATAAGACCTTTTTCATGTCAAATGTAAATGAGAAATGTAAATTATTACAAATGCAAAATGGGTCTTAAACAATTATAGGACTGTTTACCTTGGTGCTTAAAGCTTTCAAAGGAAAGGGCATCAGTATGTGATAAAATGGCTGAAATACAAGTTAGACCTTTTTAATAGAGAAGCATGGAAAGTAAACATGTGATAGTTTGTAAGGAATAAAGTATTAAATATACTTAAGTCCTTTATTCTGTGTGTGCTCGATTCAAAAAGTACTTAGGACATTTGGTAACGCTCTATAAATCCAGTCAGGAGTCTTATTTGACTTTAACCGTTTTACCAGATTGTAGAGAATTATTTCCGCTTTCAGAATATATAAAAATCTCATTTTACAAAAAATTGACTTAAGACCTTTTTCCTCCCGGCCACAGTTTTAATCTGTATTCACACTCAATTTTAATTTTATTTTTGTCTGTATTGGAATCCCCTCCTGAGCACGAGTCTTACTCATTCAGGAGTGGGCTAGTTTATCTTACATTGTATTAACTTGTATTCATTTCAAACTTACTAGCAATAAAATAAATAAATAAATATAAAACTCAAAATTATTTCGAGATATGCAGATGAAAACTGAATATAATGAAGTAATCTGGAAAAATAACGTGAAACGAATGTAGACATTGAGAACGTAACAGATGTTGGAGGATAGATTTCGATAAATGGGAACTTCAGGATGTCCAACTCTTGACATCGATAACGTTGAACCTAATGATGGAAGGATTATTTATTTAGCAACTCTTAAAAATTACAGATGATACTAAGGGCCAATTAGTGATAGTGGAGCAATAGTGGAATGAAGACAAGAAAACGGAATTACTCGCGGGAAATCAATTCTATGATCACTTCGTTCACTATAAATCTTGATATATCTGTCCGACTTTGATCTTTGGTTTCTCTCTGTAAGAAGATGCGGTTTGACTATGGAGAAGAGAAAATAGAAAGTAATGTAGCAGAAAAGTATTTAAATACAGATCCAGTTTAAATCCGACGAAAAAGTTTTTAGAGCTTAGTTTAATTAAAAATAATTAAGAACACAATGCTATTAGGACTGTGAAGCAGGGAGTGGTTTTAAATGTACTTTTGAGTTGTCGCTACACAGGCATTTGGTAAGATAATAGGAAAAGGAAGAGCGTAGAGGGAAAACTACGAGAAAGAATTTACGATTCTTCTGGCCAGAAATAAAGGGGGAAACAAATTTCGAAGGTCTTTCTCGCCTGAAAAAGCAGCTCTAAGAGCACAGTATCATAAGAGCAGTGGATAATTCTGTATTTAATGCACATTTCGTAAGTAAACTTACAGAAATTATTCAGATATAGATGACGATAATAATTTTAACTCATTTCCTTGAATAATATTTTCAAATACAGAAACATTTAAAAGAAGCTAAGATACAAATCGCTTTTAGAGAACGCGGAGGTTCATTACCGCCCTCACATAAGTCCGCCATCAGTCCCTATCCTGTGCAAGATTAATCCACTCCCTAGCCTCATATCCTTCGGCCCTTCAAATCCATTTTAAATTCTTATAACAAAGACAGTAGACCAGGTTTAGCGTGGCTAAGATTGGGGGCATGGAAGGGTAATAAAATTGTCAACGAAGAAGGAGAGCGCCTTTGTCCACTGTGCAGAAAAAAGGACTTTTATAGACGTATTTTATTACAGTGTGTCGAATTGGAACATGTACGGAGAAAATATCTACCACCCTCGATGACAAGTCAGAATAGGAGTTTGCTTGCATGTCTTGACTTCATGAGGAATAGAGAATACGAACAAAAGACTGGACTGTTTCTCTTGAAGGCGAGACAGATTAGAACTTCAGCTGTTGAAGTTTGCGACACGAACTGACGAAGGGATAATGCTATCTACCCAATTATACACTTTTATGTGTGTTTTAGGTTAGGATATATTATATAATGTGTTGTGTTGTGTCATTTTCATTCTAATATGTGTGTTCTTTTAGAGAGTGGTGGGATATAACCATAGGTGAGGGGGGTGAAACATACAAAGTAGGACTTGTTTTAGGTACAAAGCACGTACGGTCAGAAGACCCGTGCATTGGATTTTAGAGAATATTATGATGTATTATGTATGTATAATATTACTCAATAAATCCATCTATCAATTATCCTCCCATCTACGTCTCAACCTCCCCAAAGGTCTTTTTTCACACTACATGCATTTTTGTATTCGCTCATATGTGCTACATATCCTCCCCATCTCAAACGTTTGGATTTTATGTTTCTAATTATGCCAGGTGAAGGATACAGTGCGTGCAATTCTGCTTTGTGTAACTTTCCCTATTCTCTTGTAACTTCATCCCTCTTACCCCCAAATATTTTCTTAAGCACCTTTATTCTCAAACATCCCTAACCTCTGTTCTTCTCTCAAAGTGAGAGCCCAAGTTTCTCAACCATACAAAACAACCGGTAATATAACTTTTTTTTTATAAATTCTAACTTTCAGGTTTTTTTAGAGCAGACTGGATGACAAAACTTTTCAACATAATAATAACGGACATTTCCCATATTTATTCTACATTTAATTTCCTCCCGAGTTTCAGTTATATTTGTTCTAACTTAATCCAACTTAAAATATATTAAACCCATTTACCGTGAAAAGTCCACACCTGTGGAGTAACGGTTAGCGCGTCTGGCCGCGAAACCAGGTGGCTCGGGTTCGATTCCCGGTCGGGGCAAGTTACCTGGTTGAAGTTTTTTCCGGGGTTTTCCCTCAAACCAATATGGACAAATGCTGGGTAACTTTCGGTGCTGGACTCCAGACTCATTTCACCGGCATTATCACCTTCATCTCATTGAGACGCTAAATAACCTAAGATGTTCATAAAGCGTTGTAAAATAATCTACTAAAAATTACCGCAAAAAAATCTGCATGATATATACACATTCAAAATACTAGTAGGGTATGCTTTTCCCCACTTTTTATCTTACGAAACAAAAAGTAGTCTTATGGACGAGAGAAAAGTGCAGACCGGAATAGTAGCGAGGACAGCATTGAGTACACAGTGAGAGAAAATGGAACAATTGACTAGAAATTTTCGTGTAAAATGCATTCTGCTAGCGATAAATTGGCAACATGTTGTCGGAGACAGTGTAATGAAATATATGTTTTCAGACCACTTGAGTTAAACGTCGTGTTGCGAACGAGCAATCAGTTCGTTTGTTGTTAAATTATTTCGCTGTTATTGTTAATTTATACCCAAACTTATGTATTAGTCGTACTCTGAACAAACTCCGTCAATACATGGTGGCTTAAGATTGTCTCGACTGTAGGCGAAAAAACATTGCTTCCAATTTAGTAATTCCAAAGATTGAAAAACAAATAATTTTATATAACACACGTGATTTTGTCTATTAACCGCCACTGCTTAGGACAGGACGAGATAGCGAAATAAAACCTTTGATCAGGAAGAGAACATTACTTTCTATAGCACGTAAGAAAGAACATAATATAACGTTGAAGTCAGTGTACAACTAGATCCCAGGTATAGTCGGTTTTCTTTACGACACGTTTGTATAAATGGGCGCACTGAGCGAGCTACCTGTGTCCACGACTCTGGGATGTGGAAGACGGTAACCATTTGACCTCATCACGCGACCTCTAGCAAGACACGCCCAGATCCTTTCAGGCATGTAATACACAGCAGTGCACTCAATCTGATTGCTAGCCTGCCGTCAGTCTGTAAATCTCTTCTCATCCAGGTCGGTACTTCGGCTGGTTGCCTTTCAACTTCCTCATACTGCAACAGTTGTACACACCAAGCAGTTCCAGCGAACAGCACTCAGAACTGAACAGCACGCATGTTCGAATCCGGAAATTCTGTTACATTTGTTATGAACAAAGCGAATGTGGGGAGATTTTCTTGAAGTACAGGGACATCATTTTATTTTTACTTCAATTTTTATTGTACCTGAGTTTTTTAATTTACTTCACTCCCACTCTTTCTACTAGTAAACTCTCACACGTCCTTCACACAGAACCAAGGCCGCATATGCAGTTAAAGTAGTCTTACGGTCATAGTAAACGCTACTGAGTTAGTGAGTATAGTACGTTCCAGAAATATGTTCGCATTTTCCAGTGACGAAAGAGTTTTCAGTATTGAATCATATTTTTTTCGCAGGTACTGTCGTTCGTTTGCCTACGTCGCACCCCGGTTTCTCCCACCCTTTTCTGCTCGCCCCTCTGTAAAGGCTAGTGACTGGGCTGTCTTAGATCTTTTCTGAAAACATTAATTTATTTTAGGAATTGGACGTCTACGTAATATTATACAACTATTTAAAATAACTTAAATAAAAAGGCCTCGTTAAGTAATTAACTGTCACGTGATTTCCCTCATTTTCTTGGCCCAGAGACGTAACTACTTGGACGGACAGTAGATAGCATGTCTGAGTAATTTTATCTGTGTGGGTCGGGCAGAAGTGAAGATTGAATTTACAGTATGTAAGGTATTCTTTTATAGAGTAGGTACAGAATTTTTCAACATGAGTTAGGTACTAGTACGAAGGACGAAACTGGTAATTGAAATTAGGTACAATAGTCTATAGTGCGATAATATGCACAAAAGAACTGAAGCCTGCATCGAAATGAACGGCCACACATTTTCAAAAATGTGTTTAAATATTCATATTATGATTATTTTTTTCAATTTAACTTCATTTCCTATATTGTACGCTAATGTGCTGTAGACAGTATAATATACACTGCATAATGTATACGTCCGCATGGACAGCTCAGTTCGTGAGTAGAAACACTTATTGTTAATACTGTACTGTATTTTGATTAAACAAAAACCTAATGAATATTATCAAACTCAAAATCGTGATATTTCCTAATTTACGTAAATGGATGAACTACTTTTCTTCCCTTATATTCCTAGTGAAGTGATTTGTATTTTATGCCAGTATCATCGAACTCCAGTCGTGGAAGGGGGTAACAAACGGTGCTTCCGGTTCTTAACCGTTAATCCAAAGGTATACTCAGGTTAATATTAGAAATATTAGTAAAAATAAAATGATGTCCCTATATTTCTTCCATCCCTTCTATTTGCATATTTTTTCATTGCTCCAACATGATATCTGTAATGATATGAAATGGTACTTTAAATAGACTGTTGTCACTATTCGCTACTACCACTACCACTAGGGGAGAAGTACGGATAGTGCGTTTCTTTCATCTACACATTAACCTGAAACATGGTTACATTTCTCTATGCGACATCACAGAAACGTAACCATGTCAATCGCTATCATCGTGTGGTAGATGAAAGAAACTCACGTCCGATATTACCCGATGTCCGATACTACCCGACTCTCCCCTAATAACATCACTACCACTAATACCACCACCACCACCACCACGTCCACTAATAATACCACCACGTCCACTAATAATACCACCACCACGACTAATACTACCACCACCATGACTAATACTACTACCACCACTATTATTACCACCACCACCACCACCACCATCACCACTAATAATACCAACACCACGACTAATACTACTACCGTCACTACCGTTACTACTACTACTGATTACCGGCATAGCTCAGGCGATAGGCGTGTCGTGTTTGTTGACCCGTGGCTGCGCGTGAGCGTGGGTTCGATTCTCGCTTTAGCTGATTTATCTGGTTTGGTTTTTTCTGAGGTAGTCGGCAGTTTTATAACGAGTTACCACTGTTATGGCTACTATTACCACTGTTAAGACGACTACTACTACCACTGTTAAGGCTACTATTACCACTACTAATGTTGCTAATATGACTGTTAATGCTACTATTACGACTGTTACTGCTATGGTTAATATTACTGTTGCTATTGATATTGTCATTGCTATTACCAGCACCATCACTACTAACACTGTTGCCACTGTTAGTAATAGTAATGAATTATAGTGGTTACTAGCTGGCTTTTCGAGGGACCGTCGACGGATCCATTCAGTTTGGCTCACAGTGGTCTATTTTGAGCCCCAAATGTGATGACTGATGACTTTTCCAGTCTGAGGGTATCTCGGGTGACATTCGTGAACCTGATACTGACAGGGAGCCATCCTAACTCAGTCCAGAAAAGCCAGGTCCCAGCCCAAGACGAGTATCTAATAAATAAGCCATGAAATCCTATATATCATCATCGGAGATCCATATTATCCCCAAAACTGCACCTAAGCCTGTTTTTACTATTGCCGATGATGGGTTAAATAAAGGGGAGGTATAGTTTGGTGTCGATTAGGGAAAACACGGGAATTTTACTTGAAGCAAGTAAAGAGATAAGTTTGGAAGTAAATCCCAAAAAGACAAAGTATATGATTATGTCTCGTGACGAGAATATTGTACGAAATGGAAATATAAAAATTGGAGATTTATCTTTTGAAGAGGTGGAGAAGTTCAAACATCTGGGAGCAACAGTAACAAATGTAAATGATACTCGGGAGGAAATTAAACACAGAATAAATATGGGAAATGCCTATTATTATTCGGTTGAGAAGCTTTTATCATCCAGTCTGCTGTCAAAAAATCTGAAAGTTAGAATTTATAAAACAGTTATATTTCCGTTTGTTCTGTATGGTTGTGAAAGTTGGACTCTAACTTTCAGAGAGGAACAGAAATTAAGGGTGTTTGAGAATAAGGTGTTTAGGAAAATATTTGGGGCTAAGAGGGATAAAGTTACAGGAGTGTGGAGAAAGTTACACAAAACAGAACTGCACGCATTGTATTCTTCACCTGACATAATTAGGAACATTAAATCCAGACGTTTGAGATGGGCAGGGCATGTAGCACGTATGGGCGAATCCAGAAATGCATATAGAGTGTTAGTTGGGAGGCCGGAGGAAAAAAGACATTTAGGGAGGCCGAGACGTAGATGGGACGATAATATTAAAATAGATTTGAGGGATGTGGGATATGATGATATAGAATGGATTAATCTTGCTCAGGATAGGGACCAATGGCGGGCTTATGTGAGGGCGGCAATGAACCTCCGGGTTCCTTAAAAGCCAGTAAGTAAGTATAGTTTGGTGTAGTGATAAAAGGGAAATGGGAGTACCCGAGGAAAGCATCTGCAACGTCTGCTTCATCCACTACAATTTCCGTGATGACCAGGGAAGGTATCGATTCCGGGCCGTCTGGATGAAAAACCAGGGAACTATTGCTGAACCATAGACGCGGCTAGAAGTGGTGGTAGTATATCTGAAATTCAGATTCGCTAATGACCGTAATATGAGAGAAGCTGGCGAATAATTGTCTCAAATTATCTGATGCAGTTGACAATTTCTTACTAAATAGAATAGGATCTGCTGACTCATTCTGTCGTCCTCTAAATTTCTCATAGAATAAATAATTACCAAGCACTTCAAAGCTGTGGGGTTAGCAGGATGTTTGGTTTTCTTGTCGATGAAGGGGTTACCCTATAGGATGTTTGGTTTTCCTGTCGATGAAGGGGTTGCCCTATGCACAATTTTCAACTTTTCTTTGAATGGAAAGTAGGGGATATAGAGTGGAATATGAGAGGTCAACCCACTGACTCAGCTAATGAGTTAGATATGACTAGGCGTTCGATCTGCTGTAATAAGTTTCGTTGTTGTCTGGTGTAAGTTAAAACAAGTGCAAAGAATTCCTAGATTAATGGCTGGATGATATATGTATGAATATACATGGTGCGTCAGTATGTATGTTATGTACTCGTATGTGTATGTATGGAGCCTATGTGCGCTATGTTATGCTATGTGCGCATTGTGATTCTGTATGCGCTATGTAATGTTATGTACTCTTTGTAATGCTATGTTATGTTACGTTACCTTATGTATAATAATAATAATAATAATAATAATAATTAATAATTATTATTATTATTAATTATAATTATTAATTTATTTAATGCTATACACTTGAGCTACATCAGGCATTGCAGCCCGAAAGAGCAGAAGCTCGTGCTCGGGTGCAGTTCAGATCAGTTATACAAAATATATCTCAAAATTAAGAGAGTTCATTGAGCACAATAACATTAATGAGTGGTAAAATAATACAGCATGTAATAATAGGGTCTATATACAAATAGAAAATACAAAAGTACATAAATATTAGAGTATCAATTTTTAACTCAATTAGCTTAAACAATTAAATAATTAATCTGATTTGTTTCTTAAATCTATGTGAGTTAAGTGTACTCAGCTCAGGGTAATCTCTAATTAATTCATTATATATTTTGGGTCCAAAACTTCTGCTGTGTTTTAATCCGGCAGCTGTGTGGCGTTTCGGAATATTTAGAAAGAAACTGTAATTTTGTCTGGTATGATATTCGTGAGGATCAAATTTAAATTTATTGTGGTTTTTATGGAAGTAAATCAGCAATGTTTGTTTATAAATTTGTTCTAGATTTGATACACCAAATTCCTGAAAAATTAATTTTGTTGGGTAATCAAAAGGTTTATATAGACAAATTTTGATATTTCTTTTTTGGGGCAAATTTAAAGGATGGAGAGTCGATTTTGCCATTCCTCCCCAACCTAATATACCATACTGAATTATTGATTGAAACAGAGCTAAGTACACAGTACGCAGAACATAAACAGGTAAATAAGAGCGTAGAATGGAAAATTTGTGGATTGTTTTATGAAATCTGTTACACACTGTTATATATGTCATGTTACGTTATGAATATGTGTATATACATGTAATGTATATTACGATATGTGTATGCATGTATGAATGAATAGATATTTATGTACATTGTATGGTTAGATCCAAAAGTCTTGTCATCCTTCCCCCTTGTTTGTATGTTGATGTGCATCCATTTTGAACATGTCATAGCAGGGCTATTCCATATGAAATCGATCAGTAAAAAATGCTCGCATTTTTTTATATTCTAATTTTTTCCCTACTTATACAAGGTGCTGAGGGGAGTGCATTTTCAAAAATATACTATCGAAAGTCAAATGGTTTTCGTATTATTAGCGACAAATTTAGCGTATTTTATAAAAACAAGCCTCTTTCAGCGCTCAGAACTCTGGAACCATTTACTGCAGAACATTGAACGAGAGCTTATTTTGAAGCTGACATTTGGTAGGTAATGTTAAGAAGTAATCCTTATTTTTTATTGTACACAGAGAGACAGATAATCTGATTTTACTTGCTTTTAGGCTTTTTGGCCATACTCATGTTCTGGATCACTAAACAAGCTGGAATGTAAAATACCAACCATTATCACACATCTTGTTATGACATGTTCAAAATGGATGTACAGGGACATCATTTTATTTTTACTTCAATTTTTATTGTACCTGAGTTTTTGAATGTACTTCACTCCCACCCCTTCTACTAATGAAGTTCCAACTCCACACAGAACCAAGACAGCAGATAGTAAGCAGTACTGAGTTACTGAGTATAGTACGTTCCAGAAATATGTTCGCATTTTCCAGTGACGAAAGAGCTTTCAATATTGAATCATATTCTCGCACAGGTACTGTCCGTTTGCCTACGTCGCATCCCGATTTCCCCCACCTGCTTCTGCTCGCCCCTCTGTATAAGCTGGGCTGTCTTAGCTCTTTTCTGAAAACATTAATTTCTCTTAGGAATTGGAAGTTTACGTAATATTATACAGCTGTTTAATTTAACATAAATAAAAGGGCCTCGTTAAGTAATTAACTGTCACGTGATTTTCTCCCTTTCTACAATCCTGCGGCATAACCACTTGGACGGACAGTAGATAGCATGTCTGAGTAATTTTATATTTTCGGGTCGGGCAGAAGTGAAGATTGAATTTACAGTACGTAGAGTAGGTACAGAATTATTTCAACATGAATTACTAGTACGAAGGACGAAACTGGCAATTGGAATTAGATGCAATAGTCTATAGTGCGATAATATGCACAAACGAACTGTAGCATGTATCGAAATAAATGGCCACCATTTTCAAAATTGTGTTTAAATGTTCATATTATGATTATTTTTCAATTTAACTTCTTTCTCTATATTGTACGCTAATGTGCTGTAGACAGTATAATATACACCGCATAATGAATACGTTCGCATGGATAACTCACTTCGTGAGTAAAAACACTTATTCTTAATACAGTACTGTACTTTGATTAAAGAAAAACATAATGAAAATTATCAAACTCAAAATCGCGATATTTCCTAGTTTACGTAAATGGATGAACTACTTTTCTTCCTTCCTATACCTAGTAGAGTGATTTGTGTTTTACGCCAGTATCATTGAACTCCAGTCTTGGAGGGGGGAGCAAGCGGTGTTTCCGGTTCTCTAAAGGTATAGACAGGTTAATATTAAAAATGTTAGTAAAAATAAAATGATGTCCCTGTATGAATGAATAGATATTTATGTACATTGTACGGTAAGGTCCGAAAGTCTTGTCATCCTTCCCCCTTGTTTGTATGTTGATGTGCATCCATTTTGAACATGTCATAACAGGGCTTTTCCATATGAAATCGATCAGTAAAAAACCTCGCATTTTTATACTTTAATTTTTTCCCTACTTATACAAGGTGCTGAGGGGAGTGCATTTTCAAAAATATACTATCGAAAGTCAAACGGTTTTCGTATTATTGAGCGACAAATTTGGCGTATTTTATAAAAACAAGCCTCTTTCAGCGCTTAGAACTCTGGAACCATTTACTGCAGAACATTGAACGAGAGCTTATTTTGAAGCTGACATCTAGTAGGTTATGTTAAGAAGTGTTCCTTGTTTTTATTATACACAGAGAGACAGGTAATCTGATTATACTTGCTTTTAGGCTTTTTGGTCATTTGTAAAAATGTAAAAATATATTGAGGAAAAACCTTGCATTATTAAGAGGGATTCGGCATTGTTTGCTTAGTGGCTTGGCAATAAGTTTCGAGGGTATTAAATAAATTATTTTCACACGCCTAGACTTGAACGGCGCAGTACCGCACGCACTGGCCGAGAGCTGAAGATAAGCGAGCATTGGGCGTCATTTTACTCCTGTGTTTATGAAAACTTGTGATGAAGCTAGCCCAGCCATGACTGCTAGATGACACATCACGTGTTTATCTGCTGGCCTTGCTTGTCTCGACTACCTCATGTCTCACAGTCAGCTGGTTAGTTCATGCGCGTACTATTTATTTTTTTATTTGATATTTTCAATACTTTCTTATCAACGTACCATCAGTAAAAAAAAAGTGTTTATTTGTACTTTCAATGCGGAATCTAACCATATATTTTAAAAATATTTTTTCGTGGCCAAAGGCGTCTTAATGAAGAAAAATCTAAATTTCTCCATTTCCGTAAAAAGTAAGAAAAACTGTTTACATGTCAATATAAACTTTAACTTTTCAGCATCAAAATAAACCATGATTTTGGTCATTGGGTGAAAGGGTTTTGGAGCCACAACAGTTTAAAGTTGCTAATTTTATGAAAATACGATAAATTTAAATATTTTTAATTTAAACACTATGAAGTTCTGATGCCTCAAACTTTGCACTAAGCATTATATCACAGTTGTCTACGGACAGAAAAAGTTTCATTGTATTTAAAAATTGCAAGGTCAATTTTCTCTATATTTCGGTCGATTTGAGATGGAATAGCCCGAGCAGATGTGTGACAGCCGCACTATGTCCTGTGTGAAATTTTCCGCAGCAAAGGCGGTGTGATTTCCCTGAATGCCTCCCTAACAGTTTGCTTCAAATCTTCAATTGTCTGGTATCGATGTTTCGAGACATGCTGCTTAATTATTCCCCAAAGGAAAATCACACCGCCTTTGCTGCTGAAAATTTCACACAGGACATGGCACCACATCATTTTGTGCCGTGGCAATGATGGTGCCCATACTGATGTTCTGGATCATTAAACAAGCTGGAACGTAAAATATCAACCATTATCACACATCATGTTATGACATGTTCAAAATGGATGTAAATCAACATAGGCTACAAATAAGGGCGGAGGAAGTGACAAGACTTTCGGACCCTACTGTAGTGGGTTGGTGGGTAATTGAATAATTATATAGAGGTAGATTAATAGGATTACTGACAGGCAAATAGATGCATAGATACTTAGATTGATGGATGGAAACATTTAAGGATATATTTATGAATTTATAGGTTGATAAATGAAAGATTGAATGGCGTATGGGTGAACAGATAATAGTAATAGGCCTATGCGTTACAAGAGCGGTATGTTGATGTTTTCATGTTCGAGGAAAAAATTGAAAAAGCGAAACGTAGTTGAGCTTTTTTAATTTCCGAGAACATTAAAGCAAACATACCGCTCGTGTATCGTACATTAATTTGTGCGAAGATCGTTTATTACATACCTGAAAGAGGAATTTCTAATTAGTTGCAATGAAATTTCCATCTTGGTTTCTGTTCAATGACGGCAACTTTTAAAAACTAAAATATCTATCTTCAACATTGTTGCTATAAAATGTTTTCTGTGTTTACTATATTCCAGCAGGCCGTGATATACGTCTGTCTTCCCCCCAGTCTATAAATGCGAACTTAAAACAAACGGTAAGATTATGTAATGATTTATTTTTCATTTTAATATTTTAACAATATTATTTATATAACATATTGCAGTAATAACATCGGCATCTGGAATCTTGTTGATTTTTTCACGGCTTCCTTAATGTTACTTGCATTACAAATGCAGGAACTTTTGTGGTGTTGTAGAGTTTACTTAATATTTGCAAATATTTAAAAACAATAATTAACAGTTCAATTTAGGTGAAATTGCAGTGGTAAGTTTCAATTTATAATTATTACTATGTTAAACGTCTCTAAAAATAATATGTTAAAAGCCTAAAGCAGTAAAATGAATGTCGCGCTTAAGCGGTAAGAAGAGGGAAATTGTTATGTGTATTACGTTGCGAATACTGAATGTGGTATTTCACACTTACCGTATATTGGTTTTGTGCGGAAAGCAAGCAAATACGCACGATCTCGCACAAATACTATGAAATAGGTGGTGCAAATAATTCTCTGCATGTCTTTATTTTATTTAATATTTTAGGAGAAAATTCGCTCCGGCGCCGGGGATCGAACCCGCGTCCTTGGTTCTACGTACCAAGCGCGTTCGATTCGGTGCTGTGGATTGAATTCGGCGTAGCTCAGTGGTCAGCGCGCTTGGTACGTAGAACCAAGGACGCGGGTTCGCTCCCCGGCGCCGGAGCGAATTTTTCTCCTAAAATATTAATTGACAATATTACAGATAAATTCTGTAGGACAAATTAATATATCTATAATATTTTATTATAATTGTTTATTTTTACTTTTTGTTTATTTATTTATTTATTTATTTATTTATTTATTTATTTATTTATTTATTTATTTATTCACCGATTTATTTACTGATCGAATCATTTATTTAGTTATCGATTCATTTATTTATTCATAGATTATTTATTTTATTTATTCATTTATTTACTTATTTATTTATTTACCCGAGTTACTTATTTTATTTATGTATTTATTTGTTTATTTATTAGTTCATTAATTTTTTTATTTATTTGCTTATTTATTTGTTTATTTATTAGCTTTGTTTTTGTTTTTTTTTTATTTGTTATTTTAATTCTGACTTGATTTGATTTCGATTTAGTATCGATTTGATTTTGATTTTATTTTGGTTTTACTTAATATATGTGTTGATGAATGAGCAGATTGATGAATTGGTAAATGGATATTGTGGATATATAGTTGAATGTACAGACGGACAGATAGTTCAGTAGGTGTTACATAGATCAATAGATACTTGATAGATTGAGGGAATATTGTTGAATTTATGAATGGATGAATGGAAGGTTGAATGTTGATGTGTAGCCAGACGGATCTGTGGTTAGCTTGGTTGGTAGTCCGTTCATAGATAGATAAATCAACATGCAATATTATCCGTTATAGTTCGTAACTCCTGGAACAGACGTTAAATAGTTGTGATGGCGACAGCTGAATCGTTCAGTTGGTTCTCTTTGGACAGATGGTGGTGCACACTCCTCAACAGTCAGTAAAACTAGGTGCGGTTGTAAATCTTGCAAAATTCGGAATATAACGCCTCGACTCACATTTAGCGTAGCACATATTTATGTTGAGATTTATGTAGGAAGTGTCTTTCGAGTCCGCCATCTTGTTGCCCGACTAATTTCGTTTACGTCAGTAGAATCCAAGCCAAGCGAGTGAGATTCACAAGGTAATAACAAGTTGACGTGAAGTTTTCTTTATTACCCAAGCCACTGGACGGCAATCTGTGGTGCGCGTCCCAGTCCTTGGGTTTTCTAGGAAGTAGTAGCCAACTCAGAAACATCTAACGCAATACAATATAGTATTTCGTGATAAAAAATGATGTTCATAATTTACATTTAGTTGCAATGACACTCTAAGGAAGACAATACGATTTTAGGAAATTTCTTTCTCTATCTTCCTCCCTCCCTCCCTCCCTCTTTCTTTCTATCACTCCCTCTCTCCTTTTCTATTCCCCATCTCTCCTCTCTCTCTCTCTCTCTCTCTTTCCAAGTTACAGTCCGCTCATGAATAAACAGTTCCTTTGTGGACGATCAGTAGGGACCGGATTTTTATGTAATTAGCTACATATTATATTTATTTCAACCTAACCGTATATAAATAACAAACCTTTGCGAATCTTGTAATTACCATTAATATATTAAAATTTGATACTACATAGTTTTACATATTTATCCCATATTACATATTATGGCTTGATATTATATAAATCTACATATTTAGGGATTTTATTCGTTTTTACTTCTCTGAAAGGAAAAAAAAAACTCCTCCTGCTGGGGAAGTTTACAATTTGAAATACACAGATTTAAAAAGCTTTTTACCTGCCCAAGAAAGGATATATTTCGGGACGAAACGTAACGTCCTTAGTTCCAGAAAGTAATAGAGCCACTCACCCCATACCGCCCGCTGTAAATATGAGTGAACAAAAGGCAATCTTTCTCATACAACTACCTTTTATTGTAAAAATCACTCAGAAAGTAGCGTTGCCTTCATGCGGAGGATGGGACGAAGACGACATGATTTGTCTCGAACTATAATTGTTCTGCACACGTCTTAACAAGCCGTTCCCATGCAATTTGCAACCTTACCCAACCTCTTCCTAATTCTTCCAGGGGAAACCCGTGTGAAGTCTGACATGATACTTTCAGGTTATTGCTTACCTCTTTATTTTAAATTTAGTAGACCTATACGGAAATGGGATTTTTCGAGCAATTAGAAAGTATGGTTCTCGGCTGGAATAATCCTACCGTTCTGAATGAGACAGGAATGTCACTTTTCAAACAACAATTTGTAAATGCCTATAGTTTGAGGTTTTAGTAGGTACTTGTTTCTTACAGGGAGCAGCTAAAATGTACGTGTCCCACATCTCCTCTTATTTTCTCCTAATCCAGTAAAGCGAAACAGTGCTTGCTGTACTATTGTATCATTCATTTCACTCACTTCTCTAGTTTTAGTACTTACAGTACCTATACAGTGCAAGTGAGTTTATCTACTGCTCTTAACTAAAATGGCCCCTGTATCTTCAACCCTAATAACAAAAATGAAATCATTGATTCCAATGGACGAAGCTTTCACTACAGATGGAAAAATATTAATGTGTCAAGTGTGCGGTAAAAAAATCGGGTGCTCTATGAAATCACAATTGGAGAGTCTTATCTATCCTATTCCTGTTAGATATTGATATTAAATATTTTCATGATTTTACATATTTTGGTACATATTCAGCTCATTTTTCTTACAAAAATATGTACATATTTAACACCTTGGTATTACATAAAAATCCGGTCCCTAACGATCAGCTCTTAAGTAAAGGACTAATCACTAGTTCGTAGTTTTTCAACAGAGTTAGGTCGTTCACGAATCACTCAACACTGAATATCGTTATATTCGGGGATAAGTGGTCTTCCTGCGTTTGGTGACAGACTTTATCTAAAGACCGTTAGAGACCTATACCTAACCTTTGAGGTATCTGAGAAGCCAACCATAGGGTTTCTTATCACTCCGTCTTGAGGATTCTAATAGCCTAGTATATACATATATATGCCTATACTGTTTACAGTAGCCCTACATGGAGAAGGATTAATCGTCCATATTACACCCATTTTTCTCAAATTATGGCAATAGATCTTGATCATACGTCCATGCTGAGGTTCTGCACTGTCACAACGTTATGTTATATTTGTGTTTGCATTAGTTGGAACGTTTTTAACGACATAATTATTGACGTCAGAGGAAATTGCAATCAGGCAGCCTGATTGGCTGTTTTCTACAGTTACGGCTGAGTTCTTCGTGATATGCATGTTTAATTAGACGGCGCGGATTTGTGAAGGAGGGGGACACATGCTGCCATAACATCTTTGGAGTATGGTCTTCTCCTTCCTGCACAACAACAAACCGTGTTACACGATTAGTGGGGTCGACAGATTGTCTGCCCACGGACTGAACGCAGCTAAGTGCCGAAATGCATAACGAGGAAATCTTGTCTCTACAGCAACTGTCGCCTGGCAACCATTCGCGTCTCTTTACGGGGAAACTAACGTTGCTCGCTCCGCCCTATTTGATGGAATCAATGAGATAAAAGTGGAGGAATAATATTGAAAAAAAAAAGAGGAAAAGCATTCGCGAACACGGCCTTGCAAGGGTTCTATAGAGTGTGGAAGAAATAAGTAAACACTTCCGAAATTGGACTTGTTTAAAAAAGAACAGTTTACGTGAATACAGTGGCGTACGCAGAATTTTGTCAAGGGGAGGTTATTATTAAAATTGTGGGTTGGGGACAACTCGCCACAGAAAATTGGCCACAGAGGCAACTCGCCACATAATTGAAATTCGTATCAAAGACAGTTCGCCACACATTAAAATTCAAGGCAATACTCAAATTCGCAACAATCTATACTAATAATAAATCTGTAGCCGAAATTTTTCTGGTAATTTTCGATTTTCCAAAAATAATTGGTCCTAACATATACAATTAACCACCCTGAAACCGAAAATCGCTTTTTTGAAATTTTTGTTTGTATGTCTGTCTGTCTGTATGTTTGTTACCTTTTCACGCGATAATGGCTGAACGGATTTCGATGAAAATTGGAATATAAATTAAGTTCGTTGTAACTTAGATTTTAGGCTATATGACATTCAAAATACATTATTTAAAAGGGGGGTTATAAGGGGGCCTGAATTAAATAAATCGAAATATCTCGCTTATTGATTTTTGTGAAAAATGTCACATGACAAAAGTTTCTTTAAAAATAATTTGCGATAAGTTTTATTCCATGAAAAATTTTGATAGGAATGATATTTAATGAGATAAATGAGTTTTAAAATTAAAATAACTGCCATCTAAGGCCGTGTAATGAATTAAAAAACGAATGACTTCGTCTATAAGGGGCCTTGGACAGCAACAATCGAAAGCTATGAAAGATAGCCTACAGATAATGTTTCTGTGTTTGTATGAAGTAATATCAGAAGCTAAATTAACCGATTTGTATAATTAATTATTAATTCACCATTGGAAAGTGTAGTTTCTCTAGATGGACATAATGCTATAATGGTATTACAGTAACTTCTGAGTGAATCGAGGACAGGTAAGATTAAAATAGCTTCTTATGCACAGAAAACTTGATAGGCTATTCTGTACATTCGTTTCCTGTATTTCCTAAAATAATTTTTATGACCAAATGAGTGGTCTCTGCATCAAAATGATCGCATTTTAATTATGCAAATACAATTTAAATTAAGTAACATAATGAACGATTTATCCTTATATCAAACACGAATGTTCCCTGGATCAAATATCCTATTTTAATTATGTAATTACTTTATATTTATTTCTAACGGGTGCAGCGGAGCGCACGGGCACGGCTAGTTTATAATATATTTCTATGGTAACACAAGACAAATCCAGAAGCTGTACACTAATTCGGAACTATGGCGGAAGAAATTCGCTTCACAAAATCAGAAAAAGGCTCTGACATATTAATATATCTTGGCTACATGTACACGAGACTTAGAGAAAATAAGAATGGAGTTGTTTGGCGCTGTGATATGCGTGGCGGTGTAATGCAACAGTCACGATATCAGAAGATGGCAGCAGTGTCGTCAAAGAACCGTCTGAACACAAGAATCATTCTGCAGACTGGGGAACGATTAAGGCAAAGGAATGTGTAGAGAACATGAAGGCAAGGGCGGGGACTTCCGAGATCCAACGTCTGTCATTATTCAAATTGAGTTACAGCGTATTGCAAGCGAAGCCAATGTGAATCTACCGAAGAAACCATTTATTAAAAAACTGTGCGCAGTGCCAGGAAGCTGCACCTACCACCTGAACCAAGGAATATTGACGAACTGAACGTTATAGCAGACAGATACACTAAGACCGTACAAGGAGAAAGGTGGTTGTATTTTGAACCGGAGGACAACGTGAAAGTTATCATATTTGCCACTAATTCACATTTAAATAAATTGTCTATTTGTGGCGAATTGTCTACTTGTGGCGAATTGTCTATCTGTGGCAAATTGTCCCTATTACCTATTTTCTGTGGTCAAATGTCCCATACCAATTTTCTGTGGCCAATCGTCCCATACCAATTTTCTGTGGCCTATTGTCCCATACCAATTTTCTGTGGCCAATTGTCCCATACCAATTTTCTGTGGCCAATTGTCCCATACCAATTTTCTGTGGCCAATTGTCCCATACCAATTTTCTGTGGCCAATTGTCCCATACCAATTTTCTGTGGCCAATTGTCCCATACCAATTTTCTGTGGCCAATTGTCCCATACCAATTTTCTGTGGCCAATTGTCCCATACCAATTTTCTGTGGCCAATTGTCCCATACCAATTTTCTGTGGCGAATTGTCCGAAACCATAAAATTGTTTGCAATTTACATTATCGGTATTTTAAACTTTGTATATTATTATTATTATTATTATTATTATTATTATTATTATTATTATTATTATTATTATTATTATTATACTATGTTCTAATGGAACATATTCATGAATATCCTTATAAAATCTTTGAAACATAACTTTTTTCACAACCATCCAATTATTAACAAATTTTAACTTATGTTTAATTTTGTACTCGTATTATAAAAATGTTTGTGTCATTATTACACTTACACAATAATCATTTTTATGTATTTAGTCAACAATTACTTGTATATGATAGGTAAGATACTTTACTTTATATAACAGGAAAATCCATGAAAACAAATATATTGAAATAAATTTAATTAAACACAATAATGGAACATGGAACTCATTAAAGATGAAGAATGAAACTGGCATGATGACTATATTGAAGGAAGGGTAGGAGGAATATGCCTTATGTCGATGTAGATTTTGTTACTCACAGTGAAAAATTAGAGAAAGGAAAACGATTATGTATAAAAATATTCTCAATTCTAAATGTCACTTTTTTAAGATCAAGGGATGGGGTGAAACCCGGTAAACCCTCCTACCCCCCCTTGCTTACGTCCCTGCCTGAATACTACGTTTCGAAAGAGTCATTCTGTTGCAGATAGGAAAGTGATTTAGAGAGCCGTAGTCCGCTTCGAATTATTTTCTATGAGTTGTTTCGTACATATTGAACATACGGTTCCTGCCAATGTTCCCTTCGACAGTGTTAACTAAATTAATTTGTTCATAGTTTTATGCCCAATGGCAGATCTTTCACTGCAAATCGAGTATTTCCCAATCTTCACTGTTTTCCGTCTTCCTCTCAGGCTACGTTTATGTTGGAGGAACGATAAACGATACCAGCAACGGTTCAAGACATACTAGCAACGCGATAGCTCAATATTTGGCTGTGTTTAATTTGTAGCATCGCACATTCTCAGTCAGAGTGCGTTGTACTCACTCCTCTCTTAGACCCATTAGTGCTGGCGTTCCACAAGGCTCTATCTTAGGTCCGATATTATTCAATGTATATACCTCGGACATTCCTGCAACACCAACTGCACAAATTGCTATGTATGCAGACGATACAGCTATTTATGCAACCCATCGCAACATTAACATAGCCTCAAATCACCTTCAGGAAGCCTTAAACATCATATGCCCTTGGATTGAAAATTGGCGCATCGCACTGAACTACAATAAATGTGAAGCAATGATATTTACTTTGTGTCGTCCTGCTAATCCTCCATGCATAAATCTTTCAACCAACGTGATACCGTGGAAACCAAAGGATGAAGCTGTAAAATATCTTGGAGTGCACTTAGATCGCCGTCTGTCATGGAAACATCACATCAACAACAAACTTAAATTGGCCTACTCAAGACTCGCTAAATTATATCCGCTCCTCAACAAGAAATCATCTCTAAAGATACAAAACTGTATGCTACTTTACACATCTCTATTACGACCTCTACTGCTTTATGCCTGTCCTGTCTGGGGAGGAGCTGCAATAAGTGAAATTAAACACATCCAGTCATTTCAAAATAAAGTCCTACGAATTTCACTCAATTCTCCTTGGTTTGTCCGTAACAGCCAACTACACAGAGAAACTGGTATTGACACAATCAAACAGTTTATTCATTCACAAGCTAAGAAGTTCTATGACAACCTAGAAAATGTTCCAGGCGCCGCGCCGTCCATTACTCTCTCGGAAAGAAATCCACATTTCCCACCAGAATCAAGAGCCGACTTCCAATGGACCTCATATTATAATCAAAATTTATCATCACACCAACCTATGTAAACAATTACTTATTAACAATTATTTTTGTTCATTGAGGAGCCCAATCTAGGCTGCCCTCAATTCAGTGTCATATATTGTATTTATAATTTTTAGAAATGATCTGTATAGCACTAAATGCGCTGATCGATCAATAAATTGTTAAAAAAAAATTAGCAGCGCGGGGAGGAGAAATATTTTCATAATTTTCAACTGCTGATCTCAAGCATATCTTATGCTAAATCTTCTAAAACTATATCATAGTGAAAATTTGGATCGTCAGAGAGAATATTTCAATATGGTATTGTTTAGAGCTAGAAAATGACAGAATGTGTTTTCAAATAATTTACAGCAAATGGAGAATATTATCTAAAGCCATATAAGAGAACCAACTACAGTGAGTGTATGGGATGTATTTAAAAACTATTTATTTGCTTTGTGAAAAAGGTTATAAAATTCAATGTATAATGTAGAGATGGAGAAAATAATTTAACCTAAATACGGATATATTGGTATTTCAAATCTAATTTCGATAGTCTATATATTGCAGAAAATATATCGATATATCGAAACGATTACCGATATATCGCTATTCCGTAACACAATTAATAGATGATTATGCATAATATATTGTTTCCATCTCTAGTATAGTGAATAAATAAACTTTGTTATTTGAATGGATATTATTAATGTTGCCATGAATGTAGGCTGTATTAATTTTATTTACATGATAATAAATAAAATTATCAAAGCAAGATATTCCTGTGGAGAATATAGCCTGTTATAACGTTACATCCATTATAATTTTATTAAAAGATCTTCAGCACTTGTTTCGTTTCTTGTGCCATTTCAAGCCGTAACCAGATACAAAAAGTACATTTCACAGATGACAATACCCTCTTTTTATATTATCAGCTTAAACCTTAAAAATCTGAGAGACAAATTTCTATCTCTATTTTGACAAAAAAATAGATTGTTCTCTTTTTAAGATCACGTATTCAATTACGTTTATATTTTACAAGATGTGTTTGTATAAATGTTGTTCATTATTCTGAAGTCAACACAGGCTGAGTCAAGTAGAGAGAGAGCCTTTCTGTAAACTTCTCCCTTTGGGAGTTCCTGAATGTCAGCAGAACATCAGACACAGCGCTCGAATAAGTTGCCTAGCTGTACGGCGCAACAGCTGGCCGTCCGCCTTCGCGTTGTAAAGCATGACCCAGAAGCCAAGCTGTCTGGCTTGGAGGGCGATGTAAGGTCGTAGGTTGAAAGTTCTCACCACTTTATCCGTAAAACTGGGCGTTGTGCTGACATGTGTGAAGGCTTAATATATAATTATTATTATTATTATTATTATTATTATTATTATTATTATTATTATTATTATTATTATTATTATTATTATTATTATTATTACTACTTACTTACTTACAAATGGCCTTTAAGGAACCCGAAGGTTCATTGCCGCCCTCACATAAGCCCGCCATTGGTCCCTATCCTGTGCAAGATTAATCCAGTCTCTATCATCATACCCCGACCTCCCTCAAATCCATTTTAATATTATCCTCCCATCTACGTCTCGGCCTCTCTAAAGGTCTTTTTCCCTCCGGTCTCCCAACTAACACTCTATATGTATTTCTGGATTCGCCCATACGTGCTACATGCCCTGCCCATCTCAAACGTCTGGATTTTAAGTTCCCAATTATGTCAGGTGAAGAATACAATGTGTGCAGTTCTGTGTTGTGTAACTTTCTCCATTCTCCTGTAATTTCATCCCTTAGCCCCAAATATTTTCCTAAGCACCTTATTCTCAAACACCCTTAACCTATGTTCCTCTCTCAGAGTGAGAGTCCAAGTTTCACAACCATATATAAAAACCGGTAATATAATATAATATTATAATATTATATTATTATTATTATTATTATTATTATTATTATTATTATTATTATTAGGGCTAGGATTTTGATGACCTATAAATCATGAGAAAATGTCCTAAAACAATACATTTATGACCCAAAAAAATCTTTCAAAAATGCCCTTAAAAATGCCCTAAAAATTAAACTTACATAATTGGCTTAGTAGGAAAAGAGGTTTTATACTACTTAATATTTAGACTAGTAATTAAATTAAATTCTACGGTAGTACCAACATTTAAGTTTATTTAATTTTACATAATTTTTTCTAATTGTTACACTTTAATTAATTATTTTACCTGGTGTAATTTCCATGTAGCTCACCACAAGGCCACTCTTATCCGGAATTAACAGGTACAGAGGAGTCTATATTGAAGGGGTGGTTAGAGTGTATTACGTTAAGAGGGCAATATTTGTGTAGAAAAACGATTAAAATATTATACAAAATAATGGGTATTAGCCATCGGCGTAGCTTTGTCGGTTAAGGCGCTTGCCTGCCGATCCGGAGTTTCATACGGTCGCGGGTTATACTCCCTCTTGGGCTGATTATCTGGTTGGGTTTTTCCGAGGTTTTTCTCAACTATAAGACAAATGTCAGGTAATCTATGGCGAATCCTCGGCCTCATCTCGCCAAATATATCGCTGTCACCAATTCCATCGACATTAAATAACCTCGTAGTTGATACATCGTCGTTAAATAACCAAGTAAAAAATAATAGGTATTAATGGACAAAATATGTAGACAAATATCAAAGGAAATAAACTTATTTTATATTAATAATGGGGATTTGTAGCCAAATTTAAATGAAAATGCCTCAAAATTGTCCCAATAAAACAAAAGATGCTCTTATGAGTTGAAACAGGCAAAAAATGCAAAAAAATGTCCTAACAAATATGTCTTAAAACACTCAATTTATCACTTAACACATAAATACTAAAGCAGCTATGTTTCTGGCTTAATCGAAAAAAAGATGCAATTTCATCAAAATCCTAGTCCTAATTATTATTATTGCGAAACAATCACCTGAATTTACAGGTTCCCAAAATGACAAGATGTAGCAATATACAATATTAATAGTTTTCATCTGAATTAAAGGGGGTGGGGGAGGGCAACGGTGAATTGTTCAATGGTTGAGTTGTTTGGACTTTTTCCATAGCTAATTTTCAAAATTGTAGCACAACGTTTCGAAGAGTGGATCTCTTTTCATTGTAAAAAAATGTAAATTTCAGCGCAAACTTAAATAAAACGAATTATGAATGCGTGCTTTAAGAATCTCTACACATTACAATCAGTGACTGTAAACATTTTAAATGTTTCAAATGAACAATTTTTCCTTGTTTCTAGTAAAATACATTTTCTTATTCCCTAGTTACGTGGTCGCTTCCAAATTCTTGTAGTAGGGGCACTCATTTCCAATCGCCGAGCTTTGCTTTGTTTTTGTATGTTCACCGAACAGCAGACCTGAGCTAAATAGCTTTGGATGCCGCCGAGCTGTGTTCCATATTTGGGGTGAGTAAAAAGTATGTAACAGTGCTTATAACTTTATTTCTAATTTTATGAAGAAAATATTTATACAAAAGTTGTAGGGCATCAAAGAAGGAATATGTTGAACATGTTTTTAAGTGCTATACTTTTTATTTATAAAGGTTGTGCCAATGTGTCTGTTTTTTTTAAATGGCACGAAGTACTTATTTCCCCATTTTTGAATTCTTTAGTTCTCAGTACATACAAAGTCATATTAGGGGAGAGTCGGGTAGTATCGGACATCGGGTAGTATCGCACAGTGCGTTTATTTCATCTACCACCATATGGTTACGTTTCTGTGATGTCGCATAGAGAAACGTAACCATGTCAATTAGGTACTATCATCGTGTGGTAGATGAAAGAATCTCACTGTCCGATATTACCCGATGTCCGATACTACCGACATTCCCATATATATATATATATATATATATATATATATATATATATATATATATATTATATATATATATATTGCCATTTACGAAGTACTGTTTTGTAAAAATTACCTCTTTTGATGATAATATAATGTGCACTAAATGAAGGGAAATTTTAATGCTTCATTACATTGTTTTCAGGAGGCTTTGGAGTAAACAATTGCAGATGAAAGCTAATAGAAACAAGTGAATAAAGCTAAAAAAAACAATTTAATAACAATGGTTAAACGTTAATATTACATTATGCAACGAGCCTATAACGGTAGTAATTAAGACGCAAGTATGTTTTTTTATGAAACGAGCGCAAGCGAGTTTCATTATTTTCATACGAGCGTCTTAATTACCATTATAGGCAAGTTTCATACGACTTTTTATGCTCGACCATATTTCTAACTTGAAATTATTCATAAGTATTCATGTTATGGTTATCTAAGTGAAGAGCGGAACTGACCTTCTAAATTTTGAGATGTGCGCAGACGCGAAAGTATTGATTTATTCCGAGGGACGAATGTCATTGACCTTGATATAATCTACAGAATAATATGAACATTAATATTGATATAACCTGGAAATTGATTTAGAATTGAAAAACGAGATGACAAATTGAATTTATTTTAATATTATTTACAAATAACGCTAATTATTATAGTAACAGAACATAACCTTCTGCGACAGTATTGGATTTCCAGCCTCCGTAACGTTTCGCTGTCTTTCGATTGCATATCCGAGAATAATCGATACTTGCGGTTTTATAATAGTACAATGGTACAACTGAACCATAATGAATAGGTGTACTTTAATGATGTGCATTAAAGGGCTACTACCAGGTGTATAATTACTACATTTCGGCATGGTCAAGCATAAACAATTTCAAAGACAGATTTATGCATTGTTTGACAGTAAATGGGTGCCATTTTGAGCATATTTTGTAAAACTGAAATTAACATATGATACAACGCAACAATGCTAATTTTGGTTTTAATGGGTTTTCTTGCTTTGAAATCCATGTATTGTATTGCATTACTATTGCAGTTAAATTTCAATAGTGCATATTATCCTACAATGTGTGTTTTTTTTATTATAAATTTAAATAATATTAATATTTTTATTCAATTGTTTTATTAGCTTTATTTACTTCTTTCTATTATCTTTTGTCTGCAATTGTTTAATCCAAAGCCTCCTCAAATTGATGTACTGAAGCATTAAAATTTCCCTTTATTCAGTACAATTGTCATCAAAAGAGGTAATTTTTACAAAACAATAGTTTATAAATGGCAAAAAAAAAAATGAATTTGTACATACTGAGACCTCAAGAATCCAAAAAATGGGGAATTAAGTAATCTACATGGTACCATAAAAAAAGACTCCTTGGTACACCCTTTATAAATAAAAAGCATAGCAGGCCTAATTGAAAATATGTTCTTTGATATTCTACAACGTTTGTTGTTTGTCAGTAAAATAACATGTACAAAAATACAATCTTAATTCTTCCCTGAAGGAGTAAAATAGCATCTTCGTAAAATTAGAAATAAGAAAGTTACAAGCATAGTTCCATCCTTTTTACTCACTCTATACACTTACACCAGCCGTGGCGAAAATGTGATCGTGGGCCGAGCCATTGTGTAACCTGTAACCTGCAACGTGCATAGCACCTATGGAGGAAGGTGGACACCCGAAGGGGAAGTGAAGCAACTGTCTGACTTATTAACGGATTTTCATTTTCCTTACTTCAAGCACTTAAATATAATTTTATACAGCCTAAGGTTACAAACTAATGTTTAGTACGTGTAACGAAGGAAGAAATGAATAAGAAAACATAGGACACAAATTATCACAACCTAAAATTAACTGTCTTCGGAATGTCTCTGCTACAGTGTTTCAAGATCACGAATTATGTCACTTACTGCCAGTCGTAGTTGATCACGAAGGTATTTGTCTGTCAGTCGTGATATAAATTTGGTTTTTACTATTTTCATTGTTCAAAATAATTTTTTACAAACGTAAGTTGTGCAAACAAGCGAAAGAACAAAGCTTCGGATATTTATTTTTTTGGCAAAGATTTCAAAAGTTCAACATTTGTCAAGTCCTTACATCTAGCTTTCATTTAACATCACATTATAAATCTGTGGGGTGGGTTTAAATTGATGATCTAACCTCATTGTTCGTACATCCGATCGACGTACAGAGATGATGATGATGATGATACTTAACCTTTTAATATTTCTTAAGTAACATGTATAATGCCGTTTTATATTATACAACCGTTTTCCTCGTAATACTTGTGAACAAATCATACATTTAATATTCTCATTATATTGGCAGCAAAAAAAATGCGTCCTCCCATCCTACATGAAACTTTCGTTTCTGTAGAGGTACATGGTTTCGAGAGAGACACTGCGACGATACGCCACTCGCAGGTCAGAGACAAATACAAATGGAAAGGAGTTTGACTCCAGTGAGTGAGAGGGTGGGGGTTGGTGCAGGTAGGAAGTAAGAGAAATGCATTGTATGATTGCGAGCCACAATGTGCTCGCGAGTCACATTTTCGCCACGGCTGACTTACACTGTTGCAGGTTACTTGGAGACTTTAGGTAACCAAACGCAGGACTCTAGATATCACACTCAATAATTCATCAGCTTGGTTTTTAATTATTACTTTTTGCTTAAAATATCACCGTGTTAATTCTACATCCCCTATCAGATTATACTGAAATCCTCCTTTTGTTACAAATGTATATGCTAGAAAGGTGCCTATGCTGTCCACAGTAGATAGCACAGGTTATCACATAAATAAATAACAGATAGAGGTTCCCGAATTGCAATGAAATCATACTGTGATTCTTTTATATAGCAGCATTGCCGTCTCTTTACCATTTCGTGTATTATTATGGAGGCTTTTCTATATCGTATAAACCTCGAAATTAAATATATTGACCCGTGAACGGCTCTTGAAAAGCAGTATGAATTGTTTTTCAATAACAGATCATTGGGAGAGAAAGCTGTTAGGCATGTTGGATAGAATAAAGGTATCCCTCCTCCCCCCGCTGTTCAAATGTTTGAAGGTTTATTTTAGAACCTCACTATGCGAGAGACTCGTGATAACTGGAACTTTATATGCATATTAATTTTAATGCCAAAAGGGAGATGAAATATAAACAAATCCCATTCGACTTTGTCAGCCGTTAATTAAAGCGGGCGTTTTTGTAAACCTCTTTTAACAATGTCGACAAATAAACTATACATCTTCACAAGAGCATTCACTCAGAGTTTTCCATGCCTCAGTTTTGAATTCGATCCATAGAGAGATTTTCGCTGTACTTTTTGTTTTGAAGAACAGTCGTACTTTGCAATGAAAGGGCATGTTGGGATCACCGATTTTGATGATATTACAAGGTGAATAAAAAGTCTGGAACCATATAAATATCTTCCATATGCTTGATTATCGATTACTATAGGTCAGTCATGTCAATTAATGCCCATAGGAGCAAGCGCGCGCTTTAGAGCTCAGGAGAGCCTGAACGCTTTACAGCGGAAAGGCAAGAGACAGACGAAACAGGTAGTATATGCCGCTTGGTCGAGCTACATTCAGCGATAGTCAGCACTGATTCAATAGATAAAGAGAAGAGAACTTATTAAAACTGTATCCATGTTAATTTTTAGATTTGTCTGAGAAGTATAAGTGCATTATAAGAATGTAAGTTTTAATTTTAATGCTCATTTTTCACAAGTTTGATTTTTTTATTCAGAATAAATATTTTCTCAAACATTTTTTTATAGAAAAATGAATTTTCAGATATAAGCCTATTTATTTAGTAACCTTACAGAATGTTTTCGTAAATCTAATATACCGTAAATACGTATTACTGAAGATAATGTATTCAAAATTTTGAAAATATTCGCATGGAAATTGTTTGTAAGGAAATGAATTAACAAAGCAACTACTGTTACATCATAAGCAAAAGATACGTGCCCATGTGTTGTAAAAATGTCAGCTCTATAGCTTCAGCACATTTCGAGAAAATAATTTAATATTCTAATGATAGGAAGTACTCACCAATATCACCTTAAAAGCATAATGCGATAAGAGTTTTGTTATGGAATATTAGTTACACTTAAAACATATACAGCACCTAGGTAACTTTGCTTTGTACTGTAATATTGTTTTGATTAATTTATTAATTATTTTTATAAGGCTAAAGGTACCATTAATATCAATTTCAACTTATCATGTCATACTCAATCTCTTTTTTGGGGGGATATCACTTTCTTTATGAATGATGTGTTTCATCCATTTAGTACAGTATAGTTGTACTACTATGGAATTTATGTGAATATTCCTTCTTGACTTTTTATTACGTTATTAACGTTTAAAACACAACTGCAATATTAAGAAATTGCTATTAGTACTTTTGTTTTACAGACAATATAGAGAATATCAAACAGAAAGAAGCCATATAAAAATAACGACATAACATTTCAGTTTCCGTTTGAAGTTTATGCACCACTGTTTTCTTAATCCAACAGGCTGCTTATTCATATACACAACTCTTCCTCTTTCCATACTTAGCGCTTGATACCCGCTCACGACGTCAAGGTCAGAAAAATGCGCTTGCTTTGACATCACTGCTATAGGTGTTACCAGTATTTGTAAGACCAAATGCTCTACCAGTGACATTCGATTCTAGCTCTCAGCTATCTCAAAAGTCGCAATTTTGGATGCAACTTTGAAATTTTAAATGGAAAGGGGTTATGTAGGTACTCAATATCATGTGAAATTTAGTGGAAAAAAAACAATGGTGCAATCTGTTTTGAGATATCGCTAATCGTTTTCAAGTTATTTAAAGATAACTGTCATAATGACACAAACATTAGTTACTGCATCTACAGATATTTTGTAATATGGTACGGTACTAAGGAGGTTTTGGAAAAGGTATTTTTATGAAATTCTGATAATTAACTTTTCCTGCTTTACTGTTTGGTTAACCTGTGACAGTTTCAATGCATTAACAATGGTGCAATCTGTTTTGAGATATCTCTAATCGTTTTATTTCATTAAATGATAACTGTCACAATGATATAAAAAGAAAATTGTACAAAATGTGCTCAATATGTCGTCCATTTTCGACGATGCACATTTGTAGACGGATTTTCCACTCAGAGAGAACATTTTGTAGAATTTCCGGGGTGACTTTGGCACAGACTTCGATGATACGGTTCTTTAAATGTTCCACATTCCCAATTTTCTCTTGATATACCAAACTCTTTATGTAACATCCAAAAGAAAAAACCTGGAGACCTGGCTGGCCATTCTACTGGTCCACGCCGACCAATCCAATGTCCAGGGAACTGTTCGTCCAGTCTGCTGCAACATTTCTGTGGCTTAATCTACTAGAATGAATAATGGTGTCACTTCTTTCCTCTTTCAATAATGCCATAACGAAAATCAAGAAATTTGTTATAGGAAAGCTTCAAATAATCACAACAATGCATTGAAACTTCAAATTAGAGTAAAAAATTGTAATACACTGATTCATATTTTTAATACCTAAGGAAATATAGTCATTTTTATGAAATTTTTAAATTGATAAACTGAAATATAATTTAGAATCACAGTTTAAAGAAGGAGAGTTGTAAGTATTATACATAACAAACAATGGAGAGTTCTTGAAGAAAAAAGTTCTGGGAATTGGACTAACAAAAGGTTGCCTATGACGTAATTCTGTTCTTTTTACATTGAACTGAAGGAATTTAAGGAAACCACAGTTATTTAATATACCGTTGACAGTTTTATAGAATAAAATTGTGTTATTTATTAATCGTTCAGATTTTGAAGTTTTATAATTACATCCAAAAAGTAACTGATTATATGAAATTTGCTTTTCATAAGACGACACGTGATGTTTTTTTTAATACAAGTAACATAATAGTACATTATGCAACGAGCCTATAATGATAGTAATTAAGACGCGAGGATGTTTATGAAACGAGCGCAAAGCTCGACCATATTTCTAACTTGAAATTATTCATAAGTTTTCATGTTATTCTTATGTAACTGTGGAGCGAACTAACCTTGTGCAATCTCGTAAATTGTGAGATGTGCGCAGACGCGAAAGTATTGATTTTTTCCGGGCAACGAATGTCAACGACCTTGATATAATCTAGAAAGTAAGATAAACGTTAAACTTTATATAACCTTGAAATTGAATTCGACATTGAAAAACGAGATGACAAATTGAATTTATTTGAATATTATTTACAATTAACGCTAATTATTATAGTAACAGAACATAACCTTCTGCGACAGTATTGGATTTCCAGCCTGCGTGACGTTTTGCTAGTTGTCTTTTGACTGCATATCCGAGAATAATCGAAAACCTGAACTTTAATGAATAGGTGTACTTTAATGACATGCATTAAAGAACTGCTACCAGGTGTATAATTACTATATTTCGGCATGGTCGAGCATAAAAATTGTTTCTGTATCCTTTCTACTCGTATTTGCATCTGAGGTAACGATATTATATTCTAGTTTACTTCTAACTAGAGTTTTATATAGTTTTATATAGACTATTAATAGTATTTATATTTTTAAACTAGCTGTACCCGTGCGCTCCGCTGCACTTATTAGAAATAAATATAAAGTAATTACATAATTAAAATAGGACATTGGGTCCAGGGAACATTCGTGTTTGATAGAAGAATAAATCGTTTAATATGCTACTTACTTTAAATTGTATTTAAGTAATTAAAATGCTATAATTTTGTTCGAAAGACCACTCATTTGGTGCAAATATAATTCCTTTAACATTTTTCTAAATTAGTCTTGAATGCATCCTTTAATAAATCACTCCAAATTAATAGAGTTGATTGTGTACGAAGATCATTTTTATGTCAACCTTACTGTGCATCTTTTTTCTTTTTAAGTTTATTTTATTCACGCCTTAACATCTGTGGTCATGTTGCATGTTTAGATTGTGTGGTTATATCAGTAGGCCGTTTTTACTCTTGTTGAGTTCCTGTTTCTATTGTGTGTTGTAGATGGCTTGTGTTCATGTAATCGATTATAGACTTTGATTAATGTAATTGAGGCGGTGATGAATAATGGCATGTATCTTTCCAATCCGGCATTTGCCTTTATGACTAAGGGAAATCATGAAAAACCTCAGTCAGATTGGTCGGCCACGGGGTTTGAACCCGGGACCCCCGAATCCGTGTCTCAAATGCTACCGCCTGAGCCATCTCGCTCGGTTGTATATCATTGTTTATGCAAATAAAAAAATGAGGTACCCTACATAAATATTATTTTAAGAAATACAGGAAACGAATATGGGTAAATTATGAGCGCAAGAACGCAATTTCATGACACTTTTTAAAATACCTCAGCAGCTCCAGTAATCTCTATGGTAAAATGAGTGTATAAAATTAGAGTATTTTATGTGGACCAAATAAAGTTGCAATAATCAAGTTATACAATATTTCGCAGAATATCAAGTTTTCTGTGCGTACAGATTTCTTTACACCTTACCTCAGTCCTCATTTAGCATTACACCCATCTAGAGAAACTACAAATTTCGAATAGTGAGGGTTAATTAGCTTCTGAGATTACTTCATACAAACACACAAAATATTCTCCGTATATTAATATTGATAAACGTCAAGGCCGCCTTAAATAGACGAAGTCATTTGTTTTTATTTCATTGTAGCCATCGTCGTCGTTCCTGTAATAACTCCTATGTCACATATCGATTTTCAGATTTTTGCTCTATTAAATAACTTAAATAGTGATATAGAAAATAATACAATCTACTATATATAACTTAATTATATTTCTTTCGAAAATGTAAGAATTCACGATCTCCTATGCACTACTACCATAGAATGAATGAATTTGTTTTTCTTCCTACTAAAAAATTTAATATTTTGCACATAGAAGTTACGGAACAACGACACTATAATCTGAGGCGGCGGTGGAAATGTATTGTATTGTTATTTTAAAACTCTTGTATATGCTTAAATATCAGTCCTATCAAAATTTTGCCTGGAATAAAACTTATCAGCAATCATTTTTAAAGAACCTTTTGTTATGTAACATGTTTCACAAAAATCAATAATAAGCGAGATATTTCGGTTTATTTAATTCAGGCCCCCTTATAATCCCCCTTTTAAATAAAGTATTTTGAATGCTGTATAGCCTAAAATATAAGTTACAAAGAACTTAATTTATATTCCAATTTTCATCGAAATCCGTTCAGCCATTATCACGTGAAAAGGTAACAAACATCCAGACAGACAGACAGACAGACAGACTTAAATATCAGTCCTATCAAAATTTTGCCTGGAACAAAACGTATCGGAAATCACTTTTAAAGAAACTTTTGTTATGTAACATTTTTCACAAAAATCAATAATAAACGAGATATTTCGGTTTATTTAATTCATGCCCCCTTATAACCCCCCTTTTAAATACAGTATTTTGAATGCCATATAGCCTAAAATCTAAGTTAAAACGAACTTAATTTATGTTCCAATTTTCATCGAAATCCGTTCAGCCATTATCGCGTGAAAAGGTAACAAACATACAGACAGACAGACAGACAGACAGACATACATACAAACAAAAATTTCAAAAAAGCGATTTTCGGTTTCAGGGTGGTTAATTATATATGTTAGGACCAATTATTTTTGGAAAATCGAAAATTACCAGAAAAATTTTGGCTACAGATTTATTATTTAGTATAGATTATTTTGTATTTCTGATTACAAATCCTAATGTTCTATATGCATCAATTACCAAGTGATTTAAATGAATTTTTAAATATAAGTTATGTGTAAAATAAATATCCGAATCCTTAAATGATTCTACTCCAATTTCAAAACATTAATTTCATACGAATTTTGATTAATTATCTTATTTTTAGAATAAGTCATACAGCAACATTTATTAGGATTTAACAGAAGAAAATTGTCAATACAATAATATTGTAAGACGCAGTGATGATCGTAATTATTTTTCGGCACCACTTTCCAATTTCATGTGACGTTCAAAGACTCTTTTATAACGATAGGAAGATAAAGCGCAATTACGGAGTGAATGGCATCGAGAATTGATCTCACATCATCTGCCCGGAATCGAACTTTCGTGCCCTTTGATGAGGATATGGCAGGTAATCAGCTACTATTAGACCTGGTCATTATTTTATATTCACACCTGTGCAGGAAATGCAAGCCTGTAATTTCCTCTGTAGATGCGATTCCCGATGTTTCCGCAAGCAATTTCGACCACTTTGTGTCGAGCGTGTCGCGGGTTGCAGTCTCTCCCCCTTTACTCTCACAGGAGTGTAATACAGGGTTTGAAGGGGTCAAATGTGTAGGGGAACGGGAACGGTAGCGTTGCCAGGCAGTTGCTTAGAGGCAAAGGACTTACGCATAGCAAATGGCCAGAGGGGCTTACAGAATGAAAACCGAATCAACTAATCTTCAAATATTTGCTATTATGAGATTCTTAGGCCTAAACTGTTATCGTAATCTGTTTAATAGCTTTCACGCTAATTTCCACGTTTTATAAAATAGTGTTTAGTGTTTTTGATCATGTAATTGGCTCTTGAAACATAATTACTTTATGTATCAAATATGAATGAGGTCTCGCCCACCTCATTATATTTTGCTCGACTAGTATGACTAGTCAGTTTGTTTTTTATACCATTAAGTACGAGAAAAATTCGTACCGGAACCGGGAATCGAACCCAGGACCTCTCAGCTGTGCGCGCTGAGTGCTCTCTAACCAACTGAGCTATGCCAGGACCCGATTCACGACGCCGGCCGAACTCCTCTCGTAGTATCGTGTTGGTTAGAGAGCACTCAGCGCGCACAGCTGAGAGGTCCTGGGTTCGATTCCCGGTGCCGGTACGAATTTTTCTCGTACTTAATGGTATAATTTACTTTAGTCTTTAATAGTAATTTTATCTACATTACAAATAGTAAGATCATTTAACCTAATTCTACAGGGTGAACCGTAAGTAATGTAATTAATTTCAGGAGGTTATTCTTTGAGATATTTCAAACAAAAAAGTATAATACAATTTTGTTTGTTTTTGCTTCTTTTCCGAAATAAGAAATATTTTACGTGAAACATTTCATAGCGTGTTATTCCCAGCGTGACTCCTCTTCTTTGCTTACGTCTTAGGAAGTCAAGGGTCTATAAAGTCTAGGTAAGTATCGTTCGACGTTTTTGTTCTTTCGTTGCCGAGCTACCAGACGAGGGATCTATTTGCCACACCGTTAAACATTATCATGTCGTAGCTCCTATGATAATAGGCCTAAATCAAACGCACTGTAAATTCAGCAAATAATTGAGCGGTAAATAACGTCCTCGTGTGCTTTCTGCGAACGCCAACAAAAGAACCAAAATGGCGGGCGATTATATATTAAGTATTTATCCAGCCTTAGGAAATGCTTTACATCTTCATCAGCGAATCACAAGACGCGCACGTTTAAATGTAGCCGACCTCCAACGTGATTGGCTGCCGGAAATTAGAGCGACGGGACTATAATTCCCAATATTTTCAGCCAGCTTAAGAGAGCAGTGATTATGATAATAAATTATTGAAATAATTTTATATATTATTATAATGTACCGAAGTGCATACGATATTTCCATGCAGATATTCTGCGTCATCATACGATGAAAGAGTAATGGAACGGAGAAAAATTCTCTCCGGCGCCGGGATTTGAACCCGGGCTTTCAGCTCTACATGCTAACGCTTTATCCACTAAGCCACACCGGATTCCACCCCGGCGTCGGAAGAATCGTCTCAGTTTTAAGTTCCAACTCTTAAGCGCTTATTCCGTCGGATCCCGGCCAACTAGTCACTCATTACGAGTGCACCTCAGCACATATGTGGACTTCGGTCCTAAGTTCATAGATGTCTATGACGTAGTTCAGAGGGCGGCCACTAGAGGGAACCCAAGAGTTGGAACTTAAAACTGAGACGATTCTTCCGACGCCGGGGTGGAATCCGGTGTGGCTTAGTGGATAAAGCGTCAGCACGTAGAGCTGAAAGCCCGGGTTCAAATCCCGGCGCCGGAGAGAATTTTTCTCCGTTCCATTACTCTTTCATCGTGAAATAATTTTAGTTTTGTCCTTTTAAATATGCCGAAATTTGATCCGAAAAAATGTAACATTTTAAATTTCCTTTTCAGAACGAAAAGTTACATTTGTCCGGATCAAATTTCTGAACATTTAAAGGACCAAAACTCAAATTCTTTCAATAATTTATTTTCATCAGAGACCGGAACTTTGGCAGAATGCCTTTTTAAATGTGTTAAATCTATCTGCCCTTTTCTGCCTTTTTAATATAAATGCCTAATTTAAAAAATAAATGCTTCTTTTTGCCTTTATTTGATTATTTATCTATTATTTATTAATTTATTAACAAAAAATTGCCTACAGGTATATTTTAATTTATTTCTGTAACTGCTACAATGAAAGTGACTTCACCGAATATGTATTATTGTCTTTCAGTCAGTTAATATTCTCTTTGCAACAATGAGTGCTGCCGTGCAAAAATGTATAACAGTAAGCGTTTTAATTATCGCTTGTGTTTATTTGTCAAGGCAACAATGAGTGTGGGTCTAACGTTATTTTTAACGGTTATTTTACTTTCAGTTTTCATTGCGACGTTGTTGTAGCTAGCTAAATATTTCATATCGCAACATACCAGTACAACCAAAATGCACTTTCCAAGGCTACTGGGAAGATTTCTTTGTTCCAACAGTAATTGCAACATCGGACAGAAAATCTCAATTTGCATTCGACTTATGTAACGCTTTTCTTGCTGCCGAAATCCCTTTATGGAAAGTGCAAGGTTGTGGATGTAGTGCAAGGTTTTTGTAATTGCCTTTTATTGAGTATTTTAGCTATTTATAATGCCTTTTTGCCTGCCTATTTTAACTATTTATTATGCTTTTATGCCTGCCTATTTTAATGATTCATAATGCCTAAACGTCCGGTCTCTGTTTATCATAATACACTACTATCTTAAATTAACTGAGCATATTTGAAATTAAATCAGTGGCTTTCTCAAAACACACTATGAAATGTTTCACATGAAACAACTTTTTTCTCGAAAAGGAAGCAAAAACGAGCAAAATTGTATTACATTTTTGTTTGAAATATCTGAAAGAATAACTCGCTTAAATTAATGACATCACTTACAGTTCATCTCAAATAAAAGTAGTATAAACTCTGAACAATAATGAGGATCAGAACGATGAAAACATTAGAAATAGGTCTTAAATTGCAATGAGTATTCGGTCCTGAATCGATTGATACATAGGTTTTGTATGTTATTTCATATAAAACGTTTTAAGTAGACGCTAGAATAACAGAAATACAGTGTTGGTTACTTGTAAGGCTTTCCTAAAAATATATTTTTTTTTTTTTTTTCAAATTTCAAATACTTCTTTTTAAGAAATCATTACCAATATAGTTATTATTGAAACATTTTCCACGATAATAAATTAGTCTTCTGCCGCCTTGGCTCTGTGAATAGCATACGTAGCTCGCCTAGACATAGAGCGAGCATTTTACAAGGTTTTGGCATGAAGGGCTCCTGGTTAAGTTTTTGGGCATGGGAGTCCCAGATGGAATGGTACGCCTCATTTCGGATTACCTCTGAGACCGTACATTCAAGACCCGGGTAGATGGTAGTTTTTCCACCCCTCGTCAAATTCGAGCAGGCGTTCCTCAGGGATCTGTAATTGGGACCCCTACTTTTTCATGTTTTCATCAATGACCTCCCCTTTCTTTACATCCACGGCAGAAGTAGTTATCTGTATATCTATGTAGACGATACTGTCCTCTTTACGATGGGCACCACGTACAGGTTAGCGTCCCGTAGATTACAAACGATCTATAAACCTTCTATAATCCACCACTATCTACCAATATTTGGGCAAATAGCTAGGAAGGCCTGTCATGGCAGACGGTTGATTAAGTGCCACGCAAATACAAGTTTGATAATGATAATGAAAGGGTAAGTGTCGAGAGTATTGGCACTTTCAAGAGGAGAAAATTGGGAGTGTCTGTTAATTGAACTGAAGTGTTTTATGGATGTTACATGTTTCGCCCGATAAGCAGCTTCAGAACTACCTTTGCCTCTCTACCAGCCAAAAGTCTCAATAAGATTTGTATTGGTTATTTTACGACGCGTTTACTAGTGCTGTGGTTATATAGTGTCTGAATGAGATGAAGTGATAATTCAAGCGAAATGAGTCCAGGGTCCAGCGCCGAAATTTGTGCCCTAACTGTAATCTGCAGAATATTTTTCAGCATTTTTCTCAAGTCAGTGACTATTTTTTTAAGTATAGAATTATATAGAACTTTAAAAATAAAACCACAAATATCCCAGGACTCAGGAGGTTAAGTGATATTTGGTATTGCAGAAAAAATGGATGTAGTGCTATTTCTATAATATTTTTAAATATAATTTCATAGATTTCGTTTATTTTATTTTAATATGAAATTTTCTTTTCATTTCAGGTAAGTGTTGACGAGAAACTCCACAGCTTCAAACATAGTGAAGTTCAGTAAGTTTTTTATAATTTTAATTTGAATGCCTTTATTGGTTACATTTTTATTTTTACGCAAAATGTTACTAACGCCATGCAACTCTATTTTTACACACGCACGCACACGTCCTAATATGTAGAAATATTCTAAGAATGGATTCAATAATTAAAAGCAAGACAAAGTTCTCTCAAATATAGGTTAGATTCTCTTTGTCAAGTTACCAGAGGTTTTAGTTCTTTCAGCAATTCTTCCCGCGGAAGGAATTCAATATTGGCATGCTTCAGATGCTTATACACAATACTTGATATCCCATAGAGAGACTTCCAGATATTCATTTAGACAGACTATTATGTTTATTCAGTAATTCATACTGATCGGCTACTGGTCTCACCCCGTTTTCCGCCGTTTCATTGAAGAAATTCTGAAGGGAAAAATTCCTTTTCAAGGGTTCGTGCTTCATATTAATACCATGCTTTAGTTCTGTAGTAAGCTATATTTTACAGTTAATACCACCTGGTACTTTCCTTACAAAGTAGGTGCTTCATTTTTTATGAAACAGTATTCTACAATAAACTTCCAAATTTATTTCTATTTCGAATAAAGCTGTGCTAAAACTTCTATCGGACACTTCATTCACGAATGTTATATTTCTATACTACACCTCTACTTCTTTCATGTCCAATATAAATCGCGTTGAGTATTGTATCACCGAATTTGCACTATTAAAAACCTTTATCCGCTTTGATAACGTGAAGTGAAATATAACAACGTTGAAACGAGTATTGTAATGACTAGAGATCGGATTTTAAAGGGAATCCCTTTTTTATTTCAACACGAAACCTGAAATAATTAATTGCGATGTTCAAAACTATCTTCCACAGATCAAATTATGTGGTTTTGACTTCCCTTTTTTGCCTTCTTTTAGTCCATATTCCCTTTCCCCCCCTTTTTTAAATATCTCTTATTTTGGTCCTTTTTTGACAGAATATCGCAAACATTTAGATAATTTTCCTATATTTTTTCAGATAGGCCTATAACTTCCTGAGCAAGCGAAAATAAATATCGTTCTTCTTCTGATTCCAGACATTGAAAAACTAATAAAGTGTGCTGATTTAGAGTTCAGGATAAAAAGAAAATTTTCACCTCTGGTTCAGTTGATGTTGAGCGGTCATTTTCTGTTTATAAAGATATTCTGCATTCAAAGAGGCAGAATCCTATTGAAACATATTGAAATGTTTAATGTGATCAAATACAACACTTTCCTTATGTTGTGAAGCGATAAATAATATAAGCTTGTGTGAGCTATGTGTATCCATGAATGTGCCGAAGTATGTTTTCAATTAAAACAGCACTCTTTTGAGGGAGTAATTTAGTTCTTTTTTTACTATATCAAATGCAACACTTTCCTCATGTTGTGAAGAGAGAAATGTAAAATAGTATATGCCATGTGTATCCATAAATGTGCTGAAGTGTGTTTCAGGGAGTAATGTAGTCCTTTTTGAAGTCCTTTTCTTCGGTTATAGTCAACCTGGTTGGCAAATTGGTATAGCGCTGGCCTTCTATGCCCAAGGTTGCGGGTTCGATCCCGGGCCAGGTCGATGGCATTTAAGTGTGCTTAAATGCGACAGGCTCATGTCAGTAGATTTACTGGCATGTAAAAGAACTCCTGCGGGACAAAATTCCGGCACATCCGGCGACGCTGATATAACCTCTGCAGTTGCGAGCGTCGTTAAATAAAACATAACATTTCTTCGATTATAACTTTCCCTTTTTTGTCCTTTCTTGATGAAAGATTTTCCCTTTAAAATCCGGTCTCTGGTAATGACCACCTTTACCGCACTGAGTGTTGTAAAGTAAAAGTTCTATTTGTTTTACACATTAATGGTAACATTTCCAGAATTCACTTTTTCGTTTTAAAAAAAGCTAACGGTTATGTGTACTTACTGATATCCACGTTTTTATTCAATGTGATCATACACCGCAGCATAGAATAATGAGGCCACAGAGAACTTGATTTCTTCTTTGCACTTTTCATTGAAAAATATGCCGGTATAATTTTCTCAGAAATATTCTCTACTTTTTTTTACACCATTGTTTCAAACTTGTCATATTCCTCTTCATATCTCTGCCGCGATTTTGTTGGAATTAATCAATCAATAGCACCATTTACTGCTAATTCACTATCATTAACACTAATATTTGTAATATTTATATTGACTAGTCACGGTAAAAATATCGACAATAATAACATTCTTCAAATTTTTCTCGTACAAGACCCTCTACATCACCTGCACAAACAGCGCTCAACGAGCGCGCGCGCTCCTTGGGAGCGGGAGAGCTGTGTTTACCGCTCGCCGAAACGGAACGGAAGATACGTCAGAATGACATAGACTTGCTTTAGGTAGAGGAGAGGGAAACGACCATTCAGTTATCTAGTAGAGTGCAGTGTGTAGGCCTATTCTCAGTAACTGTTTCACGTTGCTTACCTACTGCTACAGTACAGTATGGAGGAATCTAAAAGACGGAACATAACATTTAACATTTAACGATTTACAGCTCGAACTTATTGATCTTCAATGTGACCTAAGGGCTAAAGATCGTTTGAATAATACTACTAGCCTGGTTCAGTTTTTCAAGACTAAACATTAGCAATAAAATCCACGCTACACAAGCTGGCTGTGAAAATACTATGTTTGGTTCAACATTTATATTTGTGAGCAACTGTTTTCTATAATCAACTTTAATAAAGGCAGACATCGAACATCTGTAACTGATGTTTCATTACGATCAGTCGGCTACTATTCCTTTCAGCTGCCAACAGCATAAAACCTCGTTTTGATGTACTGATAAATAAAAATATAACAAAATGATATTGTACATTTAAGTAGCTATAGTATTTCTATTATTTCTGTAAAATAAATATTTATTTATTAATTAATAATAGTCCAAGATAGTTTTGCAAACACTGAACGGGAATTCATTTCATAAACACTCTTACTAGTACTGTATCTCCGTTTGTGTATATTTTGTACGAGATCACCCCTTCTTCCAGTCCACCCTTATACAGAGCGCAGCTAATATCTGCATTCCGCTCAAGAGCTGTGAGCCGGCTCGGAGAGCGCAAACCTTGTGCAGGCCTGCTCTACATGAATCGATCAGCTACTATAGCAAATGTATTTAGCTAACCATAAAAATTTTATACTTACACAATATTCAGTTTTACATAATTCTTTTTATCAAAGCAGATAAAACTTTGTACGATACACTATTACGATAGGGGCTCGAATGGTTATGGAACTCGTATTATAAAATGAAACGTTACGACATTAGTATCGTAAATAACTACCGGTATTATTTCCCTTGTACTTTTGTGACTATCTTCAAGTTGGCAAGACTGTCGGAACTCCTTGACCTCATTCGTGACGCCTCCACCCCTGAGACTCCAGGCGGAAGTTATTTCGTGTAATAATTCTGCACTGATAATTTGCTTTATGGATTCGAGTGGCATCGCTAGACATCCCGAGTGGTTTCAAGAGGCAGCGCTGCTCATATCTTCCTTCTGACGGAAGCCTTTCTCCTTAGTTGCCGGGCAACAGTCTGGCTTCTGAAAACGGAAAAAAAAAAAATTTCGTCCAACTTCTTTTGTGCTGCATCTACCTTTCCGTAGATTGTTTTTCTAACCGTTTCTTTATCCTTATTACCAATATTCTTTCTCCCTTTCCCTTCTTAATTTCCTTTATCTTTTCCTAACTTTTATTTGTTTTTGCTTTGCTGTTTCTCTTCTCCTTCGTTTCATTCGTAATTGTATTAATTTATTCTCTTTCCAACTTTTTCCCTTCTTTCTGCCTGTACCCCCCTTCTTTCTTTATTCTTATTTTATTTTTTTTCTTTCTTTCTTTCTTTCTTTCTTTCATCCATCTTTCATTATTTTTAAACGTACTTTCTTCTTTCCTTTCATTTACATTACTACGTTCCGTCTCTGTCTTAACTTTTTGCCTCTTTTTTTTTTTTTTTTTTTTTTAATTTATTTCACGTAACTTTTGATTCCATAGATCCTACACCAGCATTATAGCTTTGAGATGTAAAATAAGTCAGTACTTGTATATAAATACATAGACTGAACTGTAAATAATGTCATTAAATTCAGGGGTTATTCTTTGAGATATTTCAAACAGAAAGGTTTGATACAATTTTATATGTCAGGAAAAATATCGATATTTTTAAAAAGTCCCATGACATTGATGACCTTTTACTTGTGGCCATTTTAATATTCATATTTAGATAAATTTAAATATTCTCTTTCGCAGAACAGTTTTGAAAATTTGTCTATATATTTAGCTACTTAATAGTCTCCCTGTTAATATTAAGAATTTACCTATCCTCACGTTTAAAGGGAAGATAAAATCGAAACTTAAATTAAACCTTCTTTATAAGAATTATATGATACTAGTGGCTTATGCAGCAAATGCTACAAACTTAGTTAGGCTTAATTATAAGTTCAAATAAAAGTTTTTATGATTTATTTTCCAGAAAGATTACCAGACATTTTGAAAGTTATTTGCTTCCATAATAATGAATATCTAACTTTTAAAGCAAGTAATATAGGCTATATTTTAAAAAGCTTCTCCCTTAATGTTTTTTATTCCAAATACCTGTTTTTTAACACATCCATTTTCTGTTCTTTGAGTTCTCTGTACAACAAAATGATATGCTTGGCAGCGATCACAGATCTAATCGATTAAACGAAAGGAATATGAAATTAATTTTGATGTAGTTTAAAGATGCAGCTAAAATAGAAAGCATGACTCACTTTACTAATGCCTCTTCCATATTACTGCACTACATTCTAGAAAAATTAGAGAATCACATATATATGTAAGTATCTACACCGCTCAGCTATTAAATGTATAAAAAAGACCCACACTACTTCAGTAATAACTGTAAAAATATTTCATTTTAATAACAATATTATCTTATGTAAGTTTTCCAATTTTCAGTAACATACTGTAGCCGTTACTCTGTAAATTATAGATATTAGGACCTAGTTTATTATATTCTCTGCATCTACTTATATAACTCCAAAATGTTTCACTTTCATAACATCAATATATCAATAGCATTGATGTGTATCAATACATCATGGCATAAACTGTAATAATATTCAATTTTTAATTGTAATAATGTCATCAAGCCTTCTTAAGTTTGTAATTTAAAAAATCCAATACACAGCTGCAATCAGAAAATTACACACCAGAGAATCAAATCTGTAAATTATGTTTAATAAGTCTTGAGATGTTCTAAAAATACACAAATGAAGATCGACATATTAACATTATGACATCAGAGAATCAGAACTCTAGATATGTCAGCAATCCTGCACTCACGGTCTTCGTGTAATAGCCTGTTGTTTATTGTATTGTGTGTTTTGTTTTATTCTGAAATGCAGTTAATTAGTTCTCAAAACTGACGAAAGATGGATTTTGGGAAATAGGAAAATGATGTAGGAAAATTGACATTTCACTGAAAACTACTATTTTTCTGAAAAACTTTAGGTTCCAAGCTTCAAAATGAGGGGTCATTTATTAAAATCCGTTCAGCCGTTTTCCATTACCAGTTCAAATTATAAATATAGGTACGGTGATGTTTTATAGTTTCATATTTTAAATTATGACGATGCCGTATTGTGCTGTAATGTTATTTGGCGAATTAAATCAGTTCAATACAGTTTAATTCAATACTACATGCCCTGCCCATCTCAAAGTGTAGATTTACTTCACGAGACATTGTACTGAATATCGTCACATCTATGTTATCCAGGGTGCGAGCATTGTGAATTACAGCAGTCAGTGTAATCGCAACGTAATTGAAATAACAATTAAATTGCGAGTATGTTCATGCTATTGATGTACAAACGAAGTTATTCGTCAACACTGATTGTTTCCTAGAATTTTATAATGTAGTTCCGTGCAGCTTCGCCCATTTATTTCGATGGAAGTGCCACGAGATCGTATTGAAATTGCATCCAGTTTCATTAACCCAATATGTGTATATGTAGCTATGTATCTTAAATTTATGTATAGTTATTGCGCGACCAAGCGTCCAACCATATCGGCAAAATACTGAACTAAATATTCTACTTCATTCTTAACAAACACAGAGCGCATGTAACATCAGACCTGCCAACCTATGGAAGATAAGAATTTGATACAGCATAGCATTTTAACAATAATAATAATAATAATAATAATAATAATAATGGGACGAAAAAATTAAAAACGAAAATTTAGCGCTAACCTCTAAATCAGAATGGATTATACTGTCAGTGCTGGAGAACTAATAATCAAACATAATGATTCAAATGTTCGGAGACATAGGCTAACTCAGTTTTTAATACACATAGGCCCGGTTTCTTCAACCTTTGTTAAAATGCACCTACCATAGCGTAAGTTAACTGGATTCATAATTGATCGCGTTTCGAAACGAATGAGGAACAGCCAGCAGAAGTGGATAAGGAAAAAAAGAATATCTACAATCCTACCATTCCATATTACCTGCAAAAGTACCAGCTAGAAGAGCTTGAAGTAATCGGACTTCTGGTTGGAGCAAGAGGTACCGCTACTCTCTTCATGAAAGATGTGTTTAAAAGGCTTGGAATACCTACGTCTATTATTCCGATTGTAACTTTAGCTGCATTCAAAGGATCAATTGCTCTCCTGAAGCATCACCTATATTCGAAATGACACCAAGTTCATTAGCATTCTTTACTTTCTTGTAACACTTGCCTCTCTAATACTAGGTATATTTCCACAAATCACAAAATGTATTTGCAGCTATGTACTTGTAGGAGTTTCATTGTCAAAACAAAATTAATGGTTCACTGAACTTGTAAACATTTATATGGTTAAGTACTCTTTGTCCCTTGTGGCAGCTCACGAATAGTGAGAAGATTTCTAAATTAAATTAAAAGTATAAATTGCTGTTAAAAATATTGCGTTTCTTCAACTTTACATTTGACATTTTAACATTTCGTTTGTTAACTCTCTGTTAGGACCAGGGGTTCTAGAGTTTAACCATAACCTATAACCAAGTATAGGCTCAATAAAATTTTGTTTTCTAAACTCTGACAATTGCTATTCTCGCTTGTTTCCCTTGTTTGATTCAGAGAGGATAGAAGTCTTTCTATTCTCTCAGGTTTGATGTCTGCTTCTTTCCTCGTCTGTATCACAATAGCGTGGAGCGCCGTATTGGTATTGCTGTTATGAAATGGAAAATACTGGAACAGAAAGAAATCGTGGAATTAATTTCTCTTCGTTCGAGAGAAGCCTTCTGCTGAAAATAATTTCCCATATCAACCAGTTATTGAGAATAAACAAACAAACGGATCTACATTGAAAGCGAAAAGTGAGGGTTGACAGCAAATATCCTATACCTTTGTATGAACTTCTGTTCTGCCGAATAACTAAAATCATCCGCTCTGTTTATGTAGGCCTATTCATGAATATCATTTTCTAAATAATCGAGATATAGAAGTTAACAGAGAGTTAAGTGATTTAAGTGCGTGAAATTGAGCAGTTAAATTAACATGGGTTTTAACAGAGTGTTAGTACTAACAGTAGTTGAAGAAATGCTTCAATTGTTAAGTTTACAGTTAAAATGGAATTTAACAAAGGTTGAAGAAACCGGGCCATAGAGGAAAATGGAAAAGGGGAAAGTTGTCACAAGTATGTCGTGTTTCTTAAATCTAAATTGCTTGAATTTTCAACATAGAATACACCACTGAGGGTGCATAATATTAAGAGCCTCAATGAGAATGGAAAATGCACTGTTGCCACATGCTTCGTCCTTAAAGCGGGCAGGGCATATACATTAACACAATCGCCATAATGTATCAAGTAAAACATGATATGTTGATAATTAGCAGTGTTGCCAATACAAGTTCAGGAAAAACCGTCAGGTAAGATTCAACTTCCCCTGAATTCTTATGCTAGCAATGTTGAGAAATGTTTGTTTGCACTGTGAGAAGTTAGATAATTGCTAATCTCTGCATGTCGACTATTTTTCTCCGTTAAATAATACATATCTAAAAATCCGCTAGAACTGGTCGAAAAATCACTAATTTGGCAACATTCGGATTGGAGAGTGTGTGGTATTATTATAGAGCATCAACTGAACATTCTACATTGACAATTGAAGTACAGTAGTGGCAAAATTACCGGACCAACCCCTGTAGCTGATTTCAGAGCCTTGTTCACTCCAGAGCACGATAGACTGGTAACTAAGACTTTCGTGGTTCGAATCCTGCCTGGGAAGGAAACTTTTTTTTGTTCCTTGTTCAAATTGATTCAAAATACTTTTCGATTGCTGGTAAAATTCATGTTCTGGAAGTAATAAATTAATTAAGTAGTAAAATATCGCTGCAATTGAAACGTATTGGGAATAAATTTGAATAATGAACAAAAAAAGTTTCCTTCCAAGTCTTAGTTACCAGTCTATCGTGCTCTGGAGTGAACAAGGCTCTGAAATTAGCTCCAAGGGTCGGTCCGGTTTTTTTTTTTCGCCACTATTGTAAATTAGATTGAAAACTACATATTTCCAACAACTTCCTCCTGTTTCCATTTTTCGCTACCTGCACTAATAGCGGAGTTGTCTATGTCGCTGGATTATTTAATCACCCTGTATTATGATGACTCTCGTTTTATGCAGAAACTTGTAATGTCTGTAATATAACCACAAGCCACATCTATGGATCAAATTTAGCGCCCTGGTCTTTCGTTCAGGGTTCAATATTCAGTCAGGTCGTGGTACAATTTGTAGTGGACAAGGCTTACGTTCTAGAGAGTTTTTCTCGAGGTATTCCAACTTCAGTCTATAATAAATTTCAACAAGAATCTCCACCTTCCACTCATTTCAGTATAATCTACTACTTACTTACTGGCTTTTAAGGAACCAGGAGGTTCATGCCGCCCTCACATAAGCCCGCCATTGGTCCCTATCCTGAGCAAGATTAATCCAGTCTCTATTATCATATCCCACCTCCCACAAATCCATTTTAACATTATCTTCCCATCTACGTCTCGGCCTCCCCAAAGGTCTTTTTCCCTCCGGCCTCCCAACTAACACTCTATATGCATTTCTGGATTCGCCCATAAGTGCTACATGCCCTGCCCAACTCAAACGTCTGGATTTAATGTTCCTAATTACGTCAGGTGAAGAATACAATGCGTGCAGTTCTGTGTTGTGAACTTTCTCCATTCTCCTGTAACTTCATCCCTCTTAGCCCCAAATATTTTCCTAAGCACCTTATCCTCAAACACCCTTAACCTATGTTCCTCTCTCAAAGTGAGAGTCCACGTTTCACAATCATAAAGAACAACTGGTAATATAACTGTTTTATAAATTCTAACTTTCAGATTTTTTGACAGCAGACTGGATGATAAAAGCTTCTCAACCGAATAATAACAGGTATTTCCCATATTTATTCTGTGTTTAATTTCATCCCGAATATCATTTATATTTGTTACTGTTGCTCCAAGATATTTGAGCTTCTCCACCTCTTCAAAAGATAAATTTCCAATCCTTATATTTCCATTTCGTACAATATTCTGGTCACGAGACATAATCATATTCTTTGTCTTTTCAGGATTTACTTCCAAACCTATCTCTTTACTTGCTTCCAGTAAAATTCCCGTATTTTCCCTAACCGTTTGTGGATTTTCTCCTAACATATTCACGTCATCCCCATAGACAAGCAGCTGATGTAACCCATTCAATTCCAAACCCTCTCTGTTATCCTGGACTTTCCTAATGGCATACTCTAAAGCAAAGTTAAAAAGTAAAGGTGATATTGCATCTCCCTGCTTTAGCTCACAGTGAATTGGAAAAGCATCTGACAGAAACTGACCTATACGGACTCTGCTGTACGTTTCAATGAGACACATTTTAATTAATCGAACTAGTTTCTTCGGAATACCAAATTCAATAAGAATATCACATAAAACTTCTCTCTTAACCGAGTCATATGCCTTTTTGAAATCTATGAATAACTGATGTACTGTACCCATATACTCCCATTTTTTTCTCCATTATCTGTCGAATACAAAATATCTGGTCAGTAGTTGATCTATTACGTCTAAAACCACACTGATGATCCCCAATAATTTCATCAGTATAATCTACAGTATACTCTAGAAGGTAGTACGGATTTCTGATGGTGATGGGCTTGGTGCTTCGAACCCTTGGACTTAATCAGGCACTAGGCAGTGAAATCTGACTGTCAAGGCTAAGGCAAATTGACCTGCTGAGAGTATCGGATTTATGAATGCCACACAGGCACTCGTTGAACTTAGAGAATCATTGCATATATATAGTCGCACATTGAACCAAAGCAACTTCAGGTAATAGGATCCGACTTAGGTCCGATCCTGGAATAGCCAAACCAAGCCAAAAATAACCTCAAAATATCAACAAACCGATACCATTGACATAAGCCTGTCTAAAAAGCTGCTTCTATTCGCAGCGTTTGTGAAACTGATTCTGCAAATATCGATTGCTCAGAATGTAAAGAACTAATTTACGGTAAATGTGCAAATGAAGTGTTAATTGACGTTAAAGGTATATAATGTACTTTGTGCATGAAAAAATTAACATAGGGAAAGAAAGGCGCGAGACTAAAAAGTCTTAATGTAGAACCAAAAGAGGAAATCATTGTGACAGAACACACCAAGAATGTCAAATAGATTCTACAGTAAGATTTGAAGTACCGATACTCGAAGTGGACAGGGGAAGAGAAAATCCACGCCCTGTAATGGCAGTGGTTTTAGGAAAGACAAAAGACTAAATATAGGCTACTTGTACAAGACGAGACAAACAAACACACAATGATTTCCGAAACAACTGTAAACTGTCCGAAGACAGGTTTGAACCTCACAAGTGACACCAATAAGGCATCATTCGTGAGGAAACTAAGCCAGGAGATAATAGGATAGGATGGCCAGTTCCTTTCCCATTCCGTAATAAGTCCAAATTTGCATCCCATTTAATACAGTAAAACCTCGCTAATCCGGATTAGTTGAGGGAATAAGTTGACCGGTTTAATGAAAGTCCGGATAAACTGAAAAAACCTATAAGAACACTAGAAAGTGCATTAAAACTCTGTTTATAGCACCAACAAGTTTCTTATGGTGTATTTAAAGGGCATAGGCCTAAATACACTATAGGTGCAGAAAAAATAATATACTTTAAACCTTTGTTTGTATAATCGATTATAATAATATTTGTTTATATAGTTTAATTAGTTTAATGCAATTTTAATGGATCTTTTTATTTTTAATAGTATGGGTGTAACATTGTAATTAATGTAATTCCGTAGTCCTAATGTATAAATGTCTTAAAACAAGTTTCTTTAGTTTTTACAAATTCATATTTTTTTGTCTGTCCGGATTAAACGAAGTCAGACTTATCGGGGTCCGGATTAACGAGGTTTTACTGTAGATACAGGACACGAGTTAACTAACATCAACGATGCTTTGCAAATCCTAAAAACAGTTATCAATAATAAAATTATTAATATACCTGAGGAATACTGTATTGCAAATTACGAGTATTATAACAGAAATGAACAATTATTGCCTTATCTTGGCTTGGACACGGGACGGGTCCGCACACTCAGGCACGGTTTGGCCCATTGTGCGTCCTTATATGGGATTATTGTTAAAGTCCGACAGGTGGTCTGAGTGACATTCGTGAATCCGACGCTGATAGGTGCGCCATCCTGTCTAAGCCTAATAGAGCCAGGTTCCGCTTCGCGGATGAGTAGCCTGATAAGCACCCAGGGGCACGGAGATCGAAGCCCTTCCTGATCAGCCGACGCTGACAGGTGGGCCATCCTGCTTCAGCCTCTGGTAGAGCCAGGTGTCGTCCGCATGCGAGTAGCCTGATGAGTCCCAAGCCCTTTCTATATCGGCATCTGAAACCTCTACTACCCCCAAGACTTCACCCCAGCCTATTTTTACTATTGCGGATGGTAAATGAAGTGAAGGGTCTGGAGGGAAAGCCAGCGCTCTAGCACTGTAGAGCTCTAGCTCTAGCCACAGACGAGGCTGAATTGAATAGAGAGTCAGTCAAACTTTTACGAAACCACCTATATGGACTCTAATTCAGTGAACTGAAGAAACTAACGCAACATTATCTTTTTATTTTCTTACTAGCTGTACCCGTGCGCTCCGCTGCACCCGTTAGAAATAAATATAAAGTAATTATATAATTAAAATACGACATTTGGTCCAGGGAACATTCGTGTTTGATAGAAGGATAAATCGTTTATTATGTTACTTAATTTAAATTGAATTAAAAAATTAAAATACGATCATTTTGATCCAGAGACCACTCATTTGGTCATAAAAATTAGTTTAGGAAATACAGGAAACGAATGTACAGAATAGCCTATCAAGTTTTCTGTGCATAAGAAGCTATTTTAATCTTACCTGTCCTCGATTCACTCAGAAGTTACTGTGATAACATTATAGCATTATGTCCATCTAGAGAAACTACACTTTCCAATGGTGAATTGATTATTAATTATACAAATCGGTTAATTTAGCTTAAGATATTACTTCATAGAAACGCAGAAACATTATATATAGGCTATCTTTCATAGCCTTCGATTGTTGCTGTCCAAGGCACCTTATAGACGAAGTCATTTGTTTTTTAATTCATTACACGGCCTTAGATGGCAGTTATTTTAATTTTAAAACTCATTTATCTCATTAAATATCAGTCCTATCAAAATTTTTCAAAGAATAAAACTTATCGGAAATTATTTTTAAAGAACCGTTTGTCATGTAACATTTTTCACAAAAATCAATAATAAGCGAGATATTTTGATTTATTTAATTCAGGCCCCTTTATAACCCCCCTTTTAAATAATGTATTTTGAATGCCATATAACCTAAAATCTAAGTTACAACGAACTTAATTTATATTCCAATTTTCATCGAAATCTGTTCAGCCATTATCGCGTGAAAAGGTAACAAACAGACAGATAGACAAACAGATAGACAGACAGACAGACATACAAACAAAAATTTCAAAAAAGCGATTTTCGGTTTCAGGGTGGTTAATTATATATGTTAGGACCAATTATTTTTGGAAAATCGAAAATTACCAGAAAAATTTCAGCTACAGATTTATTATTAGTATAGATTAGCTTTCATTGCTTCTTTACTTGTAACTTTTTTTATTCTGTAAACTGCCATTGTTTGTTTGTTTGCGTACTTGTTTACTTTTTTTCTTACTCTGTTATCTTTCATCATTTATATTGTTTTGTATGCTTTGTCTAATGGCAGCCTCTAATTTGAGGAAGCACAATAAATACAAAATACTCAATAAACAACTTTTTAGTTTAAACAACTTATTTATCGATTAACAACAAATTCGACTTCGCGAGTAGTTCCTCCAGTCAAGTATCCGATTCCTCCTATAATGTAACATAAAGTGAAATTCTGCCGGACCAGTACAGTACGTGAGTGAAGGCTTACCAAACCACAACGTACAACTACAGCTAGTAATTATAGTCAAATGACTCAAATATTCGCAGTATTTATCAAAAGAAATTCAATGCGTTATTCTAAATTGTATCGATTAATATTTTAGAAACTCGTGTATTCGGAACGTCTGTGCTATTGCTTAAACCATATCGCATCAATGTAAATTAAACACTTCAAATTGTAATACTTGATTGTAATTGGTAAATCAAAACCACGTTACATGTCCAATAATACCATTGTGTTATGCAGTTTTAATTTTTATAAGTCCACACTGATTGTTAAATCACAAGGTTGCAACCTTCTTATGTGATTTCAAATTTTTAATTTAATATTTAATTTTTTACTTTTAATTATACAACCCGCTTTGCGGACGAGTAGCCTGATAAGCACCCAGGGACATGGAGATCCAAGCCCTTCCTTATCAGTCGACGCTGACAGGTGGGCCATCCTGCTTCAGCCTCTGGTAGAGCCAGGTTTCGTCCGCATGCGAGTAGCCTGAGAGACTCAAGCTCTTTCTATATCAGCATCGGAAACTCCTACTACCCCCAAGACTTCATCCCAGCCTATTTTTACTATTGGTGATGGTAAATCAAATGAGAGAGGTGAAAAGTGTTGATGGAATTATAGAGGGAAACTGATCGAACCCGAGGCGTCTGAACGAAAAGTCAGCGCTCTAGCACTGTAGCCACTGTAGTCATGTAACACTTTGTATCATGTAATCATTAAATACATACAATTTGGGACCTGAGGATGAATACCAGTTAGTTAAAAACGTTTGTCATCACACTAACCGAAGATAATTAATTAAATTAGTAAAAGAAAAAAAAAGAAAATAAGATTTTAGATTATTATTATTATTATTATTATTATTATTATTTTGTAACAAGCTGTTTTTACGGTGATTGGTTGTTAGCCCTTCGCCCAACCACCAAGCAGGAGGACCACCCTTTATCGACTGTCCACGACTGCTTATTCAATATATTCGCATTTGAGGGAGGTGAGATATGATGACAGAGACTGGATTAATCTTGCACAGGATAGGGACAGCGGGTTTATGTGAGGGCGGCAATGAACCTCCGGGTTCCTTAAAAGCCATTTGTAAGTATTATTATTTTATTATTATTATTATTATTATTATTACTTACTTACTTACTTACTTACTTACTTACTTACTTACTTACTTACTTACTGGCTTTTAAGGAACCCGGAGGTTCATTGCCGCCCTCACATAAGCCCGCCACTGGTCCCTATCCTGAGCAAGATTAATCCAGTCTCTACCATCATATCCTACCTCCCTCAAATCCATTTTAATATTATCTTCCTATCTACGTCTCGGCCTCCCCAAAGGTCTTTTTCCCTCCGGCCTCCCAACTAACACTCTATATGCATTTCTGGATTCGCCCATACGTGCTACATGTCTACTGTTAGGTTTCGTAACAAGCTGTTTTTACGGTGATGGGTTGTTAGCCCTTCGCCCAACCCCCAAGCTGGAGGACCACCCCTTATCGGCTGTCCACGACTGCTTATTCAATATTATTATTATTATTATTATTATTATTATTATTATTATTGTTATTGTTGTTGTTGTTGTTGTGTCCACCGAGTTAGCTGTGTGGTAACGTGTCTGCCGCCAGACTAGTCGGCCCAGGTTCGATTCCCGGCGGGGACAGAAGTTTTCATGTAAAATTTCTGCCTCGGGACTAGGAGAGATGACAGTGCACAACTTTTAATCATTCATTTCTTACATTTCAAAAGAAAAACAGGTCGGAAAATCATATAGTCTCTCTTATCCTTTGGCCTGAATTTGAACCCAATAGAGAACCTTGGACTGTATAACAAGCACAGCTCATTGGGACAAAATATTATCTTTGATATTTCGGCTCTTCTTTCTGTTTTCGCCTCGTCGTGTGTCTAAAATTTGTAATCTAAAAGGATCGTTAGATAAAACATTGACAATTATCAACTTACTTCAGATCGAACATCGCTTTTGGTGAGGAAATTCTCTGACTAAGCTGCGGCTATCACCCCTCTTTCGCTCTGTATGACTTATAAGCTTTATTGCAGGGGAAAGTGTGGAATGTTGGTATATATGGGGTCCGTGAGCCTTGAAATCGATGCTTCATATCTGCGGTCCGAAATGTTTGCGTAATCCGGCAGAATTATAGCAGACATTAATCAGCAGCACACAATGACGCCTCTAAGCTCTTTAGCGTCAAGTGTGCGCAGCCGAGACGAAGCTGCGTAGTGGTACCGGAGCACTCGCAAGTTGGTACACGAAATGTAAAGCACTCGGACGCAGACTGATTTCAAAACCGTCTTCGACATTGCCACCAACATCACCATACTATCGTCAACTTGGTGATAATCCCAATATATACATCATCATCATCATCATCATCATCAAGCTTACATTGTCCATCACTATTACAATCATTATTAGTTTATTACGAATATCATCTTCGCCTTCATCACCACAGTCATCATCGCCATGATCATCAGCATTATTACAGTCAATGTCATCATCACTACCATCGAAAATCATCATCACTATCACTACTATCACCACCACCACTATTATATTATCACTAGGAGGCGGATTGGGAGGCAGGAGGGAATAAGGCCTTTGGTGAGGCCGAGACGTAGATGGGAGGATAATATTAAAATGGATTTGAGAGAGGTGGGGTATGATGGTAGGGACTGGATTAATCTTGCTCAGGATAGGGACCGATGGCGGGCTTATGTGAGAGCGGCAATGAACCTCCGGGTTCCTTAAAAGTCATTTGTAAGTAGGGTAAACATTGGTAATTTCGTGATAATTTCATGAAAATTAATGCAAAATGCAAATCTATAAATATATCCTTATTCCGATTTTTTCATCTAAAAGACGATACTTTGCTGTACAAATCTGGAGACATGAAAGATTGGACACGTTCTTGAACAAGTGCCAAAAACAACTTTTACAACTTACGCTAAAAGGTTGGTTATTTCGTGATAACCTTGGTAATTTCGTGATATTACATTGATAGTTTCGTGAGAGGTAGAAGAATTGTGGGAAAATTCATTAAAGTCAAATGAAATTCTCATTTATTGTTACAAAACTTCAAACATAGTAATTCCGTCTAATATTCATAGCAAGAAAACATAGAAATACATATCAACACATAATAAGAATGAAATAAAAGTAATAATTGAAATTGAAAAGGGATCTTCTTTGCCCTGAAAGGGTGAACACTTTTATTACGGACTTTACTATAGCCTATATTACTAGGGTAACTTCAAAAGTTTCAAATCAAAATCAAATCAAATCAAAGTAATGCGTAACATTTGTTTAAACATTATATTTTTATCCTACAGCTTTGCTATTTTCACAGAATGTAGATACAGTCCTCAGGAACAAAATGTCACTTTTCCACATAATCCCCGTCCCTTTCAACTACCTTAAGTAACCTAGGAACGAGGGCCTACAGAACAGCAAAGTAAAAGTGTGGACCAACACGTCTGAGCTACTCTTTAGCAGCGTGCACAAGGGAGTCATCTTCTAACCCCGTTCCATGAAGGGATCCTTCAGTTTATCAAAGAGATGGTAATAGCACGGTGCCAGTTCAGGACTGTAAGGCGGCTGTTTCAATGTTGTCTATCCGAATTTTCTAATCTGGTCTGTGGTCTTGTGACTGACATTTGGCTGTGCGTTGTCGTGCAATAGCACAACATCCTGCTTCTCCCGATGTCGTCGAACACGACTCAGTCGAGCTTGAAGTTTCTTGAGAGTTGCCACATACGCGTCAGAATTAATGGTGGTTCCGTGTGGCATGATGTCCATAAGCAAGAGTCCTTCTGAATCGAAAAACACGGTAGCCATAACTTTCCCTGCCGAAGGTGCACTTTTGAATTTATATTTCTTTGGTGAATTTGCATGATGCCACTCAATTGTCTGCCTCTGTCTCCGGTCCAAAATAGTGGAGCCATGTTTCATCTTCTGTCACAATTCTTGCAAGTCATCTAGCACTTATCATCGACACTTAGCGTGATAACAAAATATCAAACAGAAGCTACACTGAACCCATTGCGTCCCCCATTTCTTTTTTGTTATCACATCTTATCTTCAGATTTTTAAAATTCGTATTCTAATATAATTTTTAAAATAGTATATAATGTAACGCTTAATGCTCAACAAAATTTCGCCTCAAACAGCTAAGATTTCTATCAGTAAAGCTAAGCCTATATGGCGGCTACAGCTGTATCTAAAATTCCAAAAACATTTCCTAAAATTTCATTACGATATAATAAACCATTGTACCAAATATCATATGCTTACCTTTAGTAATAAGCCTGTAATGTAATTACAAACATCCACAACATTTGTACGCCTGAGAAGTCGACGCAAACTTGCTCTCTCCAAACATAAAAGCTCACTGAAGCAACTACAATAGTCACACAAAGCTTAGCTGTATGTTTCTGGAAACTGGACAACATATGCAATCCCTTGGAGGAAATTTGAATCTCGTAACACCATTGGTTAGTTCACGAAAGAGCAAAGAAAAAGTATCACGAAATAACCACTGTCACGAAATTACCAATGTTTACCCTACGTAAGTAAGTAAGAGGGCGGATTCATTTGCACTAAAAACGGCAAAATATGCATGTACATATGCATTTAAAAACCAGGATATATGCACTAAAATAGAAAAATATGAACTGTAAAGATTTAAAAAAAGGTATTTTATATTAAGGCAATGGATCGGTGAAAATAACGAAAAAACCATTAAAAAATTGAATTTTTCTTTTAACTCTAAAAAATAAAATGTTTTCTAAATCTGTGCTTATTTTGGCCCTATGAAAATTTGAAGTTCCTCTAGAGGATTTTAAAAGGAGTGAAGCTGCAGCCCTTTAAACTGACACTCAGCTGTCATTCTGACAGACTTCATTCTTCATTCTAACAGGTTTTATTTTTCATTCAATCCATATTTCGCGATGTTATGTAGGAGAAAAATATGTGTGGTAGACCTGTATAGAAAGGAAGGATATCGATAGTATAAATTATATACATGCTGTACTTTGATACTCGTTTTCTCGATTTTCCAGTTTTCAACGTTTTTCAATAAAGTGCTCTAATGAATGGAGTTTTTCTCTAATCTCAGTGAAATTTTACACAAGTCCACAAAAACATGTGAAGTAAACTGACGCATGTTTTTTCTTCTGCTATTGAAAGTAATTCAAATCACCATGTGTTGAGGTTGTGATAAGTTTTAAAAAAATGAAAAATTAACAACTAAAAGGGTAAATATTTTTTCTCAAATAGTAATTGGAAAAATAAGAAAAGCATGTGTCATATTTTACATATAGGAATAAATTAAATAAAAATTATGTAAACTTTGAAAATTGGGGCAATTATAGTTTAGTATTAAAAATAATAAAAATGAATTGTAAGTAAACTAATTAGAATATCAAAGTGAAATTTGTGTATTGGATGTCCACATTGTAAGAAATATGTGGTAAAGTTTGACATTAATTGGTGTAAAAGTGTAGAAATTAGAAAATTCACAAACCCATAGCCCTAAAATAGAACGTTTGACAATCTCTGTAGGGATACTATACCTTCGCGCGGGTCGATACAAATCTCTGACAGGAAAATCGTCGCATTAATAACTCGACCGACACTATGTTCAAAAGATATTCTAGGGAACTTTTATTGTGATGGATTCAATGTCTGATAGAGAGAATTTTTTTGCCCTGTGTGAACCGCAATGATTATGTCTCGTGACGAGAATATTGTACGAAATGGAAATATAAAAATTGGGAATTTATCTTTTGAAGAGGTGGAGAAGTTCAGATATCTTGGAGCAACAGTAACAAATATAAATGATACTCGGGAGAAAATTAAACACAGAATAAATATGGGAAATGCCTGTTATTATTCGGTTGAGAAGCTTTTATCATCCAATCTGCTGTCAAAAAATCTGAAAGTTAGAATTTATAAAACAGTTATATTACCGGTTGTTCTTTATGGTTGTGAAATTTGGACTCTCACTTTGAGAGAGGACCATAGGTTAAGGGTGTTTGAGAATAAGGTGCTTAGAAAAATATTTGGGGCTAAGAGGGATGAAGTTACAGGAGAATAGAGAAAGTTACACAATACAGAACTGCACGCATTGTATTCTTCACTTGACATAATTAGGAACATTAAATCCAGACGTTTGAAATGGGCAGGACATGTAGCAGGTATGGGCGAATCCAGAAATGCATATAGAGTGTTAGTTGGGAGGCCGGAGGGAAAAAGACCTTTAGGGAGGCTGAGACGTAGATGGGAAGATAATATTAAAATTGATTTGAAGGAGGTGGGATATGATGATAGAGACTGGATTAATCTTGCTCAGGATAGGGACCAATGGCGGGTTTATGTGAGGGCGGCAATGAACCTCCGGGTTCCTTAAAAGCCAGTAAGTAAGTAAGTAATACAATTAAATTTCAAAGACCTGCCGAATGTTAACCACGAGAGCGCGGCGATAATACCAGCATAACTATGCAGCTGCACACTTCCCTTTTGCTCTCGCCACGACCGCGACAATGTGGTAACAAAACAATATCAGACTTTCACTAGGTGTTCAAGAACAAACTTCAGAAAAGATTTATTAACATGTATTTTAAAAACAAATTTTACTGTAAAATGAAAATGAAAAAAGGAAAAGAAAGAGATAGCAAATGCTGCCCCCTCCCTTTGGAAATTGCCGCCCAATTTCCTAAGCCTAAATCCGGCACTGGGCAGAACTCCCTACCTATATTGTCAGCGTAGTGCATACATGAACAAGACAAGACACGTATTTGCGTAATGCTGGAATTAGTTCTCCTCGTTTAACGGAAAGAAGAAATAAATATCTCAACGCAACACAGTTTGGAAACCAGACTGGTACCGCATGCAACTCTGCTACCTTGAAGGTAATTATCCGTAACTACATAAAATAAATCTGAAATCGTAGCCATGTTAGAAATCCGTTACAATGTTTGTCGTTTCTTCATACAACATTACTTTGTCGTTGCGCAACGAAACAATAGAAAGCCTGAAATAATGTGAGAAGTGCTTAAGCCAATACAGTTTGTTTTGTAGACCTGGTTGTACGCGTTCGGTAGGTCGTTACAAAGCCAGGAGAAGCGGGACAAAACATTTCTACGGCTAATGGATTACTGGAATTAACACCAACCCTTACTATCTTCGAATAAAGCTCTTGTATGTGTTACTGTAATGCGCTCTCCCCTATATCTACTAAATTGAAAATCATATTTCAGATGGTAACTTTGTTGGTTGTAGCAGCTCTGAATGTACTATCTTAGAAAAAAGCTTTGTCTCACAGATACTTCCTAAGTCCCAGAAAGAAGACATGATCAGACATACATTTAGCGACAAAAAGAATGGGCCGACTCTTGGTCGATAAAAATGCTAAGTTCTACCGCGCGGTTCACTCGTGTAAACGTAACACATTTCAAGGCATTGCTGTGGTGCCTCTTCATTGAAAGTCGTCCTTCTATAATGTAGTAAACCTTACGAGCAGTGTGTGGCCCAGTGGTAAGAAGTCTGATATTCTTACCAGAGGTTGTGAGTTCGCCTCCCGGCACGATAAAATTATTATTTTTTTATTTTAATTTTTACTTAATTTATTAGTTTAAATGTGAAATGGCATTTGTTAACAAACTTCGTTATGCCTGCCTTGTAAAAATATTATTGCCCATCACCTGTGGGCTATTAATAGGCGAGACCTGGCCTGTATAAACAAAAATACTTGTTTCACATCCTAAAAAACCGGACGCATATCAAACACAAATAATTAAATTAACAAAAACGAACAATTTTTTAATATATAAACAAAACAAGGCCTGTTGTGGGGACTAGTATCTTGTCCACAAACCACCTGCGTCAACAACTTCCCTCATTCTGCGCGACATGGAGTCCACAAGATTACGGAACAGGTCTAAATTCTTGGTCATCTCCTCCCACGCATCTAGAACTCGTCCCACAATTCCTTAGGTGTCCGAACGGGTGGTTTTTCTGCCCAATTAGAGCTTAGGATCCTTTTGACTACAGCCCACAAATTTTGAGTCGGATTCATATCTGGTGAACTTGGAGGCCAGTCGACTGGGTCGACATCACTCCTCCTCGTAAACCATCTTTGAATCCGGTTGGCGGTGTGTATCGGATGATTATCCTGCTGGAAGAAAAGTGTTCCTTCTGGATATCGTTTTCCGTTGTATTAACAGATAGCAGTATTGCTTGAAAGAGAGAGGGAGGTTTATTATTTATTAGAGTTTGGGCATATTCTAAGAGATATCGCCACATAATTATAGCTTTGCGAGACACATATGATGACAAAATTTGTAATTAAAAAAGAAGATTGGGGGAGATTCGAACCTTGAGCTACTATTATCAACTTGTTCAATAGACCAATGCTGTAACGACTTACGCTACTGTGACTTATTAATATCAGTTCGGTATAATACGTGGTTTTCCTGTTCATATTCGCTCCGGTTGATTTTGTATTTATCAATTTTATTATTATTTCACTCTTCAAGGGCCTTGGTGTATCTAGAATCAACCCGCCATTCGATTTATTACATATTTTAGACTCTTACACAAAATACAGCAAATTTAAATGGTTTAATTATGTGTTACCTGGTGAACTACGGCTTTGACGAGACGAGCATGCGCAATGTTATGTCTCTGGAACTTAGAAATTGTCGGCCGGCCCATTCTTTTTGCCGCTAAGTGTACATCGAAACAAAACTAGTTTTTTTTAATAGTCATGTTTGTAGGAGCCAATAAGCTGAGTAATATAATTAGTATGTTAGATTTATTGCCGTCTTTTTTGGGTTATCTTGATACAATGAGAATTATATTCCCAATAAAACTTTGTACATTAAAACAATGTTAGATTAACGTTTTCGTCATTAAATGATGCCATCATCAGATAATGAACACTTAACATTTGTGATACAAGAATTTTACATATGTCAGTTATTAAATAATAAATTAAAAGTATGTACAGTGGAACTCCACAAATAGACAGCAATGGTCCGTATGAGAGACGAGGTACAAACTCTATCTTCCTACGGAGTACTGCGGACATTGGTAAACATAAGGGCTGTACAATGTTTTTTATGGCGTGCGGATCGAAACATAAATAATTAACGTACATAATTTTAAATAATATATTGTAGTATATGCAAAATATATAACAAAACAACTTCGTAATTAAGTATAATATACGTGATACATTTTAAACATAAAACAAACTTCTGGAGGAAAAACTCTCTAAATGTATCTACATACAGGGCTTTCATTTCAAAACATCCCACTCTAAATAACTAGTTATTTAAATTGAATTCAATTTAAACAAAAAAAAAAAACACGTAAATTTAGATATTGAGAGGGAAGTCTTAAACCAGGCTTAATTGCATTTTAGATTTCACCTCCCACCCCCAGCCACTCCCACTTTGAAATTTCAAATGGCACCCTTATATTTTTATACTTAAATATGAAAGAGCATTCAATTGTTCATATACCTCATTAATTTGTTTTCGCATCTGGCAGTCTGGATTATTGTTATTGTTGGTTAGTGCTGAAGAGAATAAAGCTACAAAAACTTATTGAGCATTTCATGTAATAGTTGTGTTTGTGTATTAAATTATTTTAAAATGGTGTATACTCTTCAAGAGAGAACTTAAATCATCCCCATTGATTAAATTTAGGAAATTACACAAAATAATCTGTGTTTTCATCCTACAATCAACTGATAATAACAAAGCTTCTTATAATCATTATAGAATGTCTCATATTTAGGTGAATTTTGTTTTATCCTATGCACTGTTCTGATCGAAATGTCAAATTCTTGAGGGATGGCTCTGATTGATTCACCTTTTTTAACCGTTCCAATATTTGTAACTTCCACTTCAACATAAGTACATATTTTTTGTTCCCTGCCTTGCTGCCAACGTGTACGAGTATCTGCACACTACTGCACTGGTTCAACTGGTTAGCCCTGTGCAGCACGGGACAGGATGCGTTGACTTACTTTGTATCGTGAACTATACGAGAGTGAGCGTCTATTTGTGGAGAGTGTATTTGTGGAGTTGCACTGTACATATAATTAAAACTGATATTTCATATTACAACATAAGAGCTTGATGCATTAAAATAAACTCACATTACTTGAATTATTCAAGCCAAGCGCGGAGTGAGACATCTGACATTGGTTCAATAGCAGTTACTTCTATCTTCCTCTGCAAGAAATGTTTACATCTCCTGTAAGACATTATGGAAGGAAGTATAGATAAATATAGCTTCTAACACGTCTCACCAGAGTGCTTTTAACGTGCTCAAAGGTGTGTTGAATGTGATTTTATTGTTGGAAGAATCTCCTCCTGACACATTTCGCTACAGCGGTTTGCGTAAGATCAAAGATAACTGTATTGTATTATTGGAAGAATCTCCGTCATGTGACGTATTACTCGATAGTGGTTTGCATACGATCAAAGATGGCAGCACAGTCGGTAAGAGGGCTGTGTGAAGTGGCTCCATTCATCTCTACCCTCGCCTCAATTGGAACTTTTGTTCTGGTGAACTGAGGCGGGCTTCATGGCACAGAGGGAGAAATTTCTACACCCCGACTTTAGGGTGCTGTCCCAGCGTGGGGAAGGCTTAATTAGGATTGGATGCTCGCCATTTGAAGAGAGCAAGGAGGGGAGAGGAGAACGATTAAGTGAAGTTCAAAAACTTTAATTAAAAGGTTGGTACCTCGTTTGGCAGAAGAAAGAAGTGTAAACTTAGACTTTTCGGGTTTTAAGCATTTCCACAAAGTTGAAAGCTTATCGTGTTACATGGTTGTTATGAACATCCTTTAAAGAAAAGTAAATGAAAAATAAAAAAAAGATAAATACTTGCAATACAGCTACACTCTCCTCTCTGTATCATTCATTTAGTGTTCTGCCCAAGGGCAGGTCTTTCACTGCAAACCCAGCTTTCTCCAATCTTTTCTAGTTTCTGCTTTCCTCATCGCTTCCTCATATGATCCATAAATCTTAATGCCGTCTATGATCTGATATCTTCTTCTGCCCCGAACTCTTCTCCCTTTCACCATTCCTTCCAGTGCATCCTTCAGTAGACAGATTCTTCCCAGCCAGTGACTCAACCAATTTCTTTTCCTCTTCATGATCAGTTTCAGCATCATTCTTTCTTCACCCACTCTTTCCAACACAGCTTCATTTCTTAAAGCAGTATCTTAAAGACAATATATTTTGCCTATTTTCATTCCATTATGTCCTACGGAATAATATTTTGGGGAAATTCTGCAGATAGTAAAAATATATTCTTATTACAAAAAAAAGAGCCATTAAAATAACAGTTGGAGCAAAGGCTGAGATTATGTAGATTATTTTAAAAAAATGAGAGATTCTGACCTTAACAAATCAGTACATATACATACTCTATAATAAATTTACTCTTTTGTAATAAAGAATGAGTATATTATAGATATATTAATTTGTCGTGCAGAATTTATCTATAATATTGAAACAATATTTGAGGAGAAAAATTCGCTCCGACGCCGGGGATCGAACCCGGGTCCTTGGTTCTATGTACGAAGCGCTCTGACCACTGAGCTACGCCGAATTCAATCCACAGCACCCGATCGAACTTTCCTCCTTTGATGTTTCCCTTTGTGACCTGACTCCAAGTTAGGCATATATTAAGTGTCAATATTACAGACAAATTCTATAGGACAAATTAATATATCTGTAATATTCTCATAGCTAGCAGTGCATAATAACTGCGGATTCCCGGTCAAACAAGTCACTCAGCTGAGTGCGCTCCTAGTATAATGGCAGTTGACATGGGATACACGTCAACATATATGCCTAACTTGGAGTCAGGCCACAAAGGGAAACCTCGAAGGAGGAAAGTTCGATCCGGTGCTGTGGATTGAATTCGGCGTAGCTCAGTGGTCAGAGCTCTTGGTACGTAGAACCAAGGACCCGGGTTCGATCCCCGGCGCCGGAGCGAATTTTTCTCTTCAAATATTAAATAAAGAATGATTTTCATACGCCATCATCAAACTTATCATGCTATCAAAGGGGAGTACGTTACATGGCGATAAAATGTTCCATAGTCTTCCTGAAGACATTAAGAATCATAGCCAAAACCCTGCACTATTTAAGGTAAAACTAAAAAATAACTAATATCTCACACTTTCTATTCCGTAGATGAATTCTTGACATTTCACAGTACTGTGTAAATATTTTAATACTATTAAATAGTTAACATATTGCATTGTATAAAATATTATTGTTATTAAGGTATTAATTCTGTACATATTTCATATTTGCATTTTATATGTTAAACATAAGAATTGGAAATGTTCTTTATTCTATTCTATAAAGCAAATGTAAGAATATAATGGACAAATAAATATGTCTGTCTGTCTGTCTAATTCACACGTTCCTTTCTTCTCCCTATCCACATTTCAAATGCTTCTATTTGCTTCTCTTTACTTCGTCGTTATGTCCATGTTTCTGCCCAATACAATGCCACACTCCATACAAAGTACTTCACTAGTCTCTTCCTTAGTTCTTTTTTCAGAGGTTTGCAGATGATGTTCCTTTTTCTATTAAAAACTTCCTTGGCCTATCTATTGTTCTTTTGACTTCCTGACAGCAGCTCGTGTTACTGCTTATAGTACACACCAAGTATTTGAAGCTGTTCACCTGCTCTACTGCCTCATTTAGAATTCGCAAGTTTATCTTCTGTATTTTTCTTCCTATGACCATGCTCTTCGTCTTATTTGCATTTATCTTTATCTCATACTGCTCACAGCTGTCATTTATCACCAGTAGCATATATTTTAGTATCATTTCCTCTTCTGCTAACAACGCCATATCATTAGCAAATATTATGCACTTTATTCTTTTTCCTCCTACTATCACTCCTCCCATGTTCTGAAAACAGTTCTTTACTAAATCCTCCAAGTAGATGTTGAACAATGTAGGTGATAAAGAAAATCCTTGACGTACTCCTCTCCCAATTTCACTTCCTTCTGACATTTTTTCTCCTATCCTGACTCTGACTTTATCTTTATAACATATCAAACAAATAACCTACAAACAACAATATCATTTGCTACATGATATAAGAATTGAGTCGTTGCAAAAGACGTGAAGTGTAGGTAGACCTATAATGAAAAATTACCAATCGTCTTCATTACATTCTCTTCCTTTGATTCATTGTTTTTGACACCATAAATTCCAGCACTTCAAACATTATAGCAAATGTGTATAAAAAAGGAGTATTTTTTATTAAAAAAAACAGAGCGTTTTCGCCGCTTTCTCTTTCCTTAAAAAAGCTCCTTTATCTCTAAGTATGTTCAGCTGTTCTTTACGCTAACGTTGTCCATTTTACTGCAATAGATTCACATGTAATTCTTGCATTTAGAGAAAGTGCTTCTTTATTTTGGCGACTACTGTGAAATACATCCTTACCTCCCGATAAATCCCTGCCATCAGATCGTAATTTGTTTCGCGTCGTATTTTTCCAGTAACTAACTGGTTGCTATAGCAACAAGTACATGAATCGGAAGTCGTTAATTGCAGGAATGCAATCGATCAAGTTTATTAACCAGACGGTTCGGTTGCCATGAAGCCATTTCATTCATAACAGTTCTCTTAACGTGTTACGTTTTTACCACTGCTGGCAATATAAATTTATTGCTATAGGAGGGTATCGAACTCCTGATAACATGACTTTATAACTTTATAAGGCATCTGTCAATCGTATTATTACTTTCCTTTTACGCCACGTGTTTCTGTGCTGCATGTGTCCATTTCGATAAATTCACAGAGATATGGTCCTTCAACATTTCTTATATCAAAACAGTGATGTTACGAGGTTGAAAATAGTGCGCTCGTTTCATAATTTTCATACAAGCGTCTTAATTACCATTATAGGCAAGTTTCATACGACTTTTTATGCTCGACCATATTTCTAACTTGAAATTATTCTTATCTGACTGGAGAGCGGAACTGACCTTGTGCAATATCTCGTAAATTGTGAGATGTGCGCAGACGCGAAAGTATTGATTTTTTCCTAGTATTGATATAATCTAGAGAGTGAAATGAATATTAATCTTGATATAACCTGGAAATTGATTTAGACATTGGAAAACGAGATGACAAATTGAATTTATTTGAATATTATTTACAATTAACGCTAATTATTATAGTAACAGAACATAACCTTCTGCGACAGTATTGGATTTCCAGCCTCCGTGACGTTTCGCTAGTTGTCTTTCGATTGCATATCCGAGAATAATCGATACTTGCGCTTTCATATTTCTTTCTGATTGGTGGAAAACCTGAACTTTAATGAATAGGTGTACTTTAATGAGGTCCATTAAAGGGCTGCTACTAGGTGTATAATTACTGCATTTCGGCATGGTCGAGCATAAAATATATTCTAATGAATTACTTGTTTCCAAAACCTGATATTTCGCTTTCAGTTATTTTTACAGGAAAGAGGAAAATTGCTGGCTTTGGAAATACGAACAAATTTTTAAAATGCATGACTATTCTTATCTTACAGATATTTTATAACATTCTATGTACTAAATGTATTACAATACTTCATAGTTTAGCAAAAATGTTTACATTAATATATTATAAGGTAATAGGTTTTGGCCTGAAAACCAAAAATAGAAGATTTGGGAAAGAAATCATACTTTCAAATATAATTTTTCAGTGACAAATAGCAGGAATTTAACTCAAAATATAAGAAATATGTTTATTATGTTATTGACTCAAGGTCGGTTTTTGAGCAAAATGCAAACGATCGTGCTTTTTTTTTGTTACTTATCCTTGGCGTTGTCCATGGCACGGAACTTCAAATTCCCACACGATTCCTGAAAGAACTAAAACCACTGTATTGTATTGTATTGTATTTATTAATATTTCATGGTATTCATACATTGCTCCACAGCTAGAATATGGAACAAGTCAAAAAACGTAATACTAAATTTATAGTCACAGTCTAGTTGAAATATATACAGAAGAGGTTTACAATATAGTCCACTAGTACAACACAAAATTTTAGTATCAGTTTCATGAAGCGTTGCTGAACGTCATGAATTCACCTACAGACTAAAAGGCGTGAGAAATTAGGTACTTCTTTAATTTGGTCCTAAATAATTTTATGTTTTGAGTTTCATCTTTTATATGGATAGGGAGGCTATTAAAAATTTTTACTGCCATACAACGCACTCCTTTTTGATAGCACGATAGACTTACCGATGGAGTATGAAAGTCATTTTTTGACGTGTATTTATGCTATGAACTGTTGAATTAGTTACAAAGTTTTCACGATTACATACGAGGAAGACTATTAATGAAAAGATATACTGACAAGCCATGGGAATTATTTGTAGTTTTTTTTAAATAGTCCTACAAGATTCCCTAGATTTGGCACCTACTATTATTCTAATTACTCTTTTTTGTAATGGGAATATACTGTTACTATCTGTGCAATTTCCCCAGAATATTATTCCAAAACTCATTACCAAGTGCAAGTATGCAAAGTATATTGTTTTTAAGGTATTGATATTTATTATCTTTTGCATAGACCTAATACTATGTAAGCAAATGTATTTAATTAGAATTAGAGTCTGGCTGGGCGGAAGAGAAGGCCTACTGGCCTTATCTCTGTCAGATTAAATAAATAAAATTATTATTATTATTATTATTATTATTATTATTATTATTATTATTATTATTATTATTATTAGCAAAACATGCTGAATTTAGTTTTGGGGTAATTTATTTAATATAATTTTTCCAATTTAACACATTATCGATTTTTAAGACAAGAAATTTGGTTGTTGTTTCTAATAGGAACCTATTACACTGTATTAACTTGACATGGAGAATCAAACCTATATTTGGGAGGACGTCATCTTGCTTTTAATTACTGAATCCATTCCTGGAATATTTCTACGTGTTGGGGCGTGTGTGTGTGTGTGTGTGTGTGTGTGTGTGCGTGCAGGTGTGTTTTTTTTAACCGCAAGTAATGTCATTAATTTCAAGGGACTATTCTTTGAGATATTTCAAACAAAAAGTTTAATACAGTTTTGCTCGTTTTTGCTTCCTTTTCGAAAAAAAAAATTATATGAAAGATTTCATAGCGCATTTTGGGAAAACTATTGAGTTAATTTCCCATATATTTCATTCAATTTAAGAGAGCAATGTATGATGATAAATGATTGAAATAGTTTTAGTTCTGTCCTTTAAATGTGCATAAATTTGATCCCAGTGCTATAGAATGATGACACAAATGTCACTATGGACTTTTCAATGAAAAGTCCCAGGCCTGACCGGGACTCGAAATCGGACCGATTGCGCGACAGACTGAAGGTCTGACCACTCAGCTACCGCAGGGGACCACGAGAGGGGAAGGTTGAACTCCGTAATCTAGGTGAAAATAATCTGTCTAGGTCGTAGGGGAAGGATAGCCTCGAATTCGAACCCCGGTCTCACAGATTGAAATGGGGAAACGGGCTAGCTCCCCATTACTAGTTGAAGGAACTATTGCTAAATATCCAAATAAATATCGAACCGGATAGAAAAGGTTTATAAAAATAGAGTTTGGAATGTACGAGGAATTAATATTGTACTTCTCGGGACTGCAAAAGCTGTACTTTTTCTACAGAGTCGGAAATGATTCCACCTCTTTGTCTTGTAAAATGAACTACGATCGGAAATATCTTTTGTAACATAATGAAGAAGTGAATTGTTGCCGAATAATTAAAGCGTTATAATCTATACTAATAATAAATCTGTAAGCGAAATTTTTTGGTAATTTTCGCTTTTTCAAAAATAATTGGTGTTAACATGTATAATTAATCATCCTGAAACCGAAAATCGCGTTTTTTTATTTTTGTTTGCATGTCTGTCTGTCTGTCTGGATGTTAAGTTTGTTGTAACTTAGATTTTAGGCTATATAGCATTCAAAATACTTTATTTAAAAGAGGGGGGGGGGTTATAATGAATTAAATAAACTCAAATATCTAGCTTATTATTGATTTTTGTGAAAAATGTTACATAACAAAAATTTCTTTAAAAATGATTTCCGATAAGTTTTATTCCAGGAAAAATTTTGATAGGACTGATATTTCTGTCTGTCTGTCTGTCTGTCTGTTTGTCTGGATGTTTGTTACCTTTTCACGCGATAATGGCTGAACGGATTTCGATTAAAATTGGAATATAAATTAAGTTCATTGTAACTTAGATTTTAGGCTATATAGCATTCAAAATACTTTATTTAAAAGGGGGTTATAAGGGGGCCTGAATTAAATAAACCGAAATATCTCGCTTATTATTGATTTTTGTGAAAAATGTTACCTAACAAAAGCTTCTTTGAACATGATTTCCGATAAGTGTTATTCCAGGCAAAAGTTTGATAGGACTGATATTTAAGGATATACAAGAGTTTTAAAGTAACAATACAATACATTTCCACCGCCGCCTCAGATTATAGTGTCGTTCCGTAACTGCTATGTGCAAAATATTAAATGTTTTAGAAGGAAGAAAACCAAATTCATTCATTCTATGGCAGTAGTGCATAGGAGATCGTGAATTCTTACATTTTTACACAATCAAGTCTATTAATTTGGAGTGATTTATTAAAGGATGCATTCAAGACTAATTTAGAAAAATGTTAAACGAATTATATTTGCACCAAATGAGTGGTCTCTGGACCAAAATGATAGCATTTTAATTATTTAAATACAATTTAAATTAAGTAGCATATTAAACGATTTATTCTTCTATCAAACACGAATGTTCCCTGGACCCAATGATCTATTTTAATTGTGTAATTACTTTATATTTATTTCTAATAAGTGCAGCGGAGCGCACGGGTACAGCTAGTGAGAAAATATGCGTTATGTTTTTTCATACGTTTACTTAACACCATTATCAACATTTTTTGCTTTCCCTGCTCGTGCATTTCTCAGCCCACCTCTCCTCGGAGGTCTCAAGGACTAAGAAGTAGACAAGACGACTAAACTGTTACCTATGAATGTCAACCAACATTTGTGCTTGGCTGTACTCGCTTCTTTCTGCATGACAGTTTATAACAGCTTCTTGCAAGCTTAGTTCTGGAGTCTTCGTGCTGCGGTGAATTTATTTACGAGGCAATTTGACTGTATTCGATCGAGGGACCCCATAAGTTACAGTATGGACGTTATAATGATGTGGAAGCTTTAATGACGAAATGAGGTCCTCACTCACACAACTGGCAACACCGGTTTTATTTGCCGTGTGGGCCGTCTCTTCGCGGATCCATCGTTGCAGGCCGGACAGTTCGCTCCTTCGTCTGGCCACGGTAACCATAGCAACAAGTGCTCCCGTGCGTGCGCGTGTGTTTTTGTGTATGTGACACTTCTAAATCCACGCCAAGTGTCTCCGTGGATAATGTGAAATGTGACAAGTGTTGTGATATCTAAACCGTTCAAAGCGCTTTTTTATTCTCGTGTTATTTTAACACATATGTGAGGTGTTGGTGCGTTAATTTGTGTTAAGTGAGTCCAATTCTTTATAGTGCGTCTCGCAATTTCAGTCTTCATTTGTCACAACGAAGATGACGTGCATCATGGTGTTATCATGGTAACTAATAAATAGAGTCCGGATGTTTATGAATTTATTTATAACAGTTAAAATAAGCAGGCAAAAAAGGCAATAAAAACGTAAAAATAAGGCACAAAAATCTTTGAAAAAGACATTATAAATTTTAAAAAGGCATAGAAGAGTTCGCGGGAAAAACGATGAATGTCACATTTCTGTTAAGGGTTAGATAATGTTCTAATTGAGTCTATAACTGCAAGATGTAGTGCTGTTTCTATACAAAATAAAGGAAAGGATTACTGTATTCGTGGTGATAATTCTCCTCTTTACCATTTTTCATAAGAACAATATTAAATTTCGTAGTGATCCATTGAATTAGATAATGACATAAACCTTAATAAAACTGTGACATTCATCGTTTTTCCCGCGAACTCTTCATATTTTAGCAATAAATTTAAATTATATCGACATAACTCGCATATTTACTTCGTAGGTGACACATGTTGACTTATAAAATACTTTTTTTTTCGTGATTAACTATCTTTTCGCAAACCTTACATAACAAAACTGTTCCATCGGTTGAAAATACATGGGCACCAAGTTCGATAACGTAAGCATGCAGTTTAATTTTCAATGGTTTACTGAATTTAGGCATTCTAGCTAACCGATCTTATTCCTTCTGTCACCCGACAATAACTGACTGTTCCTCACTCAAATTTCTTTCTCTTACAATAATAAACACGTGTAGCACAAAATTGTAACTGTAAGATTTGAAAATATGAAAGCTAGCAATTGGAAATGCTACGTGACGTGACAAAGTCTGTGAGAACGAGTTTAATATTTAAAATTATAAAACTGATTGTTAGTATCCTGAAGACATGACAGTATTAGAATTTTGTAACTGTGGATTGTCGATCATTATTCATATTACACCAATAGTATTAAAGCACGATTATTAGCAGATTAATCACCGAAATAAATTTACTTTTACTTACTATTGGTAATAAAGTTAGTCATTGTTTCAAATATTTAAATTGCATACACATTACATTACAATTAATTAGAAAATTGCAAATAAACAAGAAATATTTATTTAAAACGACAAAAAAGGCATTTATTAGTAAAAAAATACCTTAAAAAGGCAAAATAGAAATTGGCCCTATTACCACAGTCTAGTATATACAGTCACGAAGCTCAATACGTAGTAAATATGCATCCATACTTGCTAACCACTAGGATCGCTACTAGCGCCTCATCACAGACAATGCGTAATAGTAGGCCTACCTGCACAGTCTATTGTTTCTAGTACCCTCACAACTCAAGCTTCGTGACTGTATGTACTAAACTGTGCTATTATTTCGATTTACTCCAAGTCACATTTATATCTATGAAAATAATTATTTACTTCCACCCAGTAAAAAAGGCATTTTTTCAAACATCCGGGCTCTACAAAAAGTGATTGCTATTTCTTTTTCATATCAGATTTTTGTGGTATTATTTGATTATATCATTGGTATTCTCTTTAGATTTCCACTTCACTACTTTTTTTGTCTTTTATATATTGTTGGCACATTGGTTAGTTGTTTAAATACGCTATCGTTTACCGAGGCCATGCAGTGTTCAGTGAAAATTACAATATGTTAATTCACTTTCATAACCTTTAAGAACTTCAATTTTTTTCTTCTTAGCTCGTGTTCAATACACAAGGGTTTTATAAAGTAACTCGTAAAATTGAACAAAATTGGACAAAAACTCATGCATGTCAAACCTTGTATTTCGAAATATTTTTATCGAAACAAAATAGTTTTTCGGTGCAAGTTATGACGTCATTGGGAACATTTAAACAACACGCTATGGCTTTTTATATAATCTAAGAGAGCATAATATTTGTTAACAATTTTATTGTTGAATATTGTTCATTTTGTTTCTTTTGTTAAATCTCACTCGAGTTTTGATTTTATCTAGATAAATCAAAACATCTAGTGACATTACTGTTGACTTTTTCACAACTAGAACAAAGTATATGAAGATTAGAAGAAATGAAGTACCCTAATACAATAAAATATTGACTTTCTAAATTTCTATTTCACTAACATTAGCTTCACCAAAACGTTTGAACGGAGCCGCCATTTTCAATTGGCTATCTATGCGGGAAACAAATGACGATCGCACAGCGTGTTTTATAGTACCGTAAAAACTTTGCAGTTTGAAATGTTGGCAAACAAAGAAACAAATGGTATGTAGGTGATACAAACAAATGCTAGGGAGGTAATAAAAGTTGTTGGGATAGGAAGCCACGGCGTTTCGTACCGTTTTATTGGTAAAAAGTAGTATGATGTAGTAAAAGTGCAATAACCACCTTAAAATTCTTTCTACCTCGGCTGGGTTTGAATCCGTGAACTTCAGTCTAATGATAACCATTAGCTATACCGCTAAAAAAAACGGATGATATTTTTATGAAAGGTGTATATCAAACGCCTGCTAGCGTGATTCGGGTTCCGCATATTGTGGATAGATTTCAGGACCCATTTTCAAGTTACACACCACTTAGTTGCGCCACGCTGTACATGAAGTGTATCTGTGAAGAGTTATGTCGTGTAGGCTACAAGGGTGAGTGTATGTGTGTTCGTGTAAATGTAGTGTATATAATGAGGAGGAGGAGGAAGAGGAAGGAAGGGAGAAGGGGAAACCCGGTGCCGGCACGTAGCCTACTCCTGTCGAATAGTACCAAGGAATAGTACCAAGGAGGCTGCGAGGCTTAATGTCCCCGTCCTACGGACGAATCACTATCAACAGTGACACATGCCTTCTCTTCATATGCATTGCAGAGAGATTTGCGATTTAACCAGGCATTTTGGTGCACAGTCTAGTGATTAGAAGTTGTACACTGCCATATCTCCTAGTATCGAGGTAGAAATTTTACACGAAAATGTCTGACCACGGCGGGAATCGAACCCAGGTCGGCTATTCTGGGAGGCAGAAGCGCTACCACAGAGCTCACTTGGCGTAATTGAAAACAAGAATATAATGATAATGTTGTTCAGTATTCGCGTTACTTTCAGGCTGTCTTCACAGGTTCGAATCTCATCAGAGATTGGCCTATGGATATTTGTCAGTTTTGATTTTTATATAGTACAGATTTAGTACGTTAAAGACAGAGTTTTTCGAAACAATCTCATTCCTTTCCACTAATTCTTCGATACCGTATAATAATAATAATAATAATAATAATAATAATAATAATAATAATAATAATAATAATAATAATAATAATGATAATGATAATAATAGTAATATATTTATTTATTTATTTATTTAGTATTAATGTTTGTGCTGAACAACAGCCGGAGGCCAATTATAGTTTAGCATAATAATAATAATAATAATAATAATAATAATATATTTATTTATTTATTTAGTATTAATATTTGTGCTGAACAACAGCCGGATAATTATAGTTTAGCATAATAATAATAATAATAATAATAATAATAATAATAATAATTCATTCATTCATTGTGTTCAGCCCAAGGGCAGGTCCTTTACTGCAAACCCATCATTCTCCAGTCTTTCCTATTTTCTGCCTTCCTCTTTGTCTCCTTATATGATCATCTTAATGTCGTCTATCATCTGATATTTGCTTCTGCAACGAACTCTTCTCCGTTTACAATTTCTTCCACTGCATCCTTCACTAGGCAGTTGCTTCTCAACCAGTGATCCAGCCAATTTCTTTTCTTCATTCTGATCAATTTAAGCATCATTCTTTCTTCATCCTTTCTTTCCAACACAGCTTTGTTTCTTACTCTGTCACTTCAAATGCTCAATAATAATAATAATAATAATAATAATAATAATAATAATAATAATAATAATAATAATATCCCGAAAAGACTAAGCATATGATTATGTCTCGTGAGCAGAATATTGTACGAAATGGAACTATAAAAATTGGAGATTTATCCTTCGAAGAGGTGGAAAAATTCAAATACCTTGGAACAACAGTAACAAATATAAATTATACTCGGGAGGAAATTAAACGCAGAATAAATATGGGAAATGCCTGTTATTATTCGGTTGAGAAGTTTTGTCATCTACTATTCTGTCAAAAAATCTGAAAGTTAGAATTTATAAAACAGTTATATTACCGGTTGTTCTTTATGGTTGTGAAACTTGGACTCTCACTTTGAGAGAGGAACATACGTTAAGGGTGTTTGAGAATAAGGTTCTTAGGAAAATATTTGGGGCTAAGAGGGATGAAGTTACAGGAGAATGGAGAAAGTTACACAACACAGAACTGCACGCACTGTATATTTCACCTGACATAATTAGGACCATAAAATCCAGACGTTTGAGATGGGCAGGTCATGTAGCACGTATGGGCGAATCCAGAAATGCATATAGAGTGTTAGTTGGGAGGCCGGAGGGAAAAAGACCTGTAGGGAGGCCGAGACGTAGATGGGAAGATAATATTAAAATGGATTTGAGGGAGGTGGGATATGATGATAGAGAATGGATTAATCTTGCTCAGGATAGGGACCAATGTCGGGCTAATGTGAAGGCGGCAATGAACCTCCGGGTTCCTTAAAAGCCAGTAAATAAGTAAGTATTATATAATGATTATGATGATAATAATATTGATAACGATAATAATGATAATGATGAAAATTATAATAATGGTAATAGTGATGATAGTAAGTAATAATAATAATAATAATAATAATAATAATAATAATAATGTTTAATGCGTAAATTTTATGAGCCAGAATGAGCAATTGATATTGCATGTAGGCTATATTTTGTTAAGGATATGGTAACACGATATATTATGCATGCGTCCCTGCAAGCTGTAAGACGCCGCAGTTTTGCAGTTCTTTGTCGTGGGAACGTGAATCCAGCGCAGAACCGACCGATCCCATTGTTTAAAGGCGGGACGGAGGTCACGCCAATCTGGACGACCTGGCTCTTTATAAGGCACGCGAGATGTAAGTGGACCGTATCCACGCACTACAGTGTTGTCTAACTAAAGCTCTGCATGCGTTAGCTTCACTTAACTTTGATTCAGATATTAAACAATAATTTCTAGATATTACGCAATTTAAATGTTTACTTTTCTAGTAAAGTATATTAACCCTAGAATGCTATTGTCATTGAGTAGTATTGCTTTTGATACGTAAAAATGACTGTATATTTGTTTCCGAATATAATTTATATATCGTTTTGTCCACACCTGTGGAGTAACGGTTAGCGCGTCTGGCCGCGAAACCAGGTGGCCCGGGTGCGATTCCCGGTTGGGGCAAGTTACCTGGTTGAGGTTTTTTCCGGGGTTTTCCCTCAATCCACTATGAGCAAATGCTGGGTAACTTTCAGTGTTGGACCCCGGACCCATTTCACCGGCATTATCACCTTCATCTCATTCAGACGCCAAATAACCTTAGATGTTGATAAAGCATCGTATAATAACGTACTAAAATAAAAAAATATATATATCGTTTTCTATTTCTTTAAGTTTCTTTTCTGTTTCTAAGTTCCATTTTCATGAAAGTAAACTTACATGAAATATGAAATCATATGCATTAGTGTCCTGCAATGTTCGAACATGAGAGAGGCAACCAAGACATTAAAAACTTCGTCTTATTTGATATATTTTTCTAAATTTAAATTCAAATTTATTCATAATTTACATTTGAAATGGTACATTGGAATATATACCCGAGCATATGCTCGTGCTCGTGTACTGTCCAGTAGAGTCTACATAAATTTTAAAGACATCAATAATAATAATAATAATAATAATAATAATAATAATAATAATAATAATAATAATAAATATAATATATATATTTATTCAGGATTCTACAGCTACTGCCGTCTTTCTGTGCCAATCCTCCAAAGTCTTCTATCTTTTGCGTCTTCATTTCTCAACCGTTAATTCAAAAGTATAGCCAGGTTAATATTAGAAATGTTAGTAAAAAAAAAATAAAGTGATAATACTTAAGAATTACAAAATGTTTTAAATTACATTTACTATGGCGCATGTATCTTCATATGTCTCGCTCCTTTTTTAATGAATTACGATTCGGATGTAAATTGAGGGGCTGGATGCAAGAAGGGCATTTTAGAGGATGTGCCCTTTTTGGGTAAAACGCTTTATTGTGATCTCTGATCTGTTACGCTTATGATTACCAAGTTTTAGTTCAATACTGTGATCATAGAGGTCAGAGTACCCAAAATATAAAGGCGTGCATAAATAACATTATTATGGTTTGAATTTTCAACATCAATTTTCTCAAAACTTGCATTTGAGAGAAGTGCCATTCTTGCACCCAACCCGCAATTCCTCTCTGATGACGTGATTACACCTGCGTTTTGGCATATTGAAAGCTATAAATTAAAATGGCATAAACAGATATTTTGTAACACAGTGTTCGGTCGTTGTTGAACTTAATTTTCACCTTAATTAAAAGTGATATGATTGAAAGCGTGATTTATTTCGTTAGTGTTTATTATTGTAGTATGTTAATTCGTTTGTAAATATGAGTGATATTCCGTGGACGAAGCTCACGAAATAATTATTAGTGTCATTTGTGACTGTCAGCTAATCTTCTATACCTAACAGACCACGTTGGAAAGCTGTGTTGCAAATGGAAGAAGCTATGGAACATTTATTTCAAAACAATTTCACAATTGGAACTGCTTGTCTGTAGCAGTTTCAGAAAAGACGTAAATATAATAATGGTCCTTGTCGTCCCCCGGTGGTTTTGTTTACTTGTAAAGTTGCCTCGTTTAATTATTAGGCAGCAGCATTCCTTTTAATATTTGTAGGTCTTTATTGCATGCACCGATAATAAAATTAAAATGCGACGTTGTCACGTCTTGTTTGTTGCTGCTATATATTAATATAACATGGATATAGGCTAGGCTTAATTGTTCAAAGCATGAGTTAATTTGAAGATAATTTATATTATTTAGATTATTTATTTTAAATTAATTATTTAAAAAACTGTAATAAATTAATTTTCACTGTGAAATAGAACAAGACACACTCCTAAAATTTGCAACTCTGGTTTATACACTTCGCGTGGAGTTATAGGAGCTGCCTTCAAAAGTCTTGACGACGACAATGGACAGCGCGACATAATTAAAATTATTGAAACTACAAAGCTTCCGTCCTCTTTGACACCGCTAGCCTACTAATTGAACGTGGCTACTATACGTATTAAAATCAATGTGCATATAAATATACTCCTTCCCTTGTATAAAAATATAAAATTAAAAAGTAAAAGCTTTATATTTTGATTATTAATTATTTTAATTTACAACTGAAAGTTGGAATTTATAAAACAGTAATAATAATAATAATAATAATAATAATAATAATAATAATAATAATAATAATGGTTTTATTTTCCCTGTCAGAGTTAAGGCCATCAGGCCTTCTCCTCCACTCAACCAGGATCAAAGCACATACAGAAAAATACATACTGGTATTATCGGTTCTGTATTGTTGTGAAACTTGGACTCTCAGGTTGAGAGACTAATAGAGTTAAGGGTGTTTGAGAATAAAGTGCTTAGGAAAATATTTGGGACTAAGAGGGATGAAGTTACAGGAGAATGGAGAAAGTTACACAACGCAGAACTGCACGCATTGTATTCATCGCTTGACATAATTAGGGACATTAAATCCAGTCGTTTGAGATGGGCAGGTCATGTAACACGTATGGGCGAATCCAGAAATGCATATAGTGTAGGCCTAGTTGGGAGGTCGGAGGGGAAAAAAAGAAACCTTTGGGGAGGCCGAGACGTAGATGGGAGGATAATATTAAAATGGATTCGAGGGAGTTGAGATATGGTTGTAGGGATTGGATTAATTTTGCTCAGGATAGGGACCGATGGCGGGCTTATGAGAGGGTGGCAATGAACCTTCAGGTTCTCAGAAAGCCATTTGTAAATAAATAAGTATTTTATTTTATCAATTCAGTACGTTAATAGTCGTTTTAAGTCTAAATTTGAATTTATCATAACCTTTGATACGTTATATATTTTGCGCCATGGAACACATCATAATGCTGTTTAATTCTGTTTTTCTTTAAAAATGTGTTTTATTTTTTAATATCGTACATACAGACACGATTATAGATATTAGAATTCCTAAAATACTAACTCAAAGACAGAAGAAAGCTGGGTTGGCTAAAGAGGAAATAGTCCGAACAGTAGATTCGTCGCCCGAAAGGATTGAATATTCCAAACCGTGAAGAAGAAAAAGATCGTGTCCTAGTGGCCACCGGCGTAGCTCAATTCATGGACGCTAAACTACTAGGTAGTTGATAAAGCATGTATAAGTTACTAATACTAATTATATCTACGTTTTGTAAGAGTGACTAAAATATCCCTTGTAACTAATAGCTAAGTATGGAGTAATAAAATATAGAGATACGAAAATATTTTATAAGCCTACATAGTTTTTCTGAGTTCTAGTATATACAAATACACTTGTAAAATTTACTCCATATTCCTATGAAATAACTCTCTCAAGATTCTAGACCAGGCCTGTTCAAAACAATAGGTAGCGTCGAATCACTGCTGAATGCAGCCCGCAATACTTGAGTCTAGGTTTGAGGAGTGAGGGTGGAGAGGTAGCCGATAGTCTACTGATCGCGAAGTGTGGCAGTGGTGAATTTCTTCATTTAGCTGTTAGCATGGCTTTTTATTTATCGAATTATGAACATACATACATACTCTAGTAATAATCCTCCAAGCTCTCAGTGCTCAATCGTAGTGTTTCCTTCCGAAATTCAATTCAATTCAACACTAGATTACTCTCTTACTATCAGGTTGTATTACTTCCATTTTTTTTTCTGAAAAAAAAAACACATTCTGCTTCTGCTATAGCCAGGTGATGTGCGGGCCAATTCGACCTTGTACCCACATGTTGAAAACCACATGCAAGAGTGGAAGGGAACAACACAAACACGGCCACGTGTTGCTGGCGTCAACAGGGATGCAATTAGCAGCATAAGCTAGCACGCAATTATCGTCACACACGTTGGAGCCTCCTCCCCCGGGCCACATGCTGCACACCAACACCTGTTGGAAGTCAGCTGTTCATACAGGTCGCGGCAGAAGCTGCATTGTACTTGTATTCACTATCAGAGCCAAGATCAAGATTACACGACGATTTAAAAGATACCACAAAATGAATTTTTGTCGTTTCTGAAGCTTGATTATCCCCGTCAATAGAAGAGATACGGACTGGCAGAGACCGCGTTTAAGTCCAGCTGTAGGCGAGATTTTTCACCAGTTCATATCGTCATAACTAGACCACGGAACTTTATGCACTAAAAATCCTCAAAATATTCACGCAACTATACAGTAAAAACTGTTGACATATGCGCTAAAATTGAAATATAGCTACATTAACGTTCTTACTAATAAAAACTCTATATACAGACGTTTAACTGTCTTATACTTATACAATGAGTAGCCCATTTATACGTCGTGTGTAAATTTCTTACTAATAAACACTACATACGTCGTGTATAACTGTTACACAGCTACGTCATAGTTTCGTCATTACTTCGTTACGAAAGATAATAGAACATCTGATGTTCTCTATTGCATCCGGTAGAGCGCGTTAAGTATCGATAGTACAACCAGCGAATAGGGATTATAAAGAATGGGCACTGAGCGAATTTTCCTGTGTTTTGTTTCTCTGTGCTCCAGCGGCTAGTTCCACTTTCAAGCGCTAGAGGTAGTGTAATCGAGCATATGCTAAGATAATAATTGAGAATAGAATTAAGGCACAGGATCCAAACATCGCCTACCTTATTGCATAATCCAGTAACGCTTTGCTTCAAATAAATTCAAGTTAACAGCTTTTCCTTATTTCTCAGTGACAAACTAGTTGTAATAATAATATTTTATATTTCAGATATCATAAATTATATTATAAAATAATATAATACATTATAAAATTAAGTATCGAATTCGTTTAATATTTGTATATAATATAATATAGGTATATGGTTTTACTTCTCGTAAGAGTTTTGTTTTTCCATTTTCAGCGCTATCAAATCATTACATATTTTAATTGTTGTTGGGGTCAACGTCTCAACTCTCATTATAAAGGAACTCTAGAGTCATTACAGTTAATGAAGGATTTATTATTTTATGGCTCCAATTTATTTTATTTGAGTATATAATGTACCTAGATGTATTAATTGTATGTGTTATATTTCCGCTGTGTCCACTGCTAGCTGGTGTGATGTCAGCGCCAACTCTAGGGAGAAAGCAGAATCTGACGCTCTAGCTGGCTTGAAGGTCATTGAAATCGGTCCGGCTACATCAAAGGTACTGACGCGAAGTGTCCATTCTTTATAATCCCTATTCGCTGGTACAACTGGCTCTAATCAATTACCTCACTATATTTTGGTCAAAGAGTACAAGCTACAGTAATATTATTCTAATTATTCTGTGCTCTTTGGTTCGTTCTTCTTTGGTTACTAGGCAACCATCATCATAAAATGGCAGTCGATACGAACAGCTGTTAGAGGGGCGGCCATTTTTTCTCTATATACGACGCTTAAACAAGGGGTTTCGTGTATATAACTACTGCAAAGCAATTCCCATTGTATAGTTACAGGCTGTTTATACGTCCATTGCTTCTGCATGGTTTTTAGTAAAGTTTTCTGTCTCAACTCTGCATAAGTCTAGTATAAAAACTATACACGGTTTATTAGTAAGACTGTTAGAGTTTTAATAATACAATGTAAATGAAAATAATTTAAAGTAGTAAGTCTTAAGAAGCCATATTGTTTTTCTTTCAGATTACACACAAAAGATATTCTTTATAATCCCGGAAATAAGATATTTCACTTCATTTGCTCATTTATGATTTTAGTAGACATATTTAAATAATTTTTCACAAATTCTCGTACATAGGCTGTTCAATAATACATAATCAAGATTTTTGTCCCGTAAAATTTTGGATTTAAAATTTTAATGTTTTTTTTTTAGTTGTTAATATAACGCCTCCTACAGTTCCTTATAATAATTTATTTATACGTAAATTATATTTTTAATATTTTTATCTTCTGCGAAAAATTTACATAAAATTATACGAATGTTGAAGTACATCTGGTCTTACTTCACTTTTTTCTCTAGCATAATAAATGAAATTACGGCTGGAGAATAGTGATCTTATGCAATAAGACAGCTGTTTCTAGCAGGAACTGAAAGTTGAATTAATTCTATATAATGTAATAATTAACTTTCCTTAATAGAGTATTCTTCAAGGACAGTAACTTCATCGTTTCAGTTGTCAGTTTACGTAACACAAGAAATCACGAAGGAAAACATTTGACGATTTTTTAAATTTGAAATCCATAAGAATTTTACATAATCATTTATATCATGTTTAATTTCTAAACTTTCTAAATTGTATATTGATATATTTCTTATTTCTCTCTATTCCATATATGTATTTTTCTGATATTATTTTCTGGACCTATGTGGTCATCTGCTATGGCAGGCGGTTGTATTAATAATAACTCATTACTAGGGAACGGAATTTGGAGTAGTAAAAGCTAGTATTGGCATCTACACAGTCATTTGTTTACAACCCTTTATACCAAGTCCTCCCCTCCATGACATACTCGCAGATCTCTGCACGTCAACAACAGGTGAACGGGACAGTTGTCGCATAAGAACTTCAACATGCAGGTTTGCAGTTCAGCGTAGTGAAGTGCGGGTACAATGCCGAAAGTGAAACAAACTAACAATACAAAATTAAAAAAAGACTATATTTGTAAAAGCTAAGATCGAGTATCAAAATTCAGGAAACAATTCCCTAAATTATCGCTTCCCCCATGTCCAGTTCTTAAGAGATGGGGGTCATGGTTAGAAGCTTGCAATAATTATTATTACGCACATCACCTCCAATCTGTGAAGAAAGTCGTCCAGTCTTTCGACTGCGATTCAAATACGCCAGGAACTGCTAAATAATAGAATAATCAAAAAAGAAATCATGGATATTAAGTAAATTTTTTTACATTTATCGGATGCCATTATTCGATTAGTACAGTCGGGAGTAGAACTAGTTAAGCAAATAAATATTATGAGTACTATTGTAAATAAACTGAGTGCAGTAGAAGGTGAAGTAGGAAAACGTGTTGGTGAAAAAATGAACAGAGTTTTTATTAAAAATGATAGGTACAGTATTCTCAGTCGGATTTCAGATGCACTAACAAACACGTGTCCCAATGACGTCATTCAACATGTGAATTTAATTGACGTATTTTGTTTCAAGTACTCTCCAATTGTTTCTGCAGATGTAGAGCGGAGTTTTTCCATGTTAAAAATTTCCTTCCTTGCAAAAGAGCGAAGTTGTGTTTAGAAAATTTGAAAATTATATTTACAATTTATTATAACAAGGCACAGCAGGAATAATTGTTTCATCACCAAAACATAGCATTAATTGAAAATGCCATTTCGTTTGGCTTTATATTTTGTTCAACATTTAATGATACTCTATTAGGCTATGTTGTAAATATTGTAGTATTTATATATATATATATATATATATATATATATATATATATATATATATATTCTAAATACTGTGGTGTACGTTGTGTACATATTATCATATTTCATGATATTGTAAATAAAGGTTTTAATTTAGGAAGCTCCTGACAGAAAAACACACATATTCAGAGTCGAGCTCCATACAGAAGACAACTGTCAGCCATCAATATTTCCCCTGACACGCGAGGACGCAGAGATGGATATTTAATTATGTATATTTGTAATGTTGTTTATTGGTGTCTTGTGCGTTGCCAAGAAAAACACATGTAGTTCAAAGTGAAATACAGATTATGTATGTAGGCCACTACATGTCATTAAACTATTCCATATGTTTATTCTGAAATACGTTTACAGCACGCTGCGTGTAAGTTTGTATGAAGTGAACTGTACTCGTCCATGCTCTGTGACGCAGCTCGCTTGACAGTCACTGATCTACGAATATCTATACGACGTTTCACTATTCTTTATAATACTCCAAATCCCTTTCCCTACTCATTACATTTTTTTATCGCAGATCTAATTTATACTACCTTTTAACGGCCATTCCGGACAAACTGGGAATTCCAATGAAAAAGTTATTTTTCGGAAATATTTGTTTATTATTAGTCCAAGACATACATAAGGCTCTAATATTAATTATTCTGATGTTTTATTTTCAAAATGAAAATATTTTTTAAGTTACATGGGCATTGAATCTAAGTGGTCTAGGCTCGGTAATGGTACTGTTTTGTTTCCTTAAAGTTTGCAGCACTTATTTATAGAGAGATCAGCTGTTAGTGTATGTTTTTGAAGGATCAATTGTTGAAGACATATTTTGGGAGTCTGCACTGTTAATTCCAGAAGTCCAGGATCAAGGAGCTTTTTATTCTGTGCTATGTTCTTCCTGCCATTTATTTTCAGTACTTTGAGTTAATAACAATTAATCTTACAGCTCAAATTAATATTTTGACTTAGAAATGTCACAGTTGTTTTGAAACTGGAAAAATGAAGGACATTAACTCATCTCAATGGCTGAGTTGTTTGGACTTTTTCTATTGCTAATGTTCAGAACTGTAGCATAACGTTTCGAAGAGTGGCTCTCTCTTCGACGTCAGGTGAAAACCTACTGTGGGGATCGTTACAGCAGGCCTGTCTGACTATTTTTGAAAATTAGCAATGGAGAAAAAGTCCAAACAACTCAACCATTGAACTATTCACCGTTGCTCCCCCTTTCATTCAGATCATTAACTCATCTGTAATATCCATGACAAAATATCTGTGAAATCCGTGACATGGAAAAAACAGCTATAAAATATTTACCGATTATATTTTTGTGAACTAATTGAATGCCATGAGATTTCCATAGCTTTCATATGGACACTATGAGAATAAATCTCTTTTTTTCTTCAGGCAGAGACCTGAATTTTACACTTTTTGTTAATAAAATGTGAAGTGAGTTCACAAATCTTATATCATCCGTGACGAAACCTTTTCTTTATTTTCTGGAATAATAATAAATTTCATTCAACAGCTTTTTTTCTGTAAAATGATCCTAATTTTCTGAATTGATTCTAATAATAAAAGTTGATAAAAGAAATTTCAGTTTCAATATATAGAATTTGAAATTAGTAAAAATGTTAACATTTGTGACAGCTTGAATGTCTGTTAACTGCAAGGTCGTTTCACGACTGTGGACTGTCCTGACAGTCGCCGGAGATGTGCGCGTGGGACAGGCGAGTCCATTTAGTTACGCCAAGGGGTGTTTGGGTTATTCACTCTCTTGCCTTTACCGACCGCTCGCCCTATCTCTACTCCAGAACTCTCCCCACTCCTCCTATTACTTCCCCTCTTCCGCGTCGCTGAGCTGTCAGGACTAAATAATCGGTCTGTACATTGTTATTGCTATATTTTATTGCTGCCATCTATCGGCCAGACCCCTTAGCCCTATTCCATCTAGTATAGCTACATATGAGCAGGTATATCCACTGTGTGCAGTGATTGAGATCTTACGAAGCATTATCATTATATTTAGTAGTGAAATGGGAATTAATAGTGCATTTACATTTTTAATGTAATTAGATTGCGGTTATTTAATGATCGAGGAAATCATTGAAAATTCCAATTAAATTAACAGCCTCGGTATTTCAACATGGGATCTTCCGAATTCAAGTCCAATGTTTTACCACTGAACCACTTCACTTGATTAAAATGTTAATGTCAATTAAAGAGTAATTTTTGTATTATAATAAATTGTTCTATTTTTCGCCCATGATTCCCTGATAAAACGACTTAAAATAAAGACTGCGCATAAATGCCATAAGTGTCAAAGAGAAAAACTCTAGAAAACAGGGCTTTATGTGCAATTAATAATGCAATATTAAACATTTTGCACATCTATGTGAGAAGCTTGGTTCTTATTCTCCTTTGTTAATGTGACTTATTCTCTTTTGTTAATGGATTGAGCCAGGGACATACTCTATTTTACAAAAACTAGTTTACAAAGATATCGGCACTTACATATAGCCTTTTTATATCGAATCTTCAAATAATGAGGAATAATTCGTAAGATATAATTGCATGCACAAGCCTGCTTTTAGGATATCAGTAATTCCCAAAACATACCAACGCATAAGAAATCATCGTATTCATCATCATACACAATCTCGCTCTCGCGCTTGTGGAATATCCTACCCAGTGACATCAGAGACTGTCGGAATTTAGTAGCGTTCAAAAGCAAGCTTATTAAGCATTTTCTTACTGTGTAGAGTAGGTTTAATTTGTACTTAGTCAATAAAAGAAAATGCTTCTCTCTTCTTAACTTTTACAACAAACTGTCTAGCTTTTATTAATCAGTTAATCTTTTAGTTCTTTGATTTTTATTGTATCTGTAAATTTAATATTAATTGTGATTATAATTGTAATTGTATTCTTAATACTGTAGTTGTAATCCCCTGGTAGAGGGGAAGAGAAGGCCTGATGGCCTTATCTCTACCAGGTTAGATAGATAGATAGATAAATAAAGAATAATAGATGATAGATAGATAGATAGATTATAGATAGATGTTTAGATTACAATAGATAGATAGATAGATAGATAGATAGAAATAGATAGATAATAGATGAAGATAGATAGAATAGATAGAAGATAGATAGATAGAAATAAAGGATAGATAGATAGATAGATAGATAGATAGATAGATAGATAGATAGATAGATAGATAGATAGATAGATAGATAGATAGAAATAGAATAATAGATATATATAGATAGGCAGGCAGATAGATAGATAGATAGATAGATAGATAGATAGATAGATAGATAGATAGATAGATAGATTTAGATAGATAGATAGATAGATAGATAGATAGATAGATAGATAGATAGATAGATAGATAGATAAATAGATAGATAGATAGATAATAGATAGATAGATAGATAGATAGATAGATAGATAGATAGATAGATAGATAGATAGATAGATAGATAGATAGATAGATAGATAGATAGATAGATAGATAGATAGATAGATAGATAGATAGATAGATAGATAGATAGATAGATAAAACATGTATTTCTTGCTGAATTATCGGAAGTATTGTTTGCCATATTACAATACTTTCTGTTTCGTATAATGAGAAAATAAGAACAAATCGTGGCGAAATAATGAAACAAAGTGAACAGGAGAAAGAAGCAAAAGACGAAACTAAAAGGAGTAAACAAGGAAGCATAGGAAAGATAAATGAAGGGAAGCAAGGAAGAATTTAGTAAGAAAACATAAATGGAGAAAGAAACTAGAAAAATAATAATATTCGTCTGCCGTACGCAACTGGCCCCATAGCTGTAAGAAATATTTTTTGTTCTACTGTATCTAACTTTTACAACGAAATGATTTTAAACGTATTTCTTTTTATGATACTGGTTCATAGCTCACTGTCATCATGTAACCATTCATAGTGTAGTAAGACACGAAATGAGTTTTTTGTGTAGGTCTTCCATTATAAGCGAAGGAATGTCTTTTCTTGGATATGACATCAGCACTATGATTGTGCCTACCTCAAGAGTTACATTATGGTCCGGTGGATTAAAGTCTTGCACGTGTTAGAGCTTTGAAAGAGACTCTTAAGAAGATTCGTTTGGATGCATGTATAAAGAAATTACTTCAGGTAGTAAAAGGAGTTAAAATCAGATCGTAAAATACTGGCCTTGAAATGGAACACAGCTCATGTCAGAGAGTCTGCGGAGGGCTTTACAGCAAAGGAATCTGGCTCAGATCCTGGACAAAGACTCTTAGGTGCAAGTTTTCTCCCGATAGTTTTATTCTTTCCGTGCGTTTCTCATTCTCTTCGTGCTTTATTACAGCTGCATAATATTTTCTGTCGTCTCCGAATAACCTCACAAAGCGTCTCAACTCTTCGCTGAACACAAAGAGAGCAAATTTAAATTTAATTATAACTGTAAACCACCCTGTTTATCCATATCTGAGCAGTAATCTGTATTTTCATTTTTTTTTTCAATATTCAGAACTGTCTTAATTTTGCCCATTCTTTCTTGTCTCTCATTTTTCAGTCTTATATTCTGTCTTTCCACTGATTAACTGGTTCTACCCTTTCTAGTTCTTTTCCACTTTTTCATTCCCTCCTTCCTTTCTATTTTTCATTCTTCCCTTTTTCCTATATCTTCTCATTCAGCCCTGCGTCCTTAATTTCCATATTTTTCGTCACTTTCGTTTTCCTATTCTTTCTTGTATTTTTTCCATTCTTCTTTGTTCTTTCGCATCAATCCATTCTTTGTTTCATATCTTCCATATTTATCCCTTTTCTTTCCATTTTTCCTTACTTATCTTTTCCGATCTTCCTTTCTTCTCTGTTTCTTCCCTACTTGTTTTTCTTTTTCTTTTCGCTCTTCCTTGTTCCTCGTCTCACCGTCTTTCGTTCTCTCTCTTCCTTCCATGTTCCTTATTTTTCTCCTTTCCATTCCTCCTCGTCTCTCCTCCCCCCTCCTTATCTCTCTTCTTTCCATTCTTCATATTTTTTTCTTTCCGCTCTTCCTTGTTTCTCTTCTTTCCGCTCTTCCTTGTTTCTATTCTTTCCGCTCTTCTTTGTTTCTCTTTTTTCCGCTCTTCCTTGTTTCTCTTCTTTCCGCTCTTTCTTGTTTCTCTTTTATCCTCCCTTCCTTGTTTCTCTTTTAGCCTCCCTTCCTTGTTTCTCTTCTTTCCGCTCTTCCTTGTTTCTCTTCTATCCTCTCTTCCTTGTTTCTCTTCTTTCCGCTCTTCCTTGTTTCTCTTTTTCCGCTCTTTCTTGTTTCTCTTTTTATCTGCTCTTCCTTGTTTCTCTTCTTTCCGCTCTTCCTTGTTTCTCTTCTTTCCGCTCTTCCTTGTTTCTCTTCTTTCCGCTCTTCCTTGTTTCTCTTCTTTCCGCTCTTCCTTGTTTCTATTCTTTCCGCTCTTCTTTGTTTCTCTTTTTCCGCTCTTCCTTGTTTCTCTTCTTTCCGCTCTTTCTTGTTTCTCTTTATCCTCTTCCTTGTTTCTCTTTAGCCTCTTCCTTGTTTGTCTTCTTTCCGCTCTTCCTTGTTTCTCTTCTTTCCGCTCTTCCTTGTTTCTCTTCTTTCCGCTCTTCCTTGTTTCTCTTTTTCCGCTCTTTCTTGTTTCTCTTCTATCTGCTCTTCCTTGTTTCTCTTCTTTCCGCTCTTCCTTGTTTCTCTTCTTTCCGCTCTTCCTTGTTTCTCTTCTTTCCGCTCTTCCTTGTTTCTATTCTTTCCGCTCTTCTTTGTTTCTCTTCTTTCCGCTCTTTCTTGTTTCTCTTTTATCCTCCGTTCCTTGTTTCTCTTTTAGCCTCCCTTCCTTGTTTCTCTTCTTTCCGCTCTTCCTTGTTTCTCTTCTTTCCGCTCTTCCTTGTTTCTCTTCTTTCCGTTCTTCCTTGTTTCTCTTTTTCCGCTCTTTCTTGTTTCTCTTTTATCCTCCCTTCCTTGTTTCTCTTCTTTCCGTTCTTCCTTGTTTCTCTTCTTTCCGCTCTTCCTTGTTTCTCTTCTTTCCGCTCTTCCTTGTTTCTCTTCTTTCCGCACTTCCTTGTTTATCTTTTTCCGCTCTTCCTTGTTTTTCCTTTTCCACTATTTATTGTAACTCTTCTGTCCGCTCTTTGTTTTTCTTTTCCTTTTCACTCATTATTCCTCTTCTTTCCCCTCTTCCTTCTTTCGCTTATTTCCGCTCTTCAATGTTTCTCTTTTTCTTTCCAATCTTCGTCTCTCTTCTTCATTCCTTTGTCCTTGTCTCTTTTTTCCACTCTTCCGTATTTGTTTCCTTTCTATTCTTACTTGTCTCGTTTCTTCCTTCCATTCTTCCTTGTCTCTTTTTTCATTCTTCCTTTCTCTTCTTTCCATTCTTCTTGTCTTACTTCTTTCCATTTTTCTCCCTCTATTTTCTTTCCACTCTTCCGTATTTATTTCCTTCTTTCCATTCTTCCTTGTGTGTCTTGTTCTTTCCATTCATTTTCTCTTCCTTTCTTTACTTTCTTGTTTCTTTCCCTCCTTTCCTCAAATCCATACCTAGTGGCGAATATATTTTCAGTGATCAGAATTCTGCAAGTTGCACACTGCTGTACGTACAGTACATAAAATGAAGTGGGGTGCAGACAACGCAGCCAGCGGGCTGTGCCAGCACAGATACACAAGTCCACGCAATTAACTGGGCGCTGCTTCGATTATCGGCTTCACAGTTGTCGGGCATGGCGTGAAGAGATAGCCGTAAAACACTGCCGCCAACTCTGTTCCATTTAATCCTCTCAGCTCGCCAATAAATTTCTCTGTATTCTGGGATCATTCAAGGCTGAGCAGTGCGCGGAGGAAAAGGAGAAGTCAACCGTGAAGCCCTGGGGGTACGGAGAGAAAATTGCATTTTAAAACCAAGTTTGAGATAGAACATGTTTAACGCTTGCGGTTCGGGTTCAGTTTCTGCCCTGTACTTTCTTACGGCGGCACAGCGTTATTCGAGCGGGTAGAGCCCCGGTTTTACATGTCTGTCTTGAGTTACAACTTTGCGCTGGCGGGTTCGAGTGTAATTAGTGTAAATATATTCAGAGTTGGAGCATAATATAAAGCCACCCTTAACCCCATTATCTCCCGACTTAGTTTCCTCATGAGTAATGTCTTACTGGTGTCATTTATGAGGTTCCAACCAGTCTTCGGACTGTTAAAAAAGAAAAGAAAAAGAACACCTACACTACCGGTCAAAAGTTTTAGATCACCTATCACAAGTATGAATTTGTGGTTAAAACAGGGATTTCGTTTTGAATATTCTATCATATTATAATGCTAGAAAGAGAAAACATTTATTTTGTTGGTCTATTTAGTTTTTCCGATGCATTTGTACATTAATAGTACATTATGCAACGAGCCTATAATGAAGGTAATTAAGAAGCGAGTATGGATATTTATGAAACGAGCGCAAGCGAGTTTCATAATTTTCATACGAGTTTCTTAATTACCATTATAGGCGAGTTTCCACGACTTTTTATTCGACCATATTTCTAACTTGATATTATTAATTTTCTTTGTATCTGACCTTGACCAATGTCCCATATGTTGTGAGATGTGCGCAGGCACGAAAGTATTGATTTTTTCCGAGGAACAGATGTTCACATTCACCTTGCTAGGCCATAAGAGCCTACAGAGATAACATTGAAATTAAATTAGACTTGAAAAACGAGATGACAAATTGAATTTATTTGAATATTATTTACAATTAACGCTAATTATTATAGCAACAGAACATAACCTTCTGCGACAGTATTGGATTTCCAGCCTCCGTGACTTTTCGCTAATTCTCTTTCGATTGCAAATCCGAGAATAATCAATACTTGCGGTTTTATAACGGTAGAAAGCTGACCTGTCATTGGCTGAACAGTTGTAACCTGAGTCGTCATTGGCTGAAAGACCTGACCTTTAATGAGTAGGTGTACTTTAATGACATGCATTAAAGGTCTGCTACCAGGTGTATAATTACTACATTTCGGCATGGTCGAGCATAAAATAAAGTATATACTGCGGTTGTTTTCATAGCTGATCGAAAACTTTTGACCGGTAGTGTATCTATACAGCGTAATTCATAAATGAAGTGAGATATTTTACTTCTTGAAAGTGTGAAAGAACAGTAAATAAATTTGTTCACAAATTATCTTTAGAAAAATGGTTTCGTGGAAAACAACTAGGGGCAGAAATATAGTTGGTATGAATCTATTTTTTTCCTATAAGTAGGCTTATATTCAAGCGTCCTTTGTGTTCTGTGCAAATCTGTGCAGTGTCGACTGCAAACGAACAGAAAATTTGCTTTCTTTGAGTGCACAGAGAGAGAAACAAAATAATAGCACAAAACCTACTTCAAAATCGCTTTGACTTCACAGGACTTGGCACACTACTTACTGTTATGATAAGTGTTGTACTGCATGTTTCCACGCATTCACTACATTTTTATATTCTAGTAATATTTATTTTAATTTATCTGTTTTTGTTTCATCATATTACCCGATAATAGTTAGGCCTCACATGATAACTTGAGCTACTTTTGATCATTTTCTTGCTGTGTGTACCTAAAATATTGTGTTCATTGTATGCTTTGTATTGTTGTTATTATTATTATTATTATTACTATTATTATTATTATTATTATTATTATTACTATTATTATTATTAGTATTATTATTACTATTATTATTATTACTACTACTATTATTATTATTACTATTATTATTATTATTATTATTATTATTATTACTACTATTATTATTAATGTCTACTACTACTATTATCATTTATTACTATTAGGTTCCATTATTATTAGTCTTATGACCACTGTTAAAAAAAAATTATTATTATTATTATGAACTGTTATTATTATTATTATTATTATTATTATTATTAGAACTACTACTATTATTATTATTATTACTATTATTATTGTCTCATATATTTATACTTTGTATGTCTCATTTATTTTGACTTACTGTTCACGTTTTATTATGTCCTTTCATTTTATATGATGTATATTATGTCTCATTTCTGCTAACTTGTTGTTTACGTTGTATTATGATTATCTACTTCAGTTTTGTGTGTGTGCTGTATTTTTAAATTTGTAGTGTTATTATTATTATTATTATTATTATTATTATTATTACTATTATTATTATTAGTATTATTATTACTATTATTATTATTATTATTATTATTTACTACTATTATTATTATTACTATTATTATTAATATTATTACTACTATTATTATTATACTACTACTACTATTATTATTATTACTATTATTATTATTATTATTATTATGACCACTGTTATTATTATTATTATTATTATTATTATTATTATTATTATTATTATTATGACTACTGTTATTATTATTATTATTATTATTATTACTACTACTATTATTATTATTATTACTATTATTATTGTCTCATATATTTATACTTTGTATGTCTCATTTATTTTGACTTACTGTTCACGTTTTATTATGTCTTTTGCTTTCATTTTATATGTTGTATATTATGTCTCATTTCTGCTAACTTGTTGTTTACGTTGTATTATGATTATCTACTTCAGTTTTGTGTGTGTGCGCTGTATTTTTAAATTTGTAGTATTATTATTATTATTATTATTATTATTATTATTATTATTATTATTATTCCATGTATTTGTGGGTCCCTGTCACCACGGCATGGCGCGTCCTCAGGTTGCGGATCGAGGAGACGGCCTCCAGATATGGAGGGTAGCTGTGAATATATTGCATAAGCAGTCGCGGACAGCCGATGAGGGGTGGTCCTCCACCTTGGGGGTTGGGCGAAGGGCTAACAACCAATCAACGTAAAAGCGGCTAGTTACAAACCAAATAATCCTCGGAATGGGACTGATTCTCTGCACGACCACAGCAAAGATCTTTGGGAGGCCGAAACGTAGATGGGAAGATAATATTAAAATGGATTTGAGGGAGGTGGGATATGATGATAGAGAATGGATTAATCTTGCTCAGGATAGGGACCAATGGCGGGCTTTGAGGGCGGCAATGAACCTCCGGGTTCCTTAAAAGCCATTTGTAAGTAAGTTATTATTATTATTATTATTATTATTATTATTAATATTATTATTATTATTATTATTATTATTATTATTATTATTATTATTATTATTATTATTGGCGAATCCAGAAATGCATAGAAGTGTTAGTTGGGAGGACGGAAGGGAAAAAGGCCTATGGGAAGGCCGAGACGTAAATGGGAGGATAATATTAAAATGGATTTGAGGGAGTTGGGATATGCTGGTAGGGACTGGATTAATCTTGCTCAGGATAGGGACCGATGACGGGCTTATGTGAGGGCGGTAATGAACCTCCGGGTTCCATTAAGTAGGTAGGCTTTGTTTTTGTACCGCAGTTTTACTCTTGGTTGATTGATTAGAGAAGGCCATATGGCCTTAACTCTGCCAGGTTGAATAAAGTATTATTATTATTATTATTATTATTATTATTATTATTATTATTATTATTAGGAAAGTTCAGGATAATAGACAGGGTTTGGAGTTGAATGGGTTACATCAGCTGCTTGTTATGCGGATGACGTGAATATGTTAGGAGAAAATCCACAAACGATTAGGGAAAATACGGGAATTTTACTTAAAGCAAGTAAAGCGATAGGGTTGAAGTAAATCCCGAAAAGACTAAGTATATGCTTACGTCTCGTGACCAGAATATTGTACGAAATGGAACTATAAAATGGAGATTTATCTTTCGAAGAGGTGGAAAAATTTATCTTGAAGCAACAGTAACAAATATAAATTCGGGAGGAAATTAAACGCAGAATAAATATGGGAAATGCGTGTTATTATTTTGAGAAGCTTTTGCCATCTAGTCTTCTGTCAAAAATCTGAAAGTTTTTATAAAACAGTTATATTACATTGTTTTGGTTTGAAACTTGGACTCTCACTTTTATTAGGTTGTTTGAGAATAAGGTTCTTAGGAAAATATTTGGGGCTAAGAGGGATGAAGTTACAGGAGAATGGAGATGGTTACACAACGCAAAGCTGCACGCATTGTATTCTTCACCTGACATAATTAGGAACATCAAATCCAGACGTTTGAGATGGGCAGGGCATGTAGCACGTATGGGCGAATCCAGAAATGCATATAGAGTATTAGTTGTGAGACCGGAAGGAAAAAGACTTTGGGGAGGCCGAGACGTAAGTGGGAAGATAATATTAAAATGGATTTGAGGGAGATGGGATATGATGGTAGAGGCTGATTATCTCAGTATAGGGACCAATGGCGTGCTTATGTGAGGGCGGCAATGAACCTCCGGGTTTAAAAGCCAGTAAGTAAGTATTATTATTATTATTATTATTTTATTATTATTATTATTATTATTATTATTATTATTATTAGGTCTATTTATTCTTTTTCCACTCCTATGTGTTTATTAATTTATACTATACGTTGGTTAGATCCAAGCTTGAATATGCATCTGTTGTATGGAACTATTACTTCCACTGACTTGGCTAAATTGGAGAATATTCAAAGAAAATTTATTTCCTTGTGTTCTTATAGATTTTTACCAAATTCCGATTATAACTATGAGATTAAATGCAATTATTTCAATTGGGTAGTTTGTTCACCAGACGTCAGGATCTTGATTATTTATTTTTTGTAAAATTGTGATATTGATTGTAAATCTTTCATAAGCAATATCAGTCTTCGTATTCCTGCTAATGGTTTCAGAATTCATAAATTGTTTTATAATAAGAATCCTAAATCTCTCTCTCCGGTCTGCAGATGCATTAAATATGCTAATTTGCATGGATTCAACTTGGATCCATTTAATGTGTAGTATATCTTTGAGTTTTAACTCACTGATCTAATTTAAATTATTTGTCCATTTTATTTCTTGCATTTGGTCAATTGATTAATCCAGACTATTCCATTATTTCAAAGCCATTGTACTAATTTTATAATTATTATTTGATCAATGATTGATTCTATTATATTGTTTGTATTTCATCTCATTGCCATTTTCTATCATTCATTTCATTCATTTGTTGTTTTTTTCTGCTTTGTGTTGCTAAACTGTAATTGGCCTTGTGCTGTTGACGTTAATATTCTAAATAAATAAATAAATAAAATTAATTATTATTATTATTATTATTATTATTATTATTATTATTATTATTATTATTATTATTGTTATTGTTATTGTTGTTGTTATAAAAGTGATTGATGTCACAAACTAACTCGTGTAATCAGATTTTTTTTTACCTGTTTTAATAATATTTCAACGGTAAAATACATCTCATGAATCAATATTTAAGAACATTTGAAGTTATTTTGTAAGAGTAGGTAAGATGAAGTCTTTCCTTGTTATTGAAGGCGCAATAGCAATTGTTCCATATTTGTGACGCCCTCTGCAAGAGCTTCCAGTGGGCGAACAGGTTCACAGACAAACACTCTGTTAGTTCCTACACAGACCTGATCAGTGGGAGAGTAACAATGACGTCATTGCCCATAAGAAAATTACCTTTAAATACTAGCGTACAGTTCCTCTCGTGGGGAACCGGTAATACTTTATCTGACTTCCCTGTACCATTACAGAAGCAAGTCAGATAGGACGAGATGGCGATAATCAGAAAAAAAAAAAAACCTGTCCTATCGTTGTTTAGTCCGCAAAAAATCTTAGATAATTCATTTACAATCTTTATTCAACTAAGGTGTTATTTACAGAGGATAACATGGTCATTTGGAGATGAAGAGTAATGGTAGAATAAATATGACACATGAATCCAGAGTGCTTGGAAAAATTTATCCCCAATCAGCGTTTCAGAGGAGACGTTTAGTCTCTCTTGACCCATGGAGACTACATAGAGAACATTCCAAGATACAATAATAACGGTGCAATTTTGAAATAATTAAGATAGGGGAATTCAAAGTACTCGAAAATACCTGTCTGTTATTTAACGACTACATCTTTTTCAACTGTAATTCAGAAAATATAGTCATTCAGAAAGCGTCAATAATAATAATAATAATAATAATAATAATAATAATAATAATAATAATAAATAATAATAATAATAATATAATAATAATATAATATATAATAATTTTATTTATTTATTTATTTGTTTATGTATTTATTTACTTATGTATTTATTTAATTTTTTATTTAATTATTTAATTAATTACTTATTTATGTATTTATTTATGTATTTATTACTTTTCCATTTATTTTTGTATTTATTTATGAATTTATGCATTTATTTATGTATTTATTGATTTATGTATTTATTGATTTATGTATTTATTTATTTATGTATTTATGTATTGATTTATTTATGTATTTATTTATTTAGTTATTTATTTATTTATGTATTTATTTATTTAATATTAATGTGCTGGTCATCAGGCATAGGCCAATAACCCAGCACAAGTGATACAATAATAGTGCAGAATTGAAAAAAATTGAATGCGAAAAAAATTACAATAATAATACAAAATTTAAAATCAGTAAATTAAAATTGTAATGTTAATTAATGTATGCATAAAAATATAAATGAAGCAATCTTAAACGAAAATTCTTCTTTAGTCTGTTACCTTATACTATGAGAATATTATAAATGATACAATAATTATGTATATTATATATCTTTTCCTATGCTTCCTCTTCTATTTTTTTAACTTTCAAATTTCCAATCTAAACCACGCTAATCCCATCCTTTCTTTCTGCTGCTTACTAACTAACATAATAATAATGATGATAATAATAATAATAATAATAATAATAATAATAATAATAGGCTAATAATAATAATAATAATAATAATAATAATAATAAATGTATAGCTAGAACAAGGATACATATTTATTTAAAAAAATCTTTCTGGCATCCCCATTTAGAGTACATACTCGTACTCAGGTGGCATTCCACGACATTTTAAAAATATATTTTATTAATCAGCTGAATAAAAAGTAAAAAAAAGAAAAAGAAGAGTCTGCTGCTCTCTTAGATCTGTCGTGTCGTGTCTGACAAACCCAAATAACTGGACCGCGTGTGACGGACCTAAGTAGATAAAACTTCATGTCTTGGGCAATACGATTCTGACAATGGGAGGTTGATTGCAGTTCTAAAATTCTTTAAAAATTTTAAGCAATCGTGATATGTCCAGAGGAAAAGCTTGTATTTTTACGCCGTGTATTTTGATTTATTAGATCGTCTTTCATGTTTTGGGCAATGCGATTCTGACAATTGAAGCTGGGTTAAATTCTAAAATTATTTTAAAAAAGATATGTCCAGAGGAAAAGCTTGTATTTTTACGCCGTGTATTTTGAGTTTTGGGCAATACGATTCTGACAATGGGAGGTTGGTTGCAGTTCTAAAATTCTTTAAAAATTTTAAGCAATCGTGATATGCCCAGAGGAAAAGCTTGTATTTTTACGCCGTGTATTTTGATTTATTAGATCGTCTTTCATGTTTTGGGCAATGCGATTCTGACAATTGAAGCTTGGTTATAATTCTAAAATTCTTTTAAAATTTTAAGCAATCGTGATATGCCCAGAGGAAAAGCTTGTATTTTTACGCCGTGTATTTTGATTTATTAGATCGTCTTTCATGTTTTGGGCAATGCGATTCTGACAATTGAAGCTTTGTTGCAGTTCTAAAATTATTTTAAAATTTTAAGCAATCGTGATATGCCCAGAGGAAAAGCTTGTATTTTTACGCTGTGTATTTTGATTTATTAGATCGTCTTTCATGTTTTGGGCAACACGATTCTGACAATTGAAGCTTGGTTACAATTCTAAAATTCTTTTAAAATTTAAGCAATCGTGATATGCCCAGAGGAAAAGCTTGTATTTTTACGCCGTGTATTTTGATTTATTAGATCGTCTTTCATGTTTTGGGCAATACGATTCTGACAATTGAAGCTTGGTTACAGTTCTAAAATTCTTTTAAAATTTAAGCAATCGTGATATGTCCAGAGGAAAAGCTTGTATTTTTACGCCGTGTATTTTGATTTATTAGATCGTCTTTCATGTTTTGGGCAATACGATTCTTACAATGGAAGCTTGGTTGCAATTCTAAAATTCTTTTAAAATTGTAAGCAATCATGGTGGGTATGTTGATAGCAAAAGCTTTTGATTTTACACCGTGTATTTTGATTTATCAATATTCTCTCTTATATTAAATTCAAATACACGATGTAAAACCAAAAATTTCCAGCCTAAAACCTCATATAATTCCTGTTTATATAGTTTCGGAAACTAGCCCCTTGAGGTCATATCTGGAATCGTGAAGTGTGTTGTAGTTGCAAGCTTATTTCGGTATTAGAACTTTATCTTCCCTTGCAGAAAGCCAGTAACTACCTCGTTTCGTGTTGTATCAGTGTGAGGTTTTATGGATTCAGTATAGGAAGCGAGTCTTGCTGAAGATTTTATTATCTGCTGCTTACAAGCAATGTAACTCTGAACAGCAACAAATCCCCGTTGTGGTCGACGTCTGTCCTCATTCTGTCCGTCACACAATATTGCGGTCTTCGAGAAACTGCATAGTAGGCGAACTTGTTCAGAACGGCTCACGATTTGCATCAGACATGAATACACTTCACTGTATAGTAGTCTAAAATATGGGTTAATTCTGCAACGTTATGTCTGTATCTTTTCAAACTCCTTTTGTGTAGATAAATTAAAAGAATAGTAATATGCGTTACAAGAGCGGCATGTTGAAGTTTTCATGTTCGAGGAAAAATTTGAAAAAACGAAACGTAGTTGAGCTTTTTTAATTTCCGAGAATTGAAAGAAAACATACCGCTCGTGTATCGTACATTATTTTGTGCGAAGATCGTTTATTACATATCTGAAAGAGGAATTTCTAATTGGTTGCAATGAAATCTCCATCTTGGTTTCTGTTCAATGACGGCAAATTTGCAAAACAAAAATATCTATCTTCAACATTGTTGCTTTAAAATGTTTTCTGTGTTTACTATACTCCAGCAGGCCGTGATATACGTCTGTCTTTCCCCCCCCCCCCAGTCTATGATGAGTCTGGAATCTTGTTGATTTTTTCACGGCTTCCTTAATGTTACTTGCATCACGAATGTAGTAACTTTAGTGTAGTTGTAGAGTTTACTTAATTTTTGCAAATATTTAAAAACAATAATTAACAATGCAATTTAGGTGAAATTGCAGTGGTAAGTTTCCAATTTATAATTATTACTATATTGAACATCTCTAAAAATAACATGTTAAAAGCCTAAAGCAGTAAAATCAATATGTCACTTAAGCGGTAAGAAGAGGGAAAGTGTTATGTGTGTTAGGTTGAGAATACTGAATGTGGAATTTTAGACTTACCACGGATTGGTTTTGTGCGGAAACCAAGCAAATACGCACGATCTCGCACAAAATAAATTTGTACATGCAGGTGAAATTTTATCAAAAAGGTCATCATCATCATCATTATCGTCGTCTTCGAGGAATGGTTTTGTTAAACGAATTATAGAGTTGGCGTCCATATTTTCTTTCGACGTTCCATTTATGTTTTTTCATAGCTTTTTACTTGTGGTTTCTTTCGAAGTATGACAGTCTGTTGTTCTTGAAATCTGCATTGTTATATTTTATGTATTTAATAAACAAATCGTCCACACCTGTGGAGTAACGGTTAGCGCGTCTGACCGCGAAACCAAGTGGCCTGAGTTCGAATCCCAGTCGGGGAAAGTTATCTAGTTGAGATTTTTCCAAAATTTTCCTTCAACTCAATATCAGCAAATGCTGGGTAACTATCGGTGCTGGACCACGAACTCATTTCACCGGTATTTTCACCTTCATATCATTCATATGATAAATAATCCGAGATGTTGATACAGCGTCGTAAAATAACCTACTGAAAAGAAACGAATCTACACAAACAATTGAATAGAAATTAAAGCGAATTGAAGAAGAATTTAACTAATAGGCTATGTACTAGTACACAATTAGAAATAAATTAGGAATTGAATGTAAAGTATGCAGTATATAGAGTGAACCGTACGTAATTTTATTAATTTCGGGGGTTTATTCTCTCAAATATTAAAAAAAAAAAGTTTAATACCTTTTTCGTCTTTTTTCACCTCCATTTCGAGATTAGAATTGTTTTATATAAAATATTTCATAGTGTGTTTTGTGAAAGCCATTGATTTAATTCCCAAAGTACTCGGTCAATTTAAGAGAACAGTGTATTATAATAACAAAAATTATTGAAAGAATTTTAGCTTTGTCCTTTAAATATGCAGAAATTTGATCCAAACAAATGTAACTTTTCGTTCTGCAAAGGAATAAATTGTACAATGTTACATTTCTTCCAATCAAATTTCTGCATATTTAAAGGCTAAAACTAAAATTCTTTCAGTCATTTATTATCGCAATTAGGACTCGGAAATTGATGACCTAAAAATCACAGAAAAATGACCTGTAAAATGACCTTAAATTTCTGAAAATATGACATTAAAATTTAAAAAAATTACCAAAATTGTATTAGTAATAATAGTATTGTTGTTGTTATTATTATTATTGTTATTATAATTATTACTCTTCTTGTTATTATTGTTATTGTTGTTATTATTGTTGTTATTGTTTTATTATTATTATTATTATTATTATTATTATTATTATTATTATTATTATTATTATTATTGAATGTCTCCGAAATCACGTCAATGCACATTTACATATTAGGAGGAACTGAAATTTCCAGACATCTCTTATTCAGCATTGCAGTAAAGAATCATAGTCAATCGTAGGGTTTCGGATTTGAAGAATCACCGGTTACTTTACCTTCAGTATTTATACGTCTTCACTTATGAGATACATTATGCTGACTGCGGGCACTGAGGCTGCAGTATTTGTTCTGTTGCGTTAAATTGTGAGAAGCACATAACACACGTGATCAGGAATTAAGGCTGATGCAATCATAAGGGAAATTTCTGTATGACGCAATCGAATTGAGTAAGCAATCTGCAGTAGGATCTCGAATATACGGTAGACTACGACACACCGTAAAGAAGTCCGTTCGGAAAAGCAGAAAAGGGGGAAAAATGCAACAAAAAGTAGAACATTTCCTAAAAATTACCAATGCAAAATAAAAGCATACTATATGGGTCCGTGTTGAAATGAAACAAATTTACATTGCATCCTGCATTGTCTGTGATGTCTAAGAAAAAAAGATGATATTTCTTGAACTTCCGAGCCCTAATGATAATACACTGCTCTGTTAAATTGACTAGGCACATTGGGAATTAAATCACTGGATTTCATAAAACATGCTATGAAATGTTTCATATAAAATAATTTTTATCTCGAAAGGAAGCAAAATTGTTTTAAATTTTTTATTTGAAATATCTCAAAGAATAACCCCCTGAAATTAATGACATTATTTACAGTTCACCCTGTGTATGCAAACTAAATACTAAATGAAAAAGTAAATTGGATATAAATATGTACAATACAAGTAATTATAACGAAGTGGGCAGAAAATGAAATAATTCTAAAATATCTAAATGATGACCAGGTAACTCAGTTGGTAGAGCAATTTGCTATGCACTAGAAGGTCTCGGGTTCAATCCAGGGTGGTACCGAGAGAACGACCCTGGATTCCACTCAGCCTCCTGTCAAATTGATTATGTCAAATTGAGCATGTGGATATTCCCGGGGGTGAAAGGTGGCTTGACTGTGTTGCCCATCACACCTGCACCTCGTTCTATTGCTGATACTACGGAAACGGGAACCTCCAGTTTCCCCATGCGCCTTCATGGCGTGTAAAGGGAAGACTTTACTTTATCTTTGAAATATCTAAATGGAAAGTAAATAAAAAAAAAATGAATTATAAGTAATAAATAAATGTGCATAATGAATGAACAGAAATGAATTAAGTGTAAGTAAATGGAGAGAAATGTGTGAGAACAAACAAGAGAGGAGGATTAAGAAGAGTGTTGCTTGAAGGGATGACATTTATCGGCCGAAACTGGCATAGTTCAATGTGGCTAATAGATTTTTTTTCGAACTGTAACAGCTTCAAGAAAATCATTTCAGTTATGGTAAATCAGACCTGCTTATACAGAGTGATTCATTATTACGTGTAAATACTTTGTGTGTATAATGTAGAGGTGAAACTAAAACCAAAACGTTCTATACAAATTTTTCTCAAAACCTTTAATTCCAGAGTTAACGCCATTTCGCGTAGAACTTGTGCTCCCAAACAAAGAAAGTATAACACACCAAATGTAAACTAATTATCACTTTCGTACAGTGCATTTGGACTTCAATATAAAAACAACCAAAGTCACCTCACCCCTATCCTCGGCAGTTCACTTATGCACTTTTTGTGAACTAAAACCAAACACAGTAAAGAATGTAAAGCAATTTCTTCTAGACTTTACACATTTGCACAATTCTTAGTGTAATGCATGTTCAAAGTGCTGTCCCTCAACTTGAAGACATACCTGTGCTCGCCGCCTTAGTGATCTCTGAACGTTACACAGCCCGTTCAACTCATTACGATCAATTCCACACACATGTTCAATTCGCTGTTGTAGTACTTTTACGTTAGGTGTAGCAGAGGCATGCACTAACGACTTCAGGCGGCCCCAAAGGCAGAGGGTTTATGTCTGGTGATCTGACTGGCCAAGGAGTTGGCCCTGCACGACCTATCCATTAACCTGGATACGCAGCATTGAGATACGTCCTTACGTTGCGGCAGTAATGCGCAGGAGCACCATCGTGCATAAACCAGAAGTTCACTCGCGTTGCAAGAGGGATATCATGTAGCAGACCATGCAATTCGCGTTCCAAGAATGCGCGATAGATTTCCCCATTCAACCGCGGAGGTAGAACTCTAGGTCCGAGTAACTGATTCCCCACAATATCACACCAAATGTGTGGGAGAACAGTAATGCCTATGCAGTTACTACGACATACGTGCTATCTACTGGAACTCTGGAATTAAAGGTTTTGAGAAAAAGTTTTATAGAACGTTTTAGTCTTAGTTTTACCTCTACAATACACACGCAAAGTACTTACACGTAATAATGAATCACTCTGTATTTTATTATATTTATATGAAGAATTATTAAATCTGCTTGAAGATTTCACTTAGGCTATTCTATTTGTAGTGGTCAATGGTCTGTATTTCTCTTCCTATGCCCACGTGCATCAACGTCGGTTAGTGTAACCACCGGTTAAAATTGTCACCTAACCATTGGTTAAGCATTTTTACAGTGGATCGACCTATGTTACGACTTAAATAGGAGGTTAACCACAGTAATCTCTGACCGGCCATATTCGAGCGGTTAAAAGAGATAACCAGTGATTAGTAGAGCAAGTAAATCAAAATGGCGGCCAGAGCCACAAATGTTTATTTCGAAGACGATTATTATTGTACAGTACTTGAATTACTTGGATAGAGCTTGAGCGTCAAGTTTCTTTAGTGGAAAGAGAGAATTCTTACGAGGAATTAGGTGACAGAAAATTTCAGGAGGGATTTCGTTTATCAAAATCTACAAATGGATCACTTGAAATAACACAAAAAGTCATATTTCTCCAATGGATTGGCTGCTTATATTACGATTCTATGTAACTGCTATTGTCTGTACTTTAAGAGGGAATACTCGAATATCTCTTTCTCTATGTCACTGGCTGAACAAAGAGAGGTTATGGATGGATCTTAGGATATGGGGTCCTGGATCGTATACACATTCCTACTGATCTTCTGCATCCTTTTCCTGTATAGATATTCCATCTTTTTATATAATATATTTAAATCTAGTAATTAAGTCTATCGATACTTCAACCTCACATTGGGATATAATCATTTTTGCATTCAAATTTCTATTTTGTACGATTTTAACCTAACAACATTGAAAATCAAAGAAATGCAACTCGCAAATATAACAGCGCCCAAAGGCAAACAAATGCAAGCGAAAATGTAGGACACGTTCATTTCGATGTAGAACGGAGTGAGCACAGTCGTTTTTAGACGTTGACTATTAACTCTGCAGCGGTATTGATGCTTTCCTTTAGTCATTTTGTAGAAACAATGTACCATAATAGACTTTACTCTAGTTAAATAAGATGTCAGCTAGCCATGTTTAAGTAATCGGTGATTATGAATGGTGCACATAAATTACATTTTAACCACTGTTACTGTTTAACTGCCATTTCATAATCTATGATTACTGCGTTTTTAACCGATGTTGATGCACTTCGCCACTAATCTAATTCCTAACCCATACTGGACAACACGTCTTCCGTTTCTTCAATATATTTATCATTTCCCTGGCTTGCTACTATACAAATTCCTAATTGCACAACTTCCATCGACGCCATTTTATTCTACTTGAAAACAAAAATAACTTTAATATGTCTGAATTTTTTATTTTTTATTTTAGTAGGTTATTTTACGACGCTTTATCAACAGCTTAGGTTATTTAGCGTCTGAATGAGATGAAGGTGATAATGCCGATGAAATGAGTCCGGGGTGCAACACCGAAAGTTACCCAGCATTTGCTCATATTGGGTTGAGGGAAAACCCCGGAAAAAAACCTCAACCAGGTAACTTGTCCCGAACGGGAATCGAACCCGGGCCACCTGGTTTCGTGGCTAGACTCGCTAACCATTACTCCACAGGTTGGACAATAGGTCTGAACTGCGAATAGAATTCAGGTTACTTGAAATCACGTGACTTGAATTCAAGTTTTGAACAAGGCTTTAGTATCGTCTCTCTTCTGCTAAGTTGGTAAATAGTGCAGTATAAATGGTGAATAAATGAGAAACGTATAGGAATGTATTCGTGTTCCACTGCAGCTTAAAGGTCCCTGACCCTGACTTCGTCACTTATGTCAGTTTTGTTCGATTTGGCAGTGAATGCTTTGAGAAAAACTAGCGATTATATACGGTTCCAGCTGCATAGAATGTATTTGAGGTTATGATTGATGCGTCATACGGCTTTTTGTATGGCACACGTTAAGAATATGGCGTCTTTGTGATGCAAATGCGGACTGCTTCTTCATGCAACCGCAAACGCAATTTGCTGTGTAACGTGTTTTCTTCTGTAATTGTGCTTTAAACGTGTACAGAAAATCTCTGTGCAAATTTCACAACAGTCTTACTTGCGTGATGTCTGTGATGCTTTTATCAAGTCTAGGTGAACAGGAAAAGATCCAGGCTTAAGTCTGAAGGCCGTTAACTATTTAGTACATCATGTTATCCACTGTGGAAAAAGTGACGGCGTTCTCGGATACAAATGCAGTAGACTTGGTTTCGATTTCCGGCAGAGAAGTGAAGACATCTCATTTTCACAGCGACTGGTTGCCTGTCATTTGTCTTGGATTCATTTGGTTATCTTAAGCGATTAACCGTGAGACAAGATTGTCGCTTCATTTGAATATGTAGCATTGTTTCAGAAGTAGGCCTATCATAATAGTGTCTAGTTCTTAAAGTCGTCGTCGTCATCATCATCGTCGTCATCATCATCATCATCATCATCATCATAATCGCTACAGTTTTCTTTATTCATTCCTTATATTGCTAGGAACAGAATCTATATTTTTTCTTAAAAAGTGGCTAGCTACACATGTAAGGGAGTGTCAACAGTTTCCAGTGACGTGATTGCTTGGTAAACCGGAAAAATGAGCAGACGCAAATACAAAATTTCCTTCCAACTCATTTTTCCCAGTATATGATGATGAAAATCATCATCATCATCATCATCATCATCATCATCATCATCATCACCATCTGTGGAGTAACGGTCAGCGCGTCTGGCCGCGAAACCAGGTGGCCCGGGTTCGAATTCCGGTCGGGACAAGTTACCTGGTTGATGTTTTTTCCGGGGTTTTCCCTCAACCCAATACGAGCAAATGCTGGGTAACTTTCGGTGCTGGACCCCGGATTCGTTTCACCGTCATTATCACCTCATTCAGACGCTAATAACCTAGATGTTGATACAGCGTCGTAAAATAACCCAATAAAATAAATACAAAATAAAATCATCATCATCAATCATCATCATCACCACCACCACCACCAAGTATGAAAATGCATGAACTTCCGGGCCCTAGTTACAACTTCCCTTTCAGTCCTATCCCTGATCTCTAGAGCGAAGTGTAACAAATACAGGGACATCATTTTATTTTTACTAACATTTTTAATAATAACCTGGCTATACCTTTCTATTAACGATTGAAACAGGAAACACCGTTTGCTACCCCTTCCACGACTGGAGTTCGATGATACTGGCGTAAAATACAAATCGCTTTACTAGGTATAGGAGGGAAGAAAAGTAGTTCATCCATTTATGTAAACTAGGAAATATCGCAATTTTGAGTTTGATAATTTTCATTATGTTTTTGTTTAATCAAAATACAGTACTGTATTAACATTTAGTGTTTTTACTCACGAATTGAGCTATCCATTCGGACGTATTAATTATGCAATGTATATTGTACTGTTACAGCACATTAGCGAATGAAGTTAAATTGAAAAATAATCATAATATGGATATTTAAACACATTTTTTAAAATGGTGGCCGTTCATTTCGATACAGGCTTCAGTTCTTTTGTGCATATTATCACACTATAGACTATTGTACCTAATTCCAATTACCAGTTTCGTCCTTCGTACGAGTAACTCATGTTGAAATAATTCTATACCTACTCTATAAAAGAGTACCTTACGTACTGTAAATTCAATCTTCACTTCTGCCCGATCCGAAAAGATAAAATTACTCAGAAATGCTATCTACTGTCCGTTCAAGTGGTTTTGTCGCAGGGTCGTAGAAAGGGGGGGGGGAATGACGTGACAGTTAATTACTTAACGAGGCTCTTTTATTTAAGTTATTTTAAACAATTGTATGGGTATAATATTACGTAGACGTCCAATTCCTAACAGAAATGAATGTTTTCAGAAAAGAGCTAAGATAGCCCAGCTACTAGACTTTACAGTGGGGCGAACAGAAGCAGGTGGGGGAAACCGGGATGCGACGTAGGCAAACGGACGACAGTACCTGTGCGAAAATATGATTCAATATTGAAAGCTCTTTCGTTACTGGAAAACGCGAACATATTTCTGGAACGTACTATACTCACTAACTCAGTACTGCTTACGCGCCCTCGGCTCTGTGTCGTGAACAGTTGGAAGTTTTCTAGTAGAAGGGGTGGGAGTGAAGTACATTCAAAAACTCAGGTACAATAAAAATTGAAGTGAAAATAAAGTGATGTCCCTGTACATCATGTACGTAAACTAAGGCTCTTCAGTCGTGCAGTGAGCTTAAGAACAACACTACGAACACATGGCAAGGGACACACATATGCCCTGATCACTTTCTTGCCTGCATTCGATCCCAGATCCGCTAGATTTGTAGCTACAAACGGTACCATTTAATCTGTAGCGGAATATCTCTAATGAAGTACTTCATGTAAATTACTCCATGAACTGAAAAAAACCGCTAGCAACTTTGAACTAGTGTTAAGTCTTTCGACAAGCCATGCATCAAATCTGTCAGACGCTTAACAAAATTAGAAGTGTGACTGGACTGTACAAGATCATTAGCGATAAATACAAGGCTATTACACTGTGTGCTCTGCTTCTTGTAGTTTTTTCTGTCTCTCGAGATAAGAAGGGAGTAAGTGTGCGCAGTCAAAGGTCAACGGTTCCAATACGAACAGATACTTGCTTGAATGTTTGCCTCAGCAGTTTCTCTGTGAGTGCCTACATCTTGTCAAGTGCGTGCTTGTTTCCGTGGAGTGACTAGTTCTTCCTTATTGTTTTGGTTGCTTTAAAACTTTTTTTTAGAGTTTTCACGAATTATGAAGCCTGTGTGAAGTTTTAGTGAAGCTTAGAAAGCTTAATAATATTGGTAAAGGATGAAAATAGTTCGTTATTTTGTTGTTTAATTTTAATGAATACTAATCGAGTCGAAAGTGTAGGGTTTCGGTGAAATCAAATTGACTTAAAAGATATAGGTATTCAAATCGTGGATGATTTATGTGTTAATCTATAAGGATGAAGTAAAATATCCTCAGGTTTGTGTGTTTAACAAAAACTAGGCCCACTTAACATAGTGCTGTATGCCATCATTTTTGATCAGGGAATACTAACTTTGTTATTAGACATATGAGATCGTAATAGATCGTCATCTCGACAGAAATAACTTTTTATGCAATTTTATTAACTATTAAGAGATAGTTTGTCGGTTACAGAGGCTATTTGGTAAAGAGTAATTTGATTGTGAGATATGTAATATTATTTCTCACGTCAAGATAAGTTTGATATATTATTTCACTTTATATGTTGTAATTTCTTTTAGTGACACATTTAATTTTCATTATTCCTTTCTCTAATACTTCAATCGTTCTTACAGCAATCACATATTTGTTTTTATTTTTATTGCGTATTTAATTCTATTTCCACTTTGCATATGATTCTATATTCATTATGCATTTGATTTTATATTCATTTCGAAGTTAATTGAATATGCAATATGCGTTTGATTCTGTTCTAAATATGCATTTGATTTTGTTTTAAATATGCATTTGATTTTGTTTTAAATATGCATTTGATCCTATTTTCTATATGCATTTGATACTATTTTCTATATGCATTTGATCCTATTGTCATTTGCATTTGATCCTATTTTCAATATGCATTTGATCCTATTTTCAATATGCATTTGATCCTATTTTCAATATGCATTTGATCCTATTTTCAACATGCATTTGATCCTATTTTCAATATGCATTTGATCCTATTGTCATTTTGCATTTGATCCTATTTTCAATATGCATTTGATTCTATTTTCAATATGCATTTGATCCTATTTTCAATATGCATTTGATCGTATTTTCAATTTGCATTTGATCCTATTTTCAATTTGCATTTGATCCTATTTTCAATATGCATGTGATCCTATTTTCAACATGCATTTGATCCTATTTTCAATATGCATTTGATCCTATTTTCAATATGCATTTGATCCTATTTTCAATATGCATTTGATCCTATTTTCAATATGCATTTGATCCTATTTTCAATATGCATTTGATCCTATTTTCAATATGCATTTGATCCTATTTTCAATATGCATTTGATCCTATTTTCAATATGCATTTGATCCTATTTTCAATATGCATTTGATCCTATTTTCAATATGCATTTGATCCTACTTTTAACATGCATTTGATTCCATTTTCGTTTTTCATTGATTCTATTTTCATTTTGCATTTGATCCTATTTTCATTTTCCATTTGATCTTATTTTCAATATGCATTTGATTTTATTTTGAATATGCATTTGATCCTATTTTCAATATGCATTCGATCCTATTGTCATTTTGCATTTGATCCTATTTTCAATATGCATTTGATCCTATTTTCAACATGCATTTGATCCTACTTTCAACATGCATTTGATCCTATTTTCAATATTCATTTGATTCCATTTTCGTTTTGCATTTGATTTGATTTTCATTTTGCATTTGATCCTATTTTCAATATGCATGTGATCCTATTTTCAATTTGCATTTGATCCTATTTTCAATATGCATGTGATCCTATTTTCAACATGCATTTGATCCTATTTTCAATATGCATTTGATCCTATTTTCAATATGCATTTGATCCTATTTTCAATATGCATTTGATCCTATTTTCAATATGCATTTGATCCTATTTTCAATATGCATTTGATCCTATTTTCAATATGCATTTGATCCTATTTTCAATATGCATTTGATCCTATTTTCAATATGCATTTGATCCTATTTTCAATATGCATTTGATCCTATTTTCAATATGCATTTGATCCTATTTTCAATATGCATTTGATCCTACTTTTAACATGCATTTGATTCCATTTTCGTTTTTCATTGATTCTATTTTCATTTTACATTTGATCCTATTTTCATTTTCCATTTGATCTTATTTTCAATATGCATTTGATTTTATTTTGAATATGCATTTGATCCTATTTTCAATATGCATTCGATCCTATTGTCATTTTGCATTTGATCCTATTTTCAATATGCATTTGATCCTATTTTCAACATGCATTTGATCCTACTTTCAACATGCATTTGATCCTATTTTCAATATTCATTTGATTCCATTTTCGTTTTGCATTTGATTTGATTTTCATTTTGCATTTGATCCTATTTTCATTTTACATTTGATCTTATTTTCAATATGCATTTGATCCTATTTTCAATATGCATTTGATCCTATTTTAAATATGCATTTGATCCTACTTTCAACATGCATTTGATCCTATTTTCAATATTCATTTGATTCAATTTTCGTTTTGTATTTGATTCTATTTTCATTTTGCATTTGATCCTATTTTCATTTTCCATTTGATCTTATTTTCAATATGCATTTGATTTTATTTTGAATATACATTTGATTCTATTTTCAATATGCATTTGATCCGATATTTATTTTGCACTTGATCCTATTTTCAATATGCAATTGATTCTGTTTTCAATATTCATTTGATTCCATTTTCATTTTGCATTTGCTTCTATTTTCATTTTGCATTTGCTTCTATTTTCATTTTGCATTTCATTCTATTTTCATTTTGCATTTGATTCCATTTTCATTATGCAACTTTAATTTCTTTTGTATTTTATCCCATTTTCATAACACATTTTATTCTTTTTCATTCAATTTCCGGTAATCATTTCATTTTATTTTCAATGTGCATTTATCTCTATTTTAATTAGGTATTTGTACATGTTCCCATTGTGCATTTTTCTTTATTTTCATGATTCCTGCATTTTTTATTATAATTAGCCTACATTTATTTACATTTTCTTTACAGAGCTGTTTTTATTTTTATTATTGACTTTTCCTCAATGTTTCAATTTGTTTTTACTATTATTTATAATATGTTTCGATATTTATTATTATGATTTTATTTCATATTCGCTTAATGAATTAAATTAGCCATATCTTATTTGCTTTTACTTTTAGATATTTTATTATCAACTTAATAATTCGGTTTGCTCATTTAACAATGCTTTGAACTACAGACATCAATTAGTATCGGCTATATACTATATCTCAATCATGATTTAGTGCTTACAAGACTAGGAGAACACAGGTATTGGTATTGGGTACACATTTACTATATAACATTTTCAAGTTGATAAAACACAAAATCTACTTTCATTTTGTGGTGCTAAAAGAGAGCCATAAGCTTTCTATTGCGATATTCCTGTTTCCAGAGAGAGAAATTTTCATTCATAAATAAGAACGAGATCTCGTCTGGAATTGAACCAAGATATTCACAAAAATGTACGACTGGTATTGATGTAATTTCGTCACGTAGTTTTTATTTACTACTTCTTTTTGTTGGAAAAATAATAATTTAGTAGTGTCTTCTATAGAGCGAAGAATTTTACTTGACGTTAGCCAACTTGCATCGATAACAACTCCTGGTCACGGTGGAAATACAGATTGTATCCCCGCTGTAAATGAGTGCAGGGTCGGTGCGTCAGGTTAAAGGGTTCAAGGCTTCGCTTAGTAAAGCACGGAACAGGTTCAACTGGAACAGAGTTCCCAGGCTTACCTGCTCTCAACTGGCTGTCTGCCACAAATGAAGACGATTATAAGAAAATTAAGTTTAACATTTGCAACCCATGGCTTCGTATGTGAGTAAAAGATCTCATTTCTTCCAAAAGGGGGCTCAAGGAGGAAGCAAGTGATTTGACCAGTATGACCAAGTGAAATCTGTAGCTCTGGTGAGTTGTAAAAAATTACATATATGTATAAGTACATATATGCATACATATCACACATAACATAGTATAACATAATGTAAATACATACATACTACGGCGCCCAAATTAAATCTGCGTCCGGAAAGAATGTGAATCACCGTTCCCTCTCCCTCTGGTCTTTGTGACTTATGAGTAAATACTAAACTGATAAAGAGGTGTTTACTGTTCGTACCAGCGAGTTGTATGAGATAGTGGTGAATACACGTGTATAGGAGATGCTGAAAGTGCTGTACCCGTATAAATACTGTGAAAGTATTAATATTATGCACCGTATTTCTTACTTACACATATTATATAATAATAATAATAATAATAATAATAATAATAATAATAATAATGATAATGATAATAATGACAGCGACGGGTGAGATTTGAATTTTTCGACCAGCGTCAATATTAGAAAGCAGATCGACAGGCTGCACGGAACATTGAGTGACGTCGCGCGGTATAATAATATAAGGGTGTATTACGTCACGCGACGAGTTTGCGCGCGCATCTGGTGCTGGTAGAGAGGAGTGGGCTCTAAATTTCTCTGGAATGCCATCTCTAGAGACGGGTGGAACCTTCGAGGTTACGTCACTGTGGTTATAAATTACGGTCGCGAAGGAACGACGGCATTTTTTCTGAGTTTTCAGTTATTCAGTCAGTTACAAACTGAAAGCCAGAGCAAGGAAGCCAGTCTTATTTTACCGGAGTTCGACTCGAGTGTGCGTCCGCATCTGCGTCAGCATCCGTTTTAAGGCCTGAGTCAGTGGACCGAACAGTTGGAGGGACCTGAGTTCGAGTGCAGTGGACCATATTTCCTATTAATTTTTATCAGTGTGCAGTTGGAGGGACCCGAGTTCAGTACAGTGAACTGTCTCTGAAGGTCTGTGGTTCGAGATACTGTGAACTCAAAGTGACTGAGATAGAAGAACTGTGAACTGTGAACTGTAGTTCTGATTTGTAAATAGTGCTTTGTAAATATTAGTTAAGATTAACAGTTCATTGTTGTGCGTAATAGTAAACTGTAAACTGTCATTGTCGTCGGTGGAGTGCTATAACGAATACTGTGTTGAGTGAGGATCAATTGTTGACGAGAGCGTTTAAGGTGAATTGTAGAAAGGAATTACTGTTGTGACGAATAAATTACATTGTTGTTACTAATAAAATTCACAATAATAATAATAATAATAATAATAATAATGATGATGATGATGATAATATGATGATGATGATAATAATAATAGTAATAATTTTATTCCTCTGTACACCTTATTTATGTGTATTTATCTGTACATCTTACACATACTATATTCATCTGACGTTTTTTACGTTGTCTACTTACAGTATTCCATTCAGTGCGCTGTCTGAGGGATGGGGACAGGAAACTACACTAAAGCAATGCAGATAGCGTAATGTGTAACAGACATGGTCGGTCCTGATATGCACGTCTGTAGACAGCAGTGTATGTGTAAAAGCTGCAGTGTCCAGTCGATCAGTCCTAGTGAAATGGTGGAGTACACGAGAGCGGAATAAGCAGAACTGATTTTCGAATACGGATGAGCCAATGGGAACAGTAGACAAGCTCACAGATTGTATCGGGGCAAGTACCCACGTAGGAGACATTTGACCCATACCGTCTTTTCACGACTGTTCCAAAGGTTAAGGGAAGGAGGGCACGTGGTGCCAAATTACAATTCGATTTCCACACAACTATTTTTGCTTATAACTTTTGACTCAGTCATTTCCGCACCAGGGTTCCTTATCTCAAATTGATACATGTGCCCTTCGCCAACCCTGAAAATTTGTAATACCAGTCCGGAAACACCCTGTATAATAACTAGAGCAATAGAGCTATTAGTACGATTATTTAGTCCTGAAATTCACCGACAATGTGCACCTGGGTCAGGCGAGTCCATTAAGTTACGCCAAGGGGTGTTCGGGTTAGTCAGTCGCTTGCATTCAGAGCGATCGGATGTCACGCGTGCGGTAGAGCGGTGGGTTTCCAGTACAGTTAAGCTATACTGCATTTATTTACTGACCGCTTGCTCTTATCTCTACTCCATAGCTCTTCCCACTACTCCTATTACTTCATCTACTCCTATTTCGCTTCGCCGAGCTGTCAGGACTAAATAATCGGTCTGTACTAGCGCTTGTCTCTTGCATTCACGGGAAGCAAATTTAATTTGGGGACGTAATGCATAACATCATATAAGTACATATATACGTAACATAACATAAATACATAACATACATATATTATATACATATATGTATGCATGCATGGAATGGAATTTTCGGGAGAGGGGCACTGTAACTCAGCACTGCAAACTTTTATGATCTGTTATTCTAACCCTCAAGCTAGACACATTCTCAAGCCCACACCGGGCTGATCACACTAAGGTTCGTTACGTATCCAGGGTTCGAGTAAGTCAAGCCAATCGTCCCTCCGTGCGTCGCTACCCGGCATTCGGGGAATGATGACGAAATGGAGAAATGTAGACGCAATGATGTGGATGTCTGTAGATGTCTAAGGGTGCGTTCACGTACAAAGCTGGTTTCCAGCGCTTGCAACCAAGCACCGGCAAGCGCTTGCCAGCGCGAGTAAAAGTCTACATTATTGTAACTGTGTCCGTTCACAGACAGAGCCTGTCTGGACATGCAAGCGCTTGTTGCAAGTGCCGACCGGCAAACAAGAATGAATGAAACATTTATTTCCAGCGCTGGTCGGCTGGTGGATAGCACTACGTACACTTGTTCGGTGTTTTATTGTCATTGAAAATGGTGGATGTTGATGAATTAATATATCATATATTGCAAAGAAGAACCATTTGGGATAAACGACTGAAAGTACATGCTAACAGGATTTTCGTTGGCAAATGTTGGAAGGACATCGCGGGCTCAGAATGTCAAGGTTCTATCTGACATTTTTAGCAAAATTAAGAGTTGTGTTGCAATGAATTCTGCTACTTCACAGCTATCTACCATATAAATTATATGTTGATATCTCAGTTATTTTGCATGATAAAGTTAGTTTGAAAAGGTTCTTATCTGCTTTGATTTTATTAACAACCAAAGTTTTAAAATGCTTTCCTGTAAAATTTACTAAACACTAGATAGAACCTTGTCATCCTGAACTCTCGACATATCTTCTGAAATGAAAGCCGAAGATGAATTGTGATAGTTGTTTTTTATTGTAATTGTTTTATTGGAATTAAGCAATGTCTTATATCTAAACATATAATTTGATGACAGTTACATTATAACAAATTGTTTTATGAACAGTTTTAGCCTATGAAGTATAGGGGTTGTTGGCAAAGTATGTCTTAAATATATCTCTGCTATTAAGTTTGTGGGTCTTCCCAAAGCTTTCATTTTGTTTTTTGGTACGGAGATGACTGTGATTTCGGAACTGTATGCTTTCTTTATTAATGATTATGTTGTGCAACAGGCTTATACACTTCATTATATCCTCCCCAATATTTACTTCGGTTTCTATGTTAGTTGATAATGGTCTCCATTTTTAAAACAGAATCCCAAAAGCACATTCAATTCATTTTCTCATACGTGATAACCTTTTGTTGCACATTCCCTTAACTGAGGCTTGATTAGATAGAAGTGGGTAAGCTCATAACAGATGCTTCAAATGTATTCCGTCATTTTGCATACCACAACCACCAACATCGATAATAATTACAAACCGTTAATTACCATCTGCTACCTCTTGCAAGACAATAGAGAAAAATTGTTTTAAATTTCCAAAAATTGTTCTTCTTTGGGTACAGGCCTATTTAGAGGCTGAAGATAGTATACTGGGTGTTCAGTTCAAAATGTGTCATGACTCGCTGTATGCCGTCATGTGGCTAGCCGATGAGCCTAGAGAATTCAATCTTCCTACACTTCCGCAGAGGCGTATTACCTAAATGCGAGAGAAGTTGCCTAGCAAGTACGGCGTTCATTCTGAAGATTACTTACCGATACGTACGGTAACGCCAGTAGTGGCAAGAATGGAACTGTCTGAAAACACGTAATGAAGTGAGTTTTTTTCTTACTGTCGGGATATGGGGAGAGGGTTAAGACGATTACTTACGTATTTGTTGACATTAACTTGGACGGTCAATATGGACACGGAGCATTTTGATTTGTGTTGTGGAATGTTTCCGTACGCAATCGATGATAACAAATACCCTGCGTACGACTTGCCCGCGCAAAACACAGTTCGAAAGAGATTATGGTAGCACACAGACTTTACAGACCGCCATCTGTTGCTACGACATTCAAGTTATACCGTACACGTTCTCAAGTTCAGATTGAACGCCTTGATTAATAGGCAACTTCTCTGACATAAAGGCTGAAACTCGCTTCAAATCGCCGACTCACAACAGTGACGTCATGACACACTTTGAAATGAACACCCAGTACAATTTAAACTCTACTTTTCAATCAAAAATAACTTTCCATTTGAAGATCTCATCTCACAACTGATCACGAGTAATAGCTCAAAAGAAGCTTGTTTCCAGTTTTGTACATGAACCTTTCGGAACATGCAAGCGCTTGTAAACAAACCACTGGCGACAAGTCGCTTGCTGCCAGCTTTGTACGTGAACGCACCCTAATATGGGAAAACGGGAGAACTCCGAGAAAAACGCCAACTGCGAGCTTGTCCATCACAAGTGTTACTACGGAATTTTTCAATGAAAAATCTCGTGTCTGACCGTGATTCGAACCCGGACCGGCTGCGTGACAAGCGGAAGTTCTGACTACAAATATACATATTCTCATACATATATAGGCTACATGGTATCATGCATTATACAGCATATAAAACATAGACACGCTGATGTATATGTGTGCATTCACATACGCTGTAGGCAAAGCTTACATAGAAATTAAAAAAATTTGTACAGACCCAGAAACAAAATTTGGGCCACCTAATTTGACCAGTTACAGATAGAACGCATTGCGCATGTCCAGTAAACAAGAGCGCCTAAATGTATGCTACTTGTGGACAGTCCTGCGAAGCTTGTTCCATACTTAAAGGAGGACTGCTATCAAGACTCGGCCCATTTTTTAATTCCGTATTTGTATCGCATATACTCGTAAGATAAGTAATTTCGAATACAAAGTTGATTATTAAATTACTTTTGTCGTCACAGAAGAGCTTTTGAAGTATTATGTGGTAAATAAACGAAGCACAAAAAGAGATTCTAAATTATTCCTCTTAAATCAATGTGAATGAAGAGTTAATGAGATGTAAGATATTGCGTTTGTATAAATGAGTAGAATTGATGGATACTAACATACAAGAGGGCATGCATTAACCTCGGTCGTGCTCTTGAATATCATTACGACTTGGTAGTTAATTTTCTACGTCGTCCTGTAGGCTAATATACAAGATGAAAAATGCACTTCACGTTCAGACACGACGGCTGAAAATATGATCGTGAATATAACACATAATTTCTCATATGTTCAGAAAATAGTACGAATTCATTTATTCTGGACCTAAATTAAAAGGTCCACACCTGTGGAATAACGGTCAGCGCGTCTGGCCGCGAAACCAGGTGGACCGGGTTCGAATCCCGGTCGGGGCAAGTTACCTGGTTGAGGTTTTTTCCGGGGTTTTACTCAACCCAATACGAGAAAATGCTAGGTAACTTTCGGTGCTGGACCCCGGACTCATTTCACCGGCATTATCACCTTCATTTCATTCAGACACTAAATAACCTAGATATTGATGCAGCGTCGTAAAATAATCCAATAAATAAAAAACAATAAATTAAAAGTAAATGTTGTTATTTTTCGTAGGCTATTAGAACAAGAACAATTTATTTATTTACGTTAAAAAGATACATTAAGAAACTATTATAGCCTATGCATAAAACAGAAATACAAATTAAGGAATTTACCCCCGTATGTTCAAACGCTCGTGGTCGGAAGTAAACTGACCTGTAGATAAGCAGAAAGAAGAACACAAAATAAATAAATTAATATAAGCAATAAAATAGCACAGATTACAAAAACAACGGCCTTTATGATAAAAACAATCAACATTGAAAATGTTTATAATCAATATTCACAAATATAATAATATAAGACTAATATTTACCAATTAATTATCTAACCCTGTGTTAAGTTCCCTTAATAATTTCTTTAATTTTCAGTTTAAATTTAATCATACTTATGTTAGCTAAAACAGGGTACTGTGAAATTAATTTATTGTAAAGTTTCAAGCCATAGTTGAAGGAATGTTTCATACAAGCAGCCGTTGAACTTTTGAATTCTGTAAAATGAAATAGCCTATGTTTCTTTTCATATTATAATTATGCCAATATGTGTTGAAATTCTTCTTGTTCTCAGGAAAGAAGGTTAATAATGTATATTTATATATCTGCTCCAATTTGAAAACGTTAAAATCCAAATAAAGATATTTAGTAGGATAATCAATAGACTTTTTCAGAAAATTTTCGATCATTCTCTTTTTGTATTACACACAAAAGGCAAACACTATTTATTTATTTTGTGTGCTTGTAATATATTTTGCATTGGAAGTTGATTGATTTATTAAAGAGCATTTGTGGTTTGTGACGAGTTCTCTGTATTATCATACTTGGCAAATACCCAACAATAAACGGAATTCCTCCTATCTGCGTCTTATTTCCTTTCGGAACAGAATAATATTACATAGGCTGCCCTACTTGACTCCGTGGACTGACAGTAGCCATCGGCGTAGCTTAGGGATAGCTAACTGGACTCTTTCTCTCAGCTGCATTTGGGCGTGGTTTCGAATCTCTCTTAAACTGATTATCTGGTTGTCTTTTCTCCAAGGTTTTCCAAAAGGTAAGGCGAATATCAGGTAATCTCAAGGCAAATACACGGACCCTTCTTCCCAAATACTATATCGCCATCACCAATTACACCTACCCTGCATAATTGCGCAGCTGATAGAGCATCGTTAAACAGCCTATTTAAAATACACCTATTTTCAATAATCCTCTCTAAATATTGCACCGAAGTGGTCCTAACTGCTTTATTAAACTAATTTTGGTGAGAGAGAACAACAGATTCTGAGAAAATATTTGCGATTTCGTCTAAAGAAAATTAAAATTTCTGCAGAAAAATTGTTTTTTTTTCTAAATTCTCTTGTCAGAATTTTACAAAAAAAATCTCATTGGTTGAGAAAATATGTGTTATCTACAGTAAACTCACTAGAGGTTTTGATTTATCTAGAGAAAATCAAAACTCGAGTGAGATTTAATTTGCTAGTACACGATTAGAAGAAATGAAGTACAGTGGACTCTCCTAAGTTCGACTGAACAGAATTGAAAGTTCAGTTCAATAAGGGTAATGGGTGTGGCAGATGAAATGAATACAAATTCTTATTGGTTATCCATCAACGAATACTGTACTGTACTTGGTTTTCCTGCCCTCCCCGAGACTTGTGTATGCGCTTCTAGTACCACAGTGGGTTTCTACAGTTCCTTCTCACAAACGGCACAATTCTCAAATAGGAAAAGAAGAGTTCATTAATTTAAAGCCAGTGATTAAATATGGATGTCCTAATCAATAAAATATTTTGTTTTCCTTTAACAAAAGTATCACTAAAAGACACAGAACCAATTCCCATTCAAATGGCAAACCCATTTCTTAGTGCCCGTGTGGGGCGTGTCTAATTCTCCTACGTAAGCAGTCGAACTATAGGATGTCGAACTTGTTTTCTGTCGAACTTCCACTGTACTCTAATACAATGAAATATTAATTGAAAATGTATATATACAAATATATGTATAAATTTATTATTTCTTAAATTTAAGCTCCTAGTTCACATTTCAATTTGACTCATCTATTTTACTGTAATCGTTACTGTTCTTGTGTGTGTGTTATTCTGTGTTTTTGGCAACCCAGGATGCCTGGGCAGACTATTTCTTGGAATATATCTCATCATTACAACTATTCCGTTAGATGGCAGTTGTGTCTCTGTGCACAAACAGTGTGACTGACAGACATCCCAAAATCCATTTTTCCACATCATTGGTGCTAATGGCGTGTAATTCCATGATAAACCTCGAATTTCATGTTTTTCAGTATCACAATGCTTTATCAAACTTATTATAATGAGAGAAGTAAAACAATGTGCATTTTTGTCGAGACCAGAGAATTTGCTTTGCAGTGTTGCAGCACTGTTTGTTTACTTCAAAATGCTTCAAGCCATGTAGTAAGAAAAGACGACATGTCCTTGGCCATTTCTTTCTCGAAGGTCTTGTGCTTAATATGCTTGTCATTAGATTGCAGCTTCGCGTGCTGAAATTTACAAGCAAATATTCTCATGGGGGCAGATAAAAAAAGTTGTTTTTCTTTCTTCCACCATGTTAATAAAGTCAAAACAAGTGTTTATACCAATTTTGGCCACTCAAACGCAATTATGAAGGCCATAACAAAATATGGTTCCCTGGGTTGTTTACAGAAATAAAACACAGTTTCATTAGAAAAATTTATTGGAACATATAACAACTGTTGAGCTATTTTTCAACACATTCACCATTGAAATTGAGAGATTTGTCATACCATGAGATCGATAGGGAGTTGCAGATGGCAGTCACGCACTGGTTCCGATCCCAGGAGGCAGACTTTTGAGGTACAGGGATACAAGAATTGATCACACGGTATGACATGTCTCGATTCCGATGGGGAATATTTTAAAAAATGTCTCAACAGTTGCTGTATCTGTTCAAATAAATATTTCCAATGAAATTGTTTTCTTTCTGTAAACGGCTCCAGGAAACTTTTTTTTTCGTAATTGACCTCGAGTGGCTAAAATTTGTATAAACACTTGTTTTGACATTATTAACATGGTGGAAGAAAAAAAAACTTTTTTATCTGCCCCCATGAGAATGTTTGAGAGTCTAGACAGAATAATGAAATCCCTAACATTGTTGCTTTTTTTAAGGACAGTAAAGTTGAGAGGTCCATGTCATAAATGTACAAATGAGAGGGTTCCAGGTAAAATTTACCGGTCATTTCTTGTAACCCTCCAAATTTGAAGACAGTACATTGTGAGTGGCTGTAAGAAGTTAGATACAACTTACAGCAGTAAAATTTTGGAAATATTAAACATTTTTTTTTCCTCCATTACTTATCTCGTACAGTAATGAAAATTAGTATGTGTAAAACACTGTACCTCTGCTATATTAAAAATATATTCTACGATAAAAAAAATATTTAGTCTACTTCTTTTTTTTTTCAAAATTCAAAATGGTGGCAGTTCACTGTGTAGTGATGAAGCTTTTACCTCATAACTCAAAAACCTCTCTAACATTCTGTGATGAAAATTTTTGCGTGTATTTATGAATGTCATCTACAATATGACGCAAAATCACTTCTCTATATTTAATAGATTGTCTGATAAAAATAAATTCATTTAAAAAATAGTCAAATATCAGTATTTTCTTCTAACACAAAATAAAAAAATATATATTTATCATTGAGGAATATAGTTGAAAGAGCATATTATTGTAAACATTAGTTTCAGCAATGAAATAAAAGAGCGAGAACATGAAAAAGTTAACAAGTTTATGAGTTATGAGGGAAACGCTTCATCACTGCACAGTGAACTGCCACCATTTTGAATTTTGAAAAAAAAAAATAGATATATATTTTTTTAATTGTAAAAATATCTTTTTCACATAGCAGAAGGACAGTGTTTTACACATACTGATTTTCGTCATGGTATAAGATACAGCAATGGAGGAAGAAAATGTTGAATATTTCCAAAAGTTTTACTGTTGTAAGCTGTACCTAACCCCTTAAGGGCGCCTGGGGCCTGTGTCCCCTCGCACTTATAATATGTAACTTACAATGACGGCCTTTGTAGAGACAGCATGGCTTAAACTCTAGCCATCCATGAAAACGTGGAAAAATGAAATTGGAGTGGATCTCCAAACCAGATAGATGACAGATGAAAGGAGGGGGGGGGGAAATATTGTGCATGAAATATAAAGAAATATCTTAAACTTGAAGCCCGAAACAATTGAAATTAATAGTAAATATTTTCTACAAACTTCGTATAATGACATGGCGAACCAAAAGGCGTATCTATTTGTAACGTGAGCGTTATTCGTAAGAAATCTTATCTTTTAGTATGGTGTAGGGATATTAAATTGATAACTCGCTACGTAATCCACCATCTCTTTTTTTATACAGCAGTCATTCAATCAGACTAAGATTAGTTACCACATATCGCAATGTCAACATCTCGTTCTAAAGATTCTGCACTTTACATGTCTTATAACATTGATGAAGACGTAAATCTCGTGGATTTCATATATTTATTAATTTACATTACTTTTTTTTAACATCTCCACTTCACTTTTTTATTTGTTTTTCTTTTCTTCTTGCAGTTTTTATTCTCCTTTTTCTCTCTCTGTCCTATTTTATTCTTTCTTCATGCTCTCCGCCTTTCATTTCATTTTCTTCCATTAGGGGAGTTGGGTAGTATCGGATATCGGGTAATATTGGACAGTGCGTTTCTTCCATCTACCAACAGATGGTAGTACCTGAATGACATGGTTACATTTCTATATGCGACATCACAGAAACGTAACCATGTTATTTAGGTACTATCATCTGTGGTAGATGAAAGAAATTCACTGTCCGATATTACCCGATGTCCGATACTACCTAACTCTCCCCTATGCTTTTCCTTCTCTATGTACTGATCTTCACACAGAACATTCGCCAGGAAACAGTTTTCGCTCAGATAAATGCCGTGGGCCTTTATTATTACAGATCAAACCTGACTGCCGACGAAATAGTATGTACATTTCCTCTGGATCGAACGTGGAAAAAATTACAGTTTATATAACGACGCTCGCCACTGTCGAGGTTATATCAGCGTCGCCGGTGTGCCGGAATTTTCTCCCGCAGGAGTTCTTTCACATGTCCCTAAATCTAGTGACATGAGCCTGTCGCATTTAAGCACACTTAAATGCCATCGACCTGAGCCGATCGAACCCGCAACCTCGGGCATAGAAGGCCAGCGCTATACCAACTGTGCCACTCAGGGCGACTCGAGCGTGGAAGATTTCTGTTGCGTAATATGGACAGATAACACAGACTGAAGGGCCGTCGATATTAGAGCATTAATATACAGCAGACTTCCATTCAGTGTAATTCAGTTTAGTTCGTGACAATGCAGTATCCATTAGAACAGCGAATCGTCAGTTGTGATGGTTGAAGGTTAAAATGTCCAATGCAAAATGCCCATATACAGAAATGCCCATACATGAAAATGTCCACACTATATTAATGTCCACTCGATTAAATGTCCACTGGAAAAAAAAATGTCAAATTTATTCAATATCCATTAATTTTATTACAGAAATGTCCAATGTAAAAATCTATTCATAATTGAGTAAAATCATAATTTTACTCAACCTTTTCGTCCTGTTCCTCTGGCTATATAGACTATGGTATGAACTTTTAACTTTTATGCTCGACCATGCCGAAATATAAATTATACATGCAAGTAGCATGTTTAAAAGGTCTATTCATTAAAGTTCAGATTTTTTATATATGCATTGAGAAACGTCACGGAGGCTGGAAATCCAATACTGTCGCAGAAGGTTTTTCTGTTACTATAATTTGGTTAATTTAAATAATATTCAAATAATTTCAATTTGTCATCTCGTTTTTTCAATTCTAAATCAATTTGAGGTTATACATTCTCTGCATTACACAAGGTCAATGACATTATTGTTCTGAAAAAATTAATACTTTCGCGTCTGCGCACAGTTCAATTCAAGAGCTATGAACAAGGTCACTTCCGAATTTCTGTCAGATACAAATAAAGCTTCTGAATAATTTCAAGTTAGAAATATGGTCGAGCATAAAAAGTCGTATGAAACTTGCCTATAATGGTTATTAAGATAGAAAAAAAGGTTGCTCTTTTCATAAACAAACATTTAATTACTTCATTATAGCTCGTTTACAAAATGACTACTATGAATAAAATAATTTTTATACTCATTGAGATCCTTACTATGTTTTCTTTTCTCCTTTGGTTGTTTATACGAGGCCTAAAGTTTCAACATTTAGGTATATTTAGTACGATATTCTGAGTTGAAGTTAATCTTTTGCATCTTAAGTCTCTTTCTTGCAGAAAGTCTTGCCAAAATTCCTTCATCTTCAATTTGTCTGGTGACCTTTCCTACAATTCTGGATAGTCCTTCGTGTGGCTTTCCTGCAGTCGTTTCCATTAGTGTCACATTGACCCGCAAAACTTCAACTGCAGCAAGATCTGCCTCATGCAAATGGTGTCTTTGTCCGTCGTTTTAACAACGTTATGTTATCCAGATCTGAATTGCTTATATATCTTGCCATTATGTTAATTAAAATTTGTAACAGAAAACTTTTAATTCATTCATAATGTTCTGCCCATGGGCAGGTCTTTCACTGCAAACCCAGAATTCGCCAGTCTTCCCTATTTTTTGCCTTCCCCTTTCTCCGCGTTTGATCCATATATCTTAATGTCGTCTATCATCTGATATCTTCTTCTGCCACGAACTCTTCTCCCGTTCACCATTTCTTCCAGTGCATCCTTCAGTAGGCAGTTTCTTCTCAACCAGTGACCCAGCCTATTCCTTTTCCTCTTTCTGATTAGTTTCAGTATCATTCTTTCTTCATACACTCTTCCCAACACAGCTCCGTTTCTTACTCTGTCTGTACATTTCACACGCTCCATCCTTCTCCATATCCACATTTCAAATGTTTCTAGTCGCTTCTCTTCACTTCGTCGTAATGTCCATGTTTCTGCTGCATACAATGCTACACTTCATACAAAGCACTTCACTAGTCTCTTCGTTAGTCCTTTCTCCAGAGGTCCGCAGAAGATGCTTCTTTTTCTATTAAAAGCTCCCTTTGCCATTGCTATTCTCCTTTTGACTTCTTGGCAGCAGCTCATGTTATTGTTTATAGTACACCCCAAGTATTTGAAGTTGTCCACTTGCTCTATTGCCTCATTTAGAATTCGCAAGTTTACCTTCTTTACTTTTCTTCCTATGACCATGGTCTTCGTCTTGTTGGCATTTATCTTTATCCCATACTGCTCACAGCTGTCATTTAGCTCCAGTAGCATATCCCTTAGTATCATCTCCTCTTCTGCTAACAATGCCATATCATCAGCAAATCTTACACAGTTTATTCTTCTTCCTCCTACTATCACTCCTCCCATGTTCTGAAAACAGTTCTTCACTAAATCCACCAAATAGATATTGAACATCTTATAAAGGGCAGCCTTGACGTACTCCTCTCCCTATTTCACTTCCTTCTGACATTTCTTCCCTTATCCTGATTTTGACTTGTTGTTTCATATAAAGGTTACTGAACAGCCTCCTTTCTTTCCGATCCAGGCGAATTTTCTTTAGGATCCCCATCAGTTTATTCCTATCCACTCTGTCAAACGACTTTTCTAGGTCCACAAATTAAAAGATGGAAGAAGACAGCAATTGCATGAGGCGGAGAAATTAGTGTTCCGATTTTGCTTAACAACGGCTATATTGCAATAGAAGGCATTGAAAAATTTTGGACTTCCCCCATGAACATTCAGCATTTTCCTCAGTAGACATGTTTGTCCATTAACATTTTTCCTTGGATATTTTTCGTGTGGACATCCTTTCCTCTGGACGTTTTGGATTGGACATTTTAAACTGGAAACCTTACGATATATGCTTATGAAACAATCGTATAAAAAAATTTAGCGATAAATATAGACTAATAATACACAGTGAAAATTGTTTAGATCCCAAAAATTGTAAATGTCAACCTTTGAAAGAAGCCACGTATGTCAAATATCTGGGTATCATTATTGATCAGAATTTAAAATGGCCTCATCACATTACTTATCTTTGTAAGAGGCTTCGTAAAACAATTTATAAATTCGTTAATCTTCGATGCTACTTACCTATTAGAGTTCTACGCAATGTTTATTTGGCCATTATTCAGTCTATCATTCAATATGGTATAATTGTTTGGGGTGGAAGTACAAAAATTAATCTTAGTCCGTTAAATTTACTACAAAAACGAATAATTAAAATTTGTTTGAAGAAACGTTTCGATTATCCAACTAAATTAATTTATTCTGAATTTAATGTATTTAATATTGAACAAATTTATAAGTATACGCTGTTAAAATTTCATCATAAAAATCGTAATAAGTTTGTATTATAGACACACAATTATGACACAAGACGAAATATTAATTCAACATTAGTAGAACCTAAATGTCTCACATCTGCTGGTCTAAAGCATAGCATAAATTTTGGCCCTCAGTTGTACAATGCTTTAACTAAATTACACCCAGAACTTCTAACATGTAACCCATTAACATATAACAAGAAAATTAGAAACGTGTTAATATCTTCAATTTGATTAAATAAATTTATAGTCTATGTGTATGAATTAATCAACCTATATTATATTTGTATTCTATAATTTTGAAATATATATTAGTCCTACTTTTCACGTGCGATATTATTCTTCTCTAGTGTTAATGTTATATTATATAATTCCATTGCCGCTGTAATTATATTTTAGTTCCTATTTTATTTTACTTATTTATTTATATTATTATTTTTTATTTTAATATTATATCTGAACTGCGACCGAGCACGAGCGCTGCTCATTCGGTCTCAAATTTTGTTAATACTACTGCATCTTCCTTTTATATTTGCTTGTATTATTTTATTTGTATTTCTCTTTGTTTGTTTTGTAATTATATTTCTTTATTCTGTATATTTGAATTTAAATAAATAAATAAAATAAATAAATAAATAAAATAAATAAATAAAAGCGTAGTGTGCTATATTTCTGGCGTTCAACAGTCAACCTGATTCTACAGTCCAGAATGTAGAAAAATATTTGAAAGAAATCGGCTGATATTAAATAAAAAGAACGTCCATAAATAGTGTTATAATTTAAGAAATTTATTGAATGACATACAGAGTGTACTATAGTCTAGGACAATCTCCAACTAAATCATGAAGGAAATTAGCTCTACAGGATAAGTATCCGAAACATCATACTGAAAGAAACTAAACTGTTAAAACTGAAGCCTTGAAAGACAACAGTCGTTCATAAACTGAATGGAACAGATAGGCACGGAGATCCACCGTGTGTCTACATTTTTTTCCAAAAATTGTGATCAGAAAAAAAAACTGAATGTCTACATGCCATTTTTTTTTCCAAAAACCTGTTTCCAGGTACACCTAAATGCGTATCAGAAAAAAACGTTGGTGCCTATCATCCTAAGAACATAATACAAAATTTGTCAGTGGTTCCAGAGTTCGAATCTGTACATTGTAATGCATAAGTCAGCATTGAATCAAAATGGTCTCTGTGAAAGAAAATTAACTACTGAAGTATTACAAAATTTGTCAGTGGTTCAGAGTTCGAATCTCGTACATTATTGCAGGACATTCCCCCTGGTTCGGTCAGAATCCACTATTACAAAATTTGTCAGTGGTTGTTCGAATCTCGTACATTATTGTAGGACATTCGCGCTGGCGTCGAGTCAGTTCATTGAATCACTGAATGGTTCTTAAAGACAAAATTACAAAATTTGCGTGGTTCAGAAAAAATTACAGGACATTCCACTGGTTCCAGTCATTTATTATCAAGATGTAAAGACATAACAAAAATTTGTCAATGGTTCAGAGTTAATCTCGTACAATTGCAGGACAGTCTTCGAGTCAATTGAATCACTGAATGGTCTCTGAAAGACATAACTATTACAAAATTTGTCAGTGATTCAAGTTCGAATCTCGTACATTATTGCAGGACATTCCCCTGGCTTCGAGTCAGTTCATTGAATCACTGAATGGTCTCTGTAAAGACATAATTATTACAAAATTTGTCAGTGGTTCAGAGTTCGAATCTCGTACATTATTTCAGGACATTCCCCCTGGCGTCGAGTCAGTTCATTGAATCACTGAATGTCTCTGTAAAGACATAAATTACAAAAATGGTTCAGAGTTCGAATCTCTTACATTATTGCAGGACATTCGATGGTTGTCAGTTATCACTGAATGGTCTCTGTAAATACATAACTATTACAAAATTTGTCAATAATCTCGTACATTATTTGCAGGACACTGGCGTCGAGTCATTCCTTTGAATCACTGAATGGTCTCTGTAAAGACATAACTATTACAAAATTTGTCAGTGGTTCAGAGTTCGAATCTCGTACATTATTGCAGGACATTCCCCTGGCGTCGAGTCAGTTCATTGAATCACTGAATGGTCTCTGTAAAGACATAACTATTACAAAATTTGTCAATGGTTCAGAGTTCGAATCTCGTACATTATTGCAGGACATTCCCCCTGGCTTCGAGTCAGTTCATTGAATCACTGAATGGTCTCTGTAAAGACATAACTATTACAAAATTTGTCAGTGGTTCAGAGTTCGAATCTCGTACATTATTGCAGGACATTCCCCCTGGCGTAGTCAGTTCATTGAATCACTGAATGGTCTCTGTAAAGACATAACTATTACAAAATTTGTCAGTGGTTCAGAGTTCGAATCTCGTACATTATTGCAGGACATTCCCCCTGGCTTCGAGTCAGTTCATTGAATCACTGAATGGTCTCTGTAAAGACATAACTATTACAAAATTTGTCAGTGGTTCAGGGTTCGAATCTCTTACATTATTGCATACATTCGCCCTGGCGTCGAGTCAATTCATTGAATCCTATGTCCAGTAATTCGAAGTAATCGCCACGTTTTCTTATTTTCTCGGCTCATACCTCGTGCAGACGTCCAGCGGACCAGATCTCCTAGTTCTCGTCTTATCTGCAAGATAGTGGATATCAGTGTCTCCGTTTGATACAGCCAACGCTACATCATCAGTGCATGTGTTGTGTTTAAAAATGGTGTTAGTGTAGATCAGTGCAATTTGTGCTTGTGAAGTTCAACAACATCGTCGGCATGGCTGTGTCGTCACCACCACCCACCCGCCAGCAATTAAAGCAGGCTATGCAGATGGTAGCGGACAACTGGCAACGTAAGTACAAGACATGAGATCGATGGTGTCGGTGTGGGATTTCTTTATGTGTCTGTGCTTTGTAAAGAGTTTATTTTGGAATTATTGGTGACTCAGAAAATATCTATTTCAAACTCCATTCAGTTATTTTTTCATTCATAGTTCATTTTCTTTGCAATTTAACCTTTTCTATAATGGGGTTCACGTTAGATTAGCTCCTAAAAACTAATACGACCGTCTTTTCAATGTTGCCAACTTTTACCAGTTATCACTAAAGCAGGTAAAATCACAATGTTATGTACTGAAACAAAAACAATAACAGTAATTTATAGTGGTCAATATAGAGTATCCACCAGCCACTGAACGAATATTGCACACTTTTATCACTGCCAATGTGGCGCTATAAACCAATTTTCAATACTTTTATCACAACCACAATACATTTCAATTCTTATTGTACTATATATAGACCTATGTAGTATTATTACTACATTAACAAATTTAATACATCCCTAAATATACACTGGACGAACTAAATCTAATTATTATGAAAGTCGCCATATTTCCTTTCTCGAATTACGATCCACTTCCACTAGATGGCTACCGGCACGAGAAGCAGGACCGGCAATACATGCAATCGAAATTATACTAAATGTGAGGAATGTTACTACATGTGTAGTATTATGTGTCAGATTAGGTTAGGTTAGGTGTGTGTTGTGTGACTGGTTAGGTTAAGTTAGATTAGGTGTATAGTATTATGAGAGAGGTTAGGTTAGGTTTGATTAGTTGTGTGGTATTATTACTATGGTGGCGAAACTGAAACCCACTGTTACATTAAAGAAATATGGCCGTATTCTTCATTCACTCATGACGATTTTCGTATATAAGTAAGCTTAGAGCTCTCCCAGCGATCACATCAATTTCTACTGATCAATACTATAAATCCGAGGCATTTTCAAGTATTTTATCAAGTTTCTATAATGCCTGGGACATAAGTATATTCACCTTTTATAGTGTAAGAGAGTAAAATTGGATTATATGCGCGAGTAGAAAGTTGAGCATCACTGGTATCTAAATTTAATTTAATTTGTTGCCAGTCGTTTCATAATGACGACTTTTCGATTCTCATTTTAGTATCAAAAAGTCATTGAATTCCGCATCGATAAATTAGCGAGCTTAAAAATATATTTCCATGTCTGAAAGTACTTTCAAGCACGCTAATTAGAAATACTTAAAACTTAAATTTCAACTATTTATTTATTATAAGTGAAACGTGGGGACAATAGAGAAGAAAAAACTGTTTATAATCTCAGAAAGTGGTGTATTAGTGGGTTCAAATAGTAGCTGGTGTAAGTTATGTAATGGATAATTCAAATTGAACTGCGACATTTTTTCAGGATTATTGAATAATAGTTTTGTTCAAATAGGTTTATAAATAAAGTGTAACAAATGTGCTAGGCTGCGAGCGCGAATGTGTAGTAAATGAAGTGTTTAGTCAGTGTATTTAATAATAGGGTGAATTTTTAGGGAAATAGTCAACGAGGGTTAGGGTTCTATATTAAATACGTAAGGTTAAATGTATTACGTTATTTACAAGACGGCAGTATTTAGTTAGTTATGAGAAAAGGAGAATGGAGTTGAATGTTGGAATAGAACAAGAAATGAATATTAAGTGAAAGTGAAAGGAACATGAACAGGCTTCAAGGGTCACATCACGGCTTTGTTAAAATTGTAAATAGTGTAAGTAAGGGAAATGCTGGCCCGAATACAGAAATGTGAAGGGCCAGCAGGACTGAGTATATTGAGAAATATACCATATATATATATATATATATATATATATATATATATATATATTTATTTATTATAAGTATTCACAACAGCAAAAGGTGAATATGACTTATGTCCCAGGCACTATAGGAACTTGATAAAATGCCTGTAAAATGCCTTGGATTCACTGGGAAAGCTGTAAGCCCACCCAACCTATCCTAAATATGTACCTTACATACGAAAATCGTCGCGAGTGAATGAAGAATACGGCAATATTTCTTCAATGTAACACTGGGTTTCAGTGTTGCCAACATAGTAATCAAACCTAACCTGTCACACACCTAACCTAACCTGTAACATAATACTACACACCTGTAGTAACATTCCCCTAGTATAATTTCGTTTGCATGTATTGCCGGCCTTGCTTCTCGTGTGGGTAGCCATCTAATGAAAGTGGATCGTACTTCGAGAAAGGAATTATGGCGACTTTCATAATAATTGCATTTAGTTCGTCCAGTGTATATTTTGTGATATATTAAGTGTGTTAATGTGGTAATAATTGTATATACAGGGTGTATCTAAATTGGTGTCAAATATTTCGGGGACGTGTTCCTAACACCAAAACATTACAAAAAGTTCATATGAACATTGGTCTCAAAATAATTTATTTCAGAGTTACAAGACAAAATTTAATGTTACAAAAATTGCTCGAAGTGGCTTCCTTCTGCTTCAATGTGTCCCCCAAACCTGCGTTACATGCTCTGGCGTACTCTGTTGAAAATTCCTGGAGTGTTTCGTATTTCGTGAAATCCATTTGGATACGCTCTCAGAATATCAACATTAAGTACAGGAGTCGCATAAACCAGGGACTTTAAATGTCCCCAGACGAAGAAATCCATTGGATTCAAATCAGGCAATCGAGCAGGCCATGCAATGAATCCCCTTCGACCAATACATCTTTGGGGAAATCGATCATTAAAAAAATTACGAACTATCAGACTGAAATGAGCTGGAGCAGCATCGTGTTAAAACATATTCGTTGGATGATGTCCAGAAGCACATCATCAATTAAATGATGCAAATCATTTCGATCTGTTCACTCACAGAATACATTTTCTTCTGATTTCTTTGCTCTACAAAATACAAACAAACAAAAAAACCACCAAACAATCAGCGGTCAATGAAGGGACAAATCCTTTAATAACTCCCTAACGAATGGTTTTCGGACCCATGTTCTTATTAACTTTTTTAATTGTTTTGATGTTAAGAACACGTCCCCGAAATATTTGACACCAATTTAGATACACTCTGTATAGTACAATAAAAATTGAAATGTGTTGTGGTTGTGATAAAAATATTGAAAATTGGTTTATAGCTGCCACATTGGCAGCGATAAAAGTGTGCAATATTCGTTCAGTGACTGGTGGACACACTATATTGACCCAGCAAAACAATCACCATAGCATACTACATATCTGAAGGCCGTTAAATCTCTTTTTGTATACGAATATAATACTCTTTCGTCTTAACATCAGAAGTTGCCATTGCGAGAGAACGAATCAACAATTTTATTATCTTTAAAATATTAATACATTAGAGATTCTCGAGCGATTGTCCAAAAAAGTCTTGTATGAAACACGTGGGAAACTAGCGTTTTAAAGCACTTTCCGTGCTGTCCACCCGTCTGGTCGGTGGACAATCTTCTCTTCTGGTGCTTAAAACGCTATCATTTCGCAACATGTTGCATAAATAGCTGTTTAAATTATACAGCTTTCCTTTGTAATGTGTTGTTTTTTGAAGAAGTTATAAAATATGAATGAATGTATAGATTTTTTGATTGCTAATGTGTTGGTTGTCATGGAAAAAGTTTTTAATTCACAGCAGTGGATTAAAAACTTTTAATTATTCAGTGCTGTGACTGAAGCCATTGTTTATATTGCTAAAAACGATGAAATAAAGACCAGTTTAGATACCAGTGATGGATAAATATTGTTTATGATTAATCTAATATGAATATGTATTATGTCTAGCAACATAAAATTCATTGGTTTGAATAAATAATTTAGCATTCATAAGACCTAACCTAAAAACATATTTGTTTGACCACATGAAATGATTAGTACGAAGTCCAAAAACCAAATATCACTATAAAATATATACTTTTATTTAACAGTTATTTATTACTGTATTATTTTTTTAGTAATAATATAAGAGTTAATATTACTAATTACGTTCAAATTAAAAAACACTCGCTAGTAACTTTTGTTTCATGAATGTTGGCAACTTCTTCAAAGGCAAATGGTTCTGTCACATAACAGTTAGAAAGTAAGTGCGAGTTGTAGTATTTGTCAGTACCGAAATTCGAAACAAAGTTGGCGAAAGAAAATTCAACCTGACAACTATAAAATCACTATAATCCACTAGCATGTAGTAATAGGGGGTTGGGGGAATTGTTAGGTTTCACCCTTAGAGTATAAAGTAAGGAGATCCAGATTGCAAGTGTAGCTTTCATTAAACATTTTCCTAGCTTTGTAAATTCCTGTTCATCTAAGCAATTGCAATTGTTTTCGATATTGTCTCAAGACTTTCTTTCATTATTAAGTAATTTTCTTGGCTTCATTTATTCCTTCTTACATAAAAGTTTAAACACCAAATTTTTACAAAATTTTCACTTTCTTGATAGATTATTTTTGTAACTTTACAAATTCATACTTACTCGAAAAATATTTTCTCAACGTTTCCAAGTCTTTAGTATTAACTGATTTTATTTAAACAGAAAATAACTTATCCAAAATGTTTTAAGTTCTTTCATTAATAGCTCATTTTCTTAATCTTATAAGTTCCTCTCTACAGAGAAAATATTTTCCTTAATTTTTCTTAATTTCTAATAAATCCCTGGTAATTTATAAAATATTTGTCTAAACCTTTCCTAATTTTTAACAAGTAAGTTTGTATCCTTATAAACGCAAGTTTATTCAGCAAATACAGCGTTCACGTTTGTCTTAGGTTTTTCTTCCATTGGTAACTCATTTCCCTAGTCTTTAAACTCCTCATTAAACAAAAATAATTTTATTAAAATTACCATTTTAAAACTCTTTGCTATATTAAAATTTCGTTACTTTTCTTTTATAAATCTGTTACTGCTCAGAATATAGCCTTTTCAGCATTCTTGAAGCGTTCATTTCATTTATAATTCAATGGGACAGTCTACACTGTCACTCTCCCCTGAATTCATAATACAAACTAACATTCCTTAATTTAATTATTAGTTGAAAATATTGTAAGAAAGGCATTAAAATATACTCAAACATATATATGTGTTAAACATCTGTGTCACTGTATTTTATATCCACTTATGTACTTTATATAATATTTTATTTTCTTGTATGTAGAACTTCGGGGGTGCAGGTATAAGAGGTAACAGCTACTGTTCTGTTACTGACGGACTCAGGGCAAGTAGAAGGGGAAAGAAATGCCTTCGCTTCCTCTCAACTTGTATGAAATGTCGTTTAATTCCTTTTCCTCTTTCTGATCAGTTTCAGCATCATTCTTTCTTCACCCACTCCTTCCAACACAGCTTCATTTCTTATTCTGTCTGTCCACTTCACACGTTCCATTCTTCTCCAGATCCACATTTCAAATGCTTCTATTCGCTTCTCTTCACTTCGTCGTAATATCCATGTTTCTGCCTCATACAATGCCACACCCCATACAAAACACTTCTCTTCCTTAGTTCTTTCTCCAGAGGTCCGCAGAAAATGCTCCTTTTTCTATTACCCTAAAAGCTTCTTGACCATTGCTATCCTCCTTTTGACTTGTCTTAATCTGAAATTCCTGTTCGTACGGTAAATATATTCAATTATTTTTCCTAGGTCTTCCTTCATTTAATATAATTTCCATAGCACTATAAATCCATGATTAATCACGAAATGTTTTCAGTACATTCTTAAAATTTTTCTTTCAATAAATTAATAACTTGTATTATCTTAGTCACGAATCTTTTGTTTCCTGGATAAGTTCAATTATTCATAAGACTGAGGAAATATAAGTACATTTTTCTGCACATATTGTTAATTACTACAATTTTTAAATTTATAGTTAAATTTTTTGCAATCTCTCCGACAATACCTTGATTGCACTCTTGTAACTTGTATATATTTTTCTAAATTATAGACATCAGCTCAAAGAATTTGAGTGACCACAAGGGTCCTGAATACAATAAACATGTACAATATAATGTGATGTGATAACTAATTCTCTTGTCTGCATCTGTGCGAAGTTTTGACAAATTCTAAGAAGTTCCTAAATCCTTCATAACAATCTCACATAACTGAAGTCACAGTTAAGCAAACATGTTTAATCTTCTCTCCAAAAGCTGTTAAATTTTCCTTTTGCTCCTCACTACTTAACACTCTCTCTCTCTCTCTGCTAACTTTTAAGTACTCATACACTACCGGCAGTATAAATATTATTGATATACTCATGGCGGGTTGCAAGAACGCATTTATTCCTTCGTTAGACGCTAATGGACCAATAAGTTCGAAAACGCGTTGTAAGGAACATCTTTAGTGTTATTAGTCCGTTAAAGGATTCACTAACTTAGAGATCTGATTTCCCTCCTATAACCAAATAATATTTATTCCTCCGTTAGACAGTCATCTTACGTACATTTTGTGTATTAGCGAATAGCTTAATATATTTTATGCCTCGACCATGCCGAAATGTAGTAATTATACACCTGGTAGCAGCCCTTTAATGGACCTCATTAAAGTACACCTATTCATTAAAGTTCAGGTGTTCCACCAATCAGAAAATACCATTCTAGCAATATGAAAGCGCAACTATCGATTATTCTCGGATATGCAATCGAAAGACAACTAGCGCGAGACATTTGCTTCTCGGAAAAAATCAATACTTTCGCGTCTGCGCACATCTCACAATTTACGAGGTATTGCACAAGGTCAGTTCCGCTCCTCAGTCAGATAGGAATAATATGAATACTTATGAATAATTTCAAGTTAGAAATATGGTCGCGCATGAAAAGTCGTATGAAACTTGACTATAATGGTAATTAAGACGCTCGTATGGAAATTATGAAACTAGCTTGCGCTCGTTTCATGAACATACTCGCTTTTTAATTACTACCATTATAGGCTCATTGCATAATGTACTATTCATTCATCATAATGTTATCTGTGTGAGATTCAGGCATGCGATATTTTGTATAATAGGCCTATGTACACGATATTAAAATAATATTGCATATCAATGGCTAAAAAGTGATACAGTATCTCGTATCTGTAAATTTGCAGGTAAATAAAAAAATTCGAAATTATTTTCTCAAAATAGACAAACTTCTTATATATGTTTCTGCTTTGCAAGATCTTCTATTTGAGAACAAAATAATAGCACACTGTCCCATTTTATGAACATAATAATAATGTAATTAATCTAAATAATAATAATAAATAATAATAATAATAATAATAATAATAATAATGTAGTTAAACTAAATTCCCATTTTTGTAGAAAGATCGTTAACTATTCAATCGCCTAAACGAATGAATTAGTGAGAATACCTTTTTGCAAGTTTCTGGAACTTGAATGTTCCATTTAAATTTTTATTCATATATCTATATATGTAATTTGAACTGGTAATGGAAATTACGGGAAAACGCTGAACGGATTTTAATAAATGGCCCCTCATTTTGAAGCTTGGAACCCAAAGTTTTTCGGAAAAATAGTAGTCTTCAGTGAAATGTCAATTTTCCTACATAATTTTCCTATTTTCCAAAATCCATCTGTTGTCAGTTTTGAGAACTAGCTAATTGCATTGACGGCCGACTTGATGTTCCCTTCGCTTTAGCGAAGCGAGCCTCAAGTCGGCCGTGTTGCATTTCATAATAAAACAAAACACACACTACAGTAAACAATATTACACGAAGGCCATGATCTGCAAGAATGTTGACATATTTAGAGCTTAAATTAAATTGGTTATTAAAAACTTAACTTACTAAAAATAATTTACAGGTTCGATTCTGTGGTGTGTAATTTTCTAGGTACAGCTGTGTATTGGATATTAAAAACTACAAAACTTGAGGTGGTTCGATGACATTATTACCATTAGAAATGAAATATTATTGTAGTTAATGCCAGGATGCGACTATTTTTCATTAATTATACATATTAATGCTATATTGATGATATGAAAGTGAAACGTTTTGGGGTTATATAAGTAGATGTAGAGAATAACTAAAATTAGATTTTGATTTCTATATTTTACTGAGTGGCGGCTATATAGTATATATATATAGTATATGTTACTGAAAGCTATAAAACTTACGTAAGATAATAATATTATTAAAATCAAATATTTTTATAGTTATTAATCAAGAGGGGTTGGGTCTTTTTCATACATTTAATGACGGTGTGGTGTAGATATTTATATGCGTGGTTCTCTTCAGTATTGGCTCGAGAGAGAGTATCTTTCATTATTATGGAAACAAATAACTTTCAGAATGTCTGGTATTCTTCATTGAAAATAAATCTGAAAAATGTTTATTTGAACGTCTAATGAACTTAGTTTGCAGCATTTGCTGCACAAGCCACTAGTATACATATATACCTAAGTTCTTTAGTGATTCACTGAACGGAATTTCGATGCCGTTCATTTTAATTGGAGGCAGATTTGGTATATTTATAGTGCTTAACAAACGTGAATGACCCACAATTACTGACTGTGACTTTTCTTAAGTCAGAATTTCCGTGTCCATGTCCAAATTGAGTCGAGATCAATAGAATAGGGAAGAATAAGAAGCATAAAAATAAGTACCAGGACCTGTAAGTTATACTTGAAAGAGTGTAATAAGGGACAGCATGCGAAAGAGAGACATGGAAGATGGAAGCCACCGGCGTAGCTCAGACGGTAGCGCGTTTTCCTGCTGATTAGGAGTTACGCTCGGGAGTGGGTTCGATTCCCGCTTGGGCTGATTACTTGGTTGGGTTCTTCCGAGATTTTCTCCAACCGCAAGGCGGATGCCAGGTAATCCATAGCGAACAACGTATTCCGAATCTCACCGGACCGGTTTACAACAATGACGTCACGCTGCAGCGAAATAGGAACAAAACTACTGGAAGGATCGATGGCTGTCATGGCGACTGTATAAGTTGTTGTCTGTGCTACGCTAGCAAAATTTTGCGAAATTTCCGTACTGCCATCTCGTTCAAAGAAGACATAGCATAAACAATTTATTCCTTGAACCGGTAGTAATAACTGGTCCGTTGACATGTTCGCTCATAAGCCATTAACATATTGTTTTTACATTGTGCTCATTACAAACAATACAGCAGAACACACCGCCATGACACAACAGTGCACGATGTCATTCGTCTGCTAATTCCCGCCCTATACAAGAACCAATCAGATTCACTGATGGAGACTGCCACCACCTCTGCAAGCTGATGGCACCGTTGCGACACCGGTGGAGCATCAGTGACGCCATCGGTGAAATTCGGAACACCGTGATGCCATCAGATTGCTCAGCGCTGAGATTCGGAATACGCTCGAATCCTCGGCCTCATCTCGCCAAATACCAATTCCATCGATGCTAAATAACACAGTAGTTGATAAAGCGTCGTTAAATAACCAAGTAGAAAAATGGTGTTTCTGGATCTCAACCTCCAGAGAAAGAATATTTATGTTTTGGTTGAGGAAACCTGCAGAGAACATAGAAATATACGTACAAAAAAAGTAAAAGCAGTGGGAACAAGAAGCAATAGGGACGGTGTAAGAAAGAAGCCTCGCTCATTCCTAACATACTCTGTAATTCACTGTTTCGCGTGCTTCCGCACGCGTCACTTGTTTTTCAGCACTCGCACGCGTGAGATTCTTCATGTCCGGCGGGTCATATGTATAAAGTGGGGCGATGACATCAGGAGGCTTGTACATTGAAGCAAAGTGTTGTGTAACCGATATCCACCCTGCAGCTTGCGGCTCGGGTTTCCTCCTTGTAACGCCTCGTGTTCCAGACAACGCTAGTAGCAAGCGTAGATCATGTCTCATTAACAGGCAGTTAGTTTTCATTACATTTTTTAACGAAAATTAAACATCTTATTACTCTTATTGTTTGCGTAACTAGGCTTGATAAAAAAATTGATAGATGATTTTTAAATCCCATTGATTGCATGATTAGGCTACGTATTTACTTTTGGGGGGAGGTTATAATTTTATTAAATTTATATCATATTTAATTTCAATGAGAAAATTATTAGGATTAAAGATTATTTCTTGATGCTGTGTTATAACTAGACTTCGTGGAATTGCCACGAGAATCGTAAGGTTTACTACGCACGCGGTATAGACTGTATGAGAAGGGAGCTTGCAACGGATGGAGTATGCCTCTGATGTAAACACTGAGCAGTATACTGCCGTTACAATAAAACCTGTATCCTGCATTCAAGAAATATAATGAATGATCATTGAAGTAGGAAATGTCTAAACATGTAAATACACAATTATTTTATAGTGAGATATATTAACTCTTAAAATTTAATGTAAGATACTCACATCATCCTTGAATATGTGCATTGCAGTGAAGAGTTACGTACATTTTTAGCAACTGCAAAGTAACCTCCTCAGATGGTCACTTAAACAGTTTTTATTTTGGGAAAATGTACGTTCAACATCACACGATGTAATACGTACATATTTGAAGAACGGGAAGTCACTATATTTTAGTACATCAACTTCAGTTGTCTTGTCGTGACCTGATGGTACATCATTTATAATAGGAAGTTGTGAATAGGCAGAATTTTAGCAATAATGTTCCTCAACTTACCCACTTCACGTTTTCTGAAATCAGTGAATTGTTATTTTGAATAACGGTTTGTGATACTTTATCCACTATATTAAGGGCTTCTGAGAGTTGTAGTTCAGACGATTCTAACAGGATGATGCTTTTGGACACGATTTTAAAATTAGAATCAATGAACGGAATATCTTCTAATAGATGTTCAGAAGGCAATGATTTTACAGCTGTAACAGCGGAACTGTCTGCTATCCAATGCATCAATTACCTCCATTATTTTGCCGTAATGTTCTGCATAAAAATTAACAGCATCCAACCACGTTTCCCAACGGGTCAAGACTGGTTGCGGGGGTAAGGGTATTCCAGGGGCAATTGTTTGGAACAGCAACACTCCCATTGTAGTATGTTTGATTGAATTCTTGTCTGCACTGAACAAATGTTAAGCTTTGACAATTTCAACCACAGTAATGCAAAAACAAGTGCTTACATAGGTATACATTAACTATAGCTGCTCTATCTATTTGGACCGGTCACAACTCTTAACATGAACTGCTTATACTACGAGATCGGGCGGTAGCTCACCTCCTCTATACTACCGTACATCGGCAACCTGATTGCATGATACGTGTGGCAATTCAACTAAGTCTAGTTATAACTAGAGGGTGGAACCGGGATACTTTAGCAATCAATGTACGCAAGCATTAACTATAGATTTTACACACTCGGTACTGGGCACACACTGCGGACATAAACAAAGGTAGTACAGTCTGGTTATGATTGAAAATAAAGTACATGAATATATACCTTATACATGCAAGGTTCCGTCTTCTTCGGTGTCGTTGCCGACATTACAATGAACAACAAAATACATCCGAAGATTTGCAAACTGAAACGTCCTGCGGCGATCACTCAAAAAGTATTTATATTTTGAGAACGACCGTTCAACATCACAGGATGTCAATGGTGAATGCAAATAATACGACTGGTGTTACGACATTGCACTTGTACACGTTACCAAATACAGTAGAGCGTCTCGTTTAGGCACAGTAAAAATGTAAACAAAGTGGAGGTAACGTGTGGGAGATGACGAACCGTATGATAAACACGAGGGATGCACAAGGTTTTAGTTACAACATTTATGACGGAGCATTAATTCAAATTATATTTTCCAAAAACTCACAAAACAAAAGAACACAAATTGCATAACTTTATCATACACACATTTTAACAAACAAGCAATTGTAATGTTGAAATAATTCAATATAACAAATCAAATTTTTCTACTTATATGATGTTTCTTTCAAGCAGCATTTTTTACGGTTAAAAATTTCATTCCCTGTATGACTAACATAATATCACGGTTTTCTGTGGCCAAATTAACAAAGCTACAGTATACGAGTTGGTCTGAAGTGACAACACTATTTCCTAAACATAATAATTATCCCTTCCCAAAGTTCAATTTATTCAGGTACAGTACATAAGACGATGATATTATGTGGACTGTGTATAGATATTTATTGCATGAATTATCTAGTTTTACCCTTCATGATGTGTATGAATATTGTTCTTTAATTTCATGTGATAATTTCCATGGCCTCGTGAAAGTCGATGTTGAATACAACAGACAATAATAAAAAACAATTGACTATGGAAGATTGCATTTTAATATTATACATGAATGTTTTATCGTATTTACTTCTATTTTTATTTTTTAATTAATTTAACGTCCATTTGCACAATTTTAACGTAGCTTATGTTTTTCTCCTGGTTATGAAGGTTAACTGTGCAAAGTTTGGCACATATCGGTCAAAACGTGTAGATTTGTATAGAGAAAACACACACACACACACACACACACATATATATATATATATATATATATATATATATATATATACCCACATTCACTTTTATATACTAAGATACTTTACTCGTTGAGCAACAGGTCTAAGGTCTATCTCCAGTTTTTTTACGATTACGTGAAGAAAGAATCTGAAAAATGAAATGAAATAGAAAATGATGTATGAAGTCAAAGACAATAGTATGCAAACAATATTTTGTATGTATGTATGTATGTATGTATGTATGTATGTATGTATGTATGTATGTATGTATGTATGTATGTATGTATGTATGTATGTATGTATGTATGTATGTATGTATGTATGTGTGTATGTATTCACACTGCAGTGGGTATATACCCGGTGGCAGTGGTAACTAATTACACTCAATAATGACAATAATAAACTTATTAATTGAAATACAATTAATAATAATACTAATAATTAATACTAACAATAATTAATAATAGTAATAATAATAATAATAATAATAATAACAACAACAACAGGGAATATACTAAATTAAATGAAACGATCACTTAAAATAACATTTGAAATAAATCTAATTTGTATCTTAAAACTAAGATCGAACTAAAACCCACGAGTATGATATGTTCATGTCTGCACAAGTATCTTTCAAATTACGCTCATTTCGCTGTCAACTCACTCACTGCAATGGAACTACGACACATTTCACTGATTCTATCCTGATTTCACTAACATTTCAAAAACATTTCACTGTTCAAATACTTTGCACTGCCACTATAAACTATAAAGCTTCCCTGACAGGAACACGTTTCACTTACACAACACACTTCACTGACACGACATACTTCTTCACTGATACAACACACTTCACTGACACAGCATAATTCTTCACTGACACAACATAATTCTTCACTGATACAACACTTCAATAACAACATATCATTTACACCCATTAAATACTGTGTATAATTACCGTCTATTAGTAAGGTCCTTAAGCCTCTTTTTAAATACATTTATAAAAATGACAAAATATAAGACCACGTAGGGACACTGCTGTCGCCTTCTTGCATCTTGATTAATATTAAATGAATCGGCAAAGGAGTTTGTACAACTGTAGGTTTCATCTGAAGTTTGTTTCTATTAGGCCTAATAATTTCTATTAAGTCTCATTGAAAATCATCAACTCATATTCTGTTGATTTGTTCAAGTTTAAGCCGTATCAGACATCGATACCTCGAGAAACACATGTTGGCGCCCTCCTGAAGGAATTCAGGAAATCAAACCCAAAAGCATAATGAAGTTGATCTGAGTGGCTTTCTAGATGCGGAGGCATTTGTGCCTACGCGATTTAGTGGATGCGTATGTCTTTAACTAGGAAGAATAACAATCCTCATTTAAAAATCTGGAATGGAAAATCAAATTTAGGACGCTCGCCACAAAAAAAATGGCTAAATATCTAAATCCTACCTAATGCATATGTAACAATGTTTGGCGGCGACTGTACCTTCATTCTTCTCGAAAAAAATTTGTTCAAGAACTCTACTCTGTCCCTCGAATTATGAGAGATTTTCACAACTGGTGTGCTAGAAATCGGCTCGTAATAAAATACTTCCAAAACTAAATTCAAATTCTTCAAGTTCAGTGTCCTAAGTTTACAGACGAGTAGCACAATATTTAATTTAATAATATGTCAATGGAGAAAGTCTCAGTCTGACAGTCAGTTTCTTTTTGAATTATAAATATCACGTGCACCATCTCCCAACTGAGATGTCAAGTTCCGCTGATCTCATTTATAAATTATCACAGTACTGCTGCAAGAAAAGACTCTTGTCTTGCTATTATGGCTATATCCTCCTGAATCCTGAGAGTAATACCATTCTATACTATACAGGATGTTTTAGAAATACTTTGACAAACCTTGGGCATGTTCCTCACACTAAAACAAGAAAAAAAGTTCATATAAACATATGTCCGAAAATCCTTAGTTTTTGAGTTATTAATGAAAGAACATAATGAAACATCTGTTAGATATTGTCAGCTTGGTAACAAGTGTTGCAACTTTAATCAATTCAGAAACTCATAACAAATGTTGAAATGACAAATGACTGTAGTAAACAAGTCTCCTTGGCAACACATAGCCATCTAGGATACAATGGGTGTATCATCAGACTTGTATCGATAACATCGTTCGATTATTATCTAACAAAATGAATTATTATCGGTTACAAACTTAAGTTAAGTTGTTGAATTGTACCTCGAAATGTAAACTTTCTACATGCACAACGGTTTTCGGCTCCATAAACAAATATGATTTTTGTTCTCTCTTGAAGTGTATACATCATTTTACAATAATTTAGTACACGAACACAACTAATACAAGAAATGTTCAATGGTATTTGTAACTTCAGCTCTAATCAATAGTAATAATCAGGGAACGGATTTATATGGACTAAAAATATATGAAATATGTAAATATATATGTAGTTATTTTTACCAAAATATGGAATTAAATATGGATTTTTACCAAAATATGGAATTAAATATGGACTTAAAATTATAACAAAATGACTATGTACGTTAAATATTGGTACATTTTAATCAAACTAAACAAAAATATAATGGACGTACCTTATCTTCCAATGTAGTTTCAACAAAACACAATTTTTATTGTCTGTTACCATAACAATAGGTTACAAACATTTCTTTCAAGTGCTGAAAAGTGAATCTTCTTCTATTGTCTCTGAGGATAGATTTATACTGACTAAAAGAGCGTTCGACGTCACAAGAAGTAACTGGTACATAATTCAATTTCACAATGTCTGCTGGGGATAAGTCCAAGTTAATCTTCACTGTTGATTCACCACTCATCACAGCAACAACCTTTTGTAGTTCTTCATATCCAGGGTTTTTGAAAGTACAGTGTCCACCTTAGCTCTTACTGCATCTGCAACTTTACCTCTACCACGATTCAGTTGTTCCACAGTACTATTTATAATTTCAAAACTTTCAGATAGTGAAAGGTGCCTATTTTGGAGACTTTGAGCGTTTTTATGATGCATGAAAATGTATGCTGAATGTGAGCTAAGTCATTCTTCACACTTATGTCACAGGTAACTGTTTTCGCAGTATCAATTGAGACTGCATCTTCAGAGTCCAATGCAAGGAGAACATTGTTAATAGAGTCTATATGTTCGGCATAATATTCAACTGCTTCTAGCCATGTACCCCATCTAGTTAAAATTGGCTTTGGTGGCAATGGAATTTCAGGGTACATTTCTTTCAACACGTTAACTCTACTGGGAGCTTTGAGAAATACTTTTTCACTGATGAAATCAACAAATCTACTTTAGGAAATTGTCTCTGACCACTTCTGCCACACAAGTAAAATGAGTCAATTTAGGATATACAACAGATAATGCTTGTCCAGCTTTGACCATATAAGGGGCAGCATCGCTAATAAAGAATAACACATTATCGTACATAATACCCTTTGGCCACAGGATACCCATAGCTTCGTTGAACAGTTTAACTATAGTTTTGTTATTGCACTTTTCTAGAACATCACAATGTAAAAGAATTCGTTCAGAATATTGTTCACTTAACAAACCGATAACTACATTACCAACAAGTCTACCTTCTTTGTCGGGAGTCTCATCAATGGAAACCCAAATTGAACTATCTTTAATTTCATCTCTTATCTTCTGTATTGTCTCATCGTAGATGGATGGAGCATACGTCTTCCTAAGTGTTGACTCATCCGGGATTGTATGTTGAGTATATTTTTCAAGGAATTCCCTGAAGACCTTATTCTTTAGTTTGTAGAGAGGAATATCAGCAGAGATGAGAGAACGGCACAGGTCGATGTTAAACTCAGATCTTACATTCGATGTTGTTGGTTGTGTTAAAAACAATTGTCTCTGCTTGGAATTTAGTTGTTTGTTGGCCTGATGTTTACTAGTTGTAATGTGTTGTTGCACCAGGAACTTTTGTGTAGATGATACTGCACACTGACACAAATTACAAAATAATATTTTATTGTCAGTTGATAAACCATCTTCTTTAAATTCTGAAATGTAACTTGTTAGTTTTGATTTTAAATTGACTGAATGACGTACTTTTGGCATATTTACCGTCTTTATAGTATGATTTACAAAACTGAACCTATGTGTACTCTGACTGGCATTTAACTGTTGAGCTGCACAACTGAAGTCTGTTAAAAATTTTAAATTAAATTAATACAGTTTTGTAACTTACTTTCCCATTGTTGATAGGACTGCTAATTTTCAAATAACTCTGATGTTAAAGGGATTACTGAACATGTGTTTAAATCTCTATTGTTGAAATGTATTTTTAAAAGTTAATGGAATTTTGTTTTGTTTTATTGTTAAACCTAATATAATATGGACTGTTTTATATGAAATATGGAAAATATATGGAAATTAACGAAAATATGTACTAAACTCTAAAATATGGAAAAATATGGAAAATAAAAGTAGGATTTTTCAACCCTACACATTGTGAAACATAAAGATAATGCAAAATATAAATTATATTAGCTTTATAAGTAAATATGTATTTACATATAAATCCTTTCCCTGGTAATAATAGTCGAGGTTGGCAGGCAACGATATAAAACAAAAGATGTGAAATAAATTAATGAGGTGTATAAACAATTGAATGTCCCGCGCCGTGGCGTAGTGGTCCAAGGCATCCTGCCTAGGACTCGCGTTACGGAATGCACGCTGGTTGGAGTCCTCATGGGGGAAGAAATTTTCTCATGAAATTTCGGCCAGTGTATGGGACCGGTGCTCACCCAGCATCGTGATGCACTTAGGTAGCTACGATAGGTAGCGAAATTCGGTTGCGAAAGCCAGCCATAACTGCTGGGGAGATCATCGTGCTAACCACACGATACCTCCATTCTGGTTGGATGATCGTCCACCTCTGCTTCGGCATGTGGGCGTGAGGCCAGCAGCCGGCTGGTCGCTCTAGGCCCTTGACGGGCTGTAGCGCCACGAATTATTGTTGTTATTGTTGTTATTATTATTATTATTATTACTATTACTATTTTTATTATATTATATTATATTACATTATTATAAACAATTGAATGCTCTTTCATATTTAAGTATAAAAATATAGGGTTGCCTTTTGAAATTTCTGAAGGGGATGGCTGGGGGTGAGGAGTGAAATCTAAATTGAAATTAAACCTGGTTTCAGACTTCCCCCTCAATATCTATATTGACGTGTTTTTTTTTTTGTTTAAATTTAATTCAATTTAAATAATTAGTTATTTAGACTGGGAAGTTTGAAATGAAAGCCCTGTATATTTAACTAATAGTGAAAATAGTTGAAGCTATACGTCACTTTTATAGTATTCATTATATTATATTTGTCCTAGGTCACCTGAAAATGAAGCTTTCTTCCAAAACGAGACTTGGTAGACTATATATTCAACCAGCAGTGAAAATAGTCGAAACTGTACGTCGCTTTTATAGTATTCATTATACAGGGACATCATTTTATTTTTACTTGCATTTTTATTGTACCTGCATTTCTGAATGTACTTCACTCTCACCCCTTCACTAATGTCCTTGCTCCCGTCAGACACACAAACTTACGGCCGCTGTTGCATTCGAAGTCTTCAAGCAGTGAAGTAAACACTGCAGTGTATAGTGTGTTTCATAAATATGATTGCGTTTTCTATAGAAGAAAGAACCTATATTAATAATATTGTACTAAAAATTATATTCAAGAAACGATCAATTCAATTTCAGAGAATATGCTTCAAAATGTTTTTAATAATATGCGTACTGAATTGAAGCCTGCATTGTAATGAACGGCAACCATTTTCAGCAACTTGTTTAAAAATTCAGATTAGCTTATTTTGAATTGAGGTGGCTAGAAGCAAAGGAATGCTAGTGACATTTGTAATAACATGAGTTAAGTGCATCCAGTGTAAGCAAAAGTATCTAAAATTTTAGTGGCAAAGGGATATTTTAATCGCATCACACATTAAAATTTATTTAAAAATTTCACCGGTTTTACGAAAGCTTAAATATTTAAACCCCACTCTCTCAAAAGTAACTTAAGTGCACTTACAGCCCTTTACTTATGACCCCCTCAATTTAAATGCACTCTCTATATTGTATGTTAACACCAATAATTAATATGCTAAGTAAAGTAGACATTACATAACGAACATAGCCGCCTGAAAAATTGAGTTTTTTGAAAAAAAAAAATGTTACTACTCTACTGTATTTTGACAAATTCCGTAAAAGTGATGATCAAACTGAAAATCGTAATATCGTATTTCCCTACAACATAAATGGATACACTACTTTTCTCTCCTCCTATACCTAGTAAAATGATTTGTTTACATATTGCACTAGTAACATCAAACTCCTGTAATGGAAGGGGGCAACAGTGTTTCCGAGTATAGCCAGGTTAATGTTAAAAATGTTGGTAAAAATAAAGTGATGTCCCTGTATTATATTTGTCCTCGACCACCTGAAAATGAACCTTCCTCCAAAACGTGACTTATTATAGACCCGTTCAACTAGCAGTGAAAATAATCGAAGCTATATATCGCTTTTATGGCATTAATTATATTACAATTTTGTCCTCGGTCACCTAAAAGTGAACCTTTGTGCAAAACATGACATATTATATAGCCTATTCAACTAGCAGTGAAAATGAACCTTTATATGAAGATATACGTTGCTTTTATAGTATTCACTTCCGTCCAGCCTCACCTTTTTATTTCGAAGACTCCACGAAAATGTGAACTAATGTCTTGGAGTTTAAATCAGTGCATTAAAAACCACCAACTAACTTGATTCATGAACTAGTTGCGCTTACAGAACGCGTGTCAGTGTACTGACCGAAAGGGTTAAATGTAGGAAAAAGAACAAAAAATAAGATAAACATATGCACATTACATTACAGAAAAACAGCGCGTCTGATGTTTATACAAAAAGTTAACCTTATCACACTCTACAATCGCAGTGACCTCTGTGTTGCTACATGAATTCTTTATGAACAGCAGCGCAGGAAGCAAGCTGTATTAAATCATAATACTTTTTTAAATTATTGATGCAGACTTCAAGTTCGCAGAATTTATAAAAGATCCATGCCATTCTAAGAAAACGAGAAATTCCAAGGTATGAGGCACTGAAGTCGCAATGAAGCTATGCAAGCGATCGAATCCATTGAAAGGCATGGATGTTTGTCTCGTTTGCCAATGTGAAGTTCACTGTTTTCTTAAATGGAGGAAAACATCACAACGTGTGCTCATATGTTATATCTTCGTTTGTTAAAATGAAATCTTAGAATAACGCACCTAAAGCCATTACAGGTGCGCCAATTCCTCTCAGTTGGATTCATTATTTATCTGGCGTTGCCGTTACAAAGGCGTGTTTTTCCTTCCGTTTTAATTGTTTCAGGGTATTACGAATTTGAATATAAAATTAATCATAGTTATAAATTTACATCGATCAGAACGATATGGAACAAATTAATTATAGTAAACGAAATTTCACACCATATTGATTCATTGCAGAACGGTCTCGTGACAGCTACAGCAGACAGGCAATCATGAAACTCTGTGCAGAGGACATTTATTTGTAATAATTAGTAGATAACGCCAATGTTTATATTTCTTTCAATAACAAAGATATATTAATTAATTTTACTTGAGAAGGATTTTCACATTTCCACTATTTATTACTTTTATAGAATATTAAGATGCTGATACACTTCTAAAAGAGTAGAACTAATTAATCTCGATTTGAAAAATTAAAAAACAAAATGGGCCATGAGTAAACGGCGAAAGAGATATAAAAGTTCCCCGTACACACAGATACAAAGAAAGACAGACAGATAGGAAGCACATACAAAGATAGACATTTAACAAAACTTCAAGAATAAATAGAGCATATATAACGGTAGGGAGACAAGACAGATACAAGAGTAGAGAGAAAAGGCAGATATAAAGGAAGAGAGACAAGGCAGATAAAGGGGTATAGAGACAATGTGAATACAGGAATAGAGTGACATGACAGATACAAGGATAGAGAGACAAGGGAGATACAGGAACTGAGACGAGACAGAAACAGGGACAGAGAGGCGAGACAGAAACAGGAACAGAGAGGCGAGACAGACACAGGGACAGAGAGACGAGACAGGCACAGGGACAGAGACGAGACAGGCACAGGGACAGAGACGAGACAGGCACAGGGACAGAGAGGCGAGACAGACACAGGGACAGAGAGACGAGACAGACACAGGGACAGAGAGACGAGACAGACACGGGGACAGAGAGACGAGACAGGCACGGGGACAGAGAGACGAGACAGGCACAGGGACAGAGAGACGAGACAGGCACAGGGACAGAGAGACGAGACAGGCACGGGGACAGAGAGACGAGACAGACACAGGGACAGAGAGACGAGACAGACACGGGGACAGAGAGACGAGACAGACACGGGGACAGAGAGACGAGACAGGCACGGGGACAGAGAGACGAGACAGGCACAGGGACAGAGAGACGAGACAGACACGGGGGCAGAGAGACGAGACAGGCACAGGGACAGAGAGACGAGGCAGACACGGGGGCAGAGAGACGAGACAGACACGGGGGCAGAGAGACGATACAGACACGGGAACAGAGAGACGAGGCAGACACGGGGACAGAGAGACGAGGCAGACACGGGGACAGAGAGACGAGGCAGACACGGGGACAGAGAGACGAGGCAGACACGGGGACAGAGAGACGAGGCAGACACGGGGACAGAGAGACGAGGCAGACACGGGGACAGAGAGACTAGGCAGACATGGGGACAGAGAGACGAGACAGATACGGGGGCAGAGAGACGAGGCAGACACGGGGACAGAGAGACGAGGCAGACACGGGGACAGAGAGACGAGGCAGACACGGGGACAGAGAGACGAGGCAGACACGGGGACAGAGAGACGAGGCAGACACGGGGACAGAGAGACGAGGCAGACACGGGGACAGAGAGACGAGGCAGACACGGGGACAGAGAGACTAGGCAGACACGGGGACAGAGAGACGAGACAGATACGGGGGCAGAGAGACGAGACAGACACGGGGACAGAGAGACGAGGTAGACACGGGGACAGAGAGAAGAGGCAGACACGGGGACAGAGAGACGAGGCAGACACAGGGACAGAGAGACGGACATAATTAGACAAGGAGACAATGTAGGTACAAGGAGAGAGAGAGATAAAATACATACTTAAAGTACAAGAATTTAAGACACAGGACAGAGAGAGCCAGATGTGTCGATGTATTCGTAGGTGATAATGCGTTTTCACGTGATTAGCATGAGGGAATTCCACAGCTTAAAATAGTAGAAGTCGAAGAACACACTCAGTCTCCAGTAAACTAAAATAGAATCTCTACTTTATTTGCTGGGAATTGAATTATTCTAGTCTCTTGCATTAGTAGCCAAAAACGCCACCACAATGAGTCAGAGTGGAAAAGAAAATGTTAATACACAAGTTATTAATATAAGTGGAGATATTTTATAGTGAGTGGATTCTTATGCGAGGGTCAGGAGACCCAGATGTGTGCGGTGGCATTTCCACATTAATCTTTGCTATGGATTAAATCTTGGTGTCATTTATCTTCGGTACCAGGGAGAGAGGGTCTAATCGTGCACTTCCAGTCTTCACTCTCTCGCATGATCCGAAGTCATCTCTCTCGTATCCTACAGCAAGCGATTCACGCAACTAAGCATCATCCCCCTGTTGCAATTACCGGCCCTGAGACAACCCTCCCTGCAAACACACATGTGCGTGAGTACAGACGAATTTATTGTGTAGACATTTATCTTCCAAAGAGCCTGACGACGTTTAGATTAATATATAGCGACAGAAACCAGTGGAAACATCAGAATTTTAGTTAAGGTTTCTTGTGCCTGAACTATCGTAGATTTTAATGTCCTTGTCTGATCATCCAATATGGTCTAGTCTAGTCGATACAATCTTGCTCCATAATAATCAGTGTAAAATTTTTGTGGCCTGTTTACCTAGAGCGATTTTACTATCTATATCCTTTTGACATGTTCCTGTTGAGGTTATATGTGTACGAAGATATTTAAAACTATCACATTTCCTTATTATTTCATAATTTATAACTATGTTGGAAACCTTCTTTCCTACACACAGATACTCTGTTTTGTTATAATTAATATTTAGACCCCATTTACGATATTCTTCATCAATTTTCCTGACCATATATTCCGTATCCTCTTCATCTTGTGAAAATATTACCTGGCCGTCTGCAAATAGCAATGAATGTAGTGTATTGTCCCCTATTACAAAACCCATTCCAGCACATTTCTTGTACCATGTTTCTAGTGCTTGGTTTAATATATATTAAAAAGCAATGGTAACAGAGTACATCCTTCGTCAATATTATTTCTTGGGTAACTCTCCTACCTAGTTTTATTTGTGATGTTGTATTTTTATACATTTGTTTTACTATGTTTATCCATTTGAGTGGTATATCCATTCTTTCCATTGCTATCCACAGCATTTTCCTAGGTATACTATCATACGCTTTCTCCAAATTTATAAAGGTTTTTTAATTGTTAAAGTAAATTAAAGAACTTCAGATAAACTGGAAAACATCTGTAGACAAATGAAGGAAAATGTAATCTCAAGACAGCACCTGTAGTATAGACCAGAAAGGGAGAGCCATCTTAGTAGACCTAGAAAACAAAGGGAAAGAACAATGTTAATATTACCATGAGATCGAAGCAAGCCATTAGACGTATATCTTGTAGATTATATTGACTATGATGTTTATGCCAACGGTTATTTTGTAAAACCATGTATAAAAGAAGGGGTCAGAGCCATAGTGGGCCAAGCGCCATACATTAAAAACGGAGAAAACAAGGGTTAAAATAAAATGCTTACCATAATTTAGTTAAACATATAGCAAATAATGTAAAAAATGTTGTTTTATTTAACGACGCTCGCAACTGCAGAGGTTATATCAGCGTCGCCGGATGTGCCGGAATTTTGTCCCGCAGGAGTTCTTTTACATGCAAGTAAATCTACTGACATGAGCATAATAATGTAAAATATGCACATTAAAACTAAATTACATGTTAATCTTCATTAAATTATGGTATTCACGTAACTTTAACCCTTGCTTTCTCCGTTTTTAATAAATGGCGCTTGGCCCACTATGGCTCTGAACCCTTCAAATACGGTGTTGTAGGCTTTCTCGGGATATTTCTGTCTTCCCTATCTTAAATTCACTATGGACCTACTCCAATCACATAAAATAAAAGAGAGGTAAACTCCGTAATGCCATTGCACTGTGATGTACACATAATGAGCCTCGGTAGACGCAATTAAATTATTCATTCATGAAGGATATTCACGGACTTGTCCAATAAAGCTCAGGATAATTCTTTTGTCACACGCATATGGAACAAATGCTTATGAAATGTAATAAATAAAACTGTGAAATATTGTAACCTTGTCTCAACAAGTCACGTGACTGAAGGAGATAAATTTCTGTAATTCAGTGTAAACTTGACGAATCTTATCTGTGGTTTATGTTATGGACATGTCATATAAGTTATCATTCTCTGATGTGTACGTATTGCAGTTTGTATGTAGTACATTTTCTTGAACTATGATTTATAGGCTATACATAAATGGAATTATACAGGATGTCTCTGGAGGAATGTAAAATACTTCAGGATAATGTGGTTTGGATTAACCTACATCCATAAAACCTGATATAGCCCTACTTATGTCTGAAATATAAAGGTTGGAAAATTGATGGCAGAACTTTTAACTGGAGAGAGGTATTATAGACGTGTTTCTACGTTTTAGAAAATCTTGTGCTATTCCAATACGTTTATTTCATAATTAAGTACAAACTCCGTAAGAAAATAAAATAATTACGCAAGACAAATTACTAAGGTTGCCCTTTTTTATATAGATTTCATAAATTGTACCTGTACCGGTACAGGTTCTCTTTTCGACCTCAGTGAAACACTTTGTAGCTTGCCAGTTTCAGATAATATCCGATGCAGTAAACAGGAAAACATACAGCTAGATGGAATCTTTCGATTGTGAAAACGTCGCCTGTATTCCTCAACAGCACCCAATGTATTACTGACTTACAAATGGCTTTTAAGGAACCCGGAGGTTCATTACCGCTCTCACATAAGCTCGCCATCAGTCCCTATCCTGTGCAAGATTAATCCAGTCTCTATCATCATATCCCACCTCCCTCAAATCCACTTTAATATTATCCTGCTACTTACGTCTCGGCCTCCTCAAAGGCCTTTTTCCCTCCGGCCTCCCAACTAACACTCTGTATGCATTTCTGGATTCGCCCATACGTGCTACATGCCCTGCCCATCTCAAACGTCTGGATTTAATGTTCCTAATTATGTCAGGTGAAGAATACAATGCATGCAGTACTGCGTTGTGTAACTTTCTCCATTCTCCCGTAACTTCATCCCTCTTAGCCCCAAATATTTTCCTAAGAACCTTATTCTCAAACATCCTTAATCTCTGTTCCTCTCTCAAAGTGAGAGTCCAAGTTTCACAACCATACACAACAACCGGTAATATAATTGTTTTATAAATTCTGACTTTCAGATTTTTTGACAGCAGACTAGATGACAAAAGCTTCTCAACCGAATAATAACAGGCATTTGCCATATTTATTCCGCGTTTAATTTTCTCCCGAGTGTCATTTATATTTGTTACTGTTACTCCAAGATATGAATTTTTCTACCTCTTCGAAAGATAAATCTCCAATTTTTATATTTCCATTTCGTACAATATTCTGGTCACGAGACATAATCGTATTATTTGACTTATCGGAGTTTACTTCCAACCCTATCCCTTTACTTGCTTCAAGTAAAATTTCCGTGTTTTCCCTAATCGTTTCTGGATTTTCTCCTAACATCATCCGCATAGACAAGAAGCTTATATGTAACCCGTTCAATTCCAAACTCTGATTGTTATCCTGAACTTTCCTAATGGCATATTCTAGAGCGAATTTAAAAAGTAAAGGTGACAGTGCATCTGCTTGCTTTAGTCCGCAGTGAATTAGAAAAGTAACAGACAGAAACTGACCTATACGGACTCTGCTGTAAGTTTCATTGAGACACATTTTAATTAATCGAACTAGTTTCTTGGGAATACCAAATTCAACAAGAATGTTATATAATACCCAGTGCATTGCCATCACAAAATCCATAAACAAAAAGTGTCTACATTTTATTCACTAGGCAAATAATACACGAATTAAATGTCAGGTGAACGTGTATTCACTTGTGTGTATTGCGCAGACTTTTACTAATAATGTAGAAATGTCCAGTATTTATTTCCCTTGTAAGAACTTGTGAAGGAAAATAAATCTCTTCTCTACAGAGAATCGATATTGCAGCTACTGATTAGAGGCCGGACACAGTACCACAGTCTTGCACTTGAGAGGCTACATATATCTTTATTTACTGCCCTGATATCGAATCTCTGTCCCCTGGGATTGTGTCTGCTGTAATTGTAACAGTGTTTTAATCCGTGCTGGAACGCTCAAAGCAGACGATCTGCTCCAGCCGGCCTTCATTTCTGCCAATTATTAATGCAGCACACGGCTGTAGAAATAGATTCCACGTCGATACACGGACCTCGCGTGTTGCGCGGCGGTCCTCTGGTTGTTTTACGGTTCATCAGTTCCAGCACTCGTGTTCCCCGAAACTCTCTCCAAAACCGCAATCCAGTTCCACACTCACTCGCCCTCTGTAGTCTATTTTTGCTGTTCCGAAATACGTGAGCTCGGGGATGAGACACTCGATGGTCTTCCGTGTTGCTGGTTCTTAAGTGAAGTCGCGCAGCTCCCTGTCCAACATGAAAACATCGGCGTCAGAAGGGACGCCTATTTTCTTATTGCATGTGTTACACGTTCGTAAAAATTCAGTTCTTTATTATATAGGATGGAAATGAAGTAAACTCTGCATAGTAGTTTGTATAGCTCAACTGATGAATTTTTAAGCTTATAAATTGAATTAATCTACTTGATATGAATTGTATAATTTTGTATAGCTTAACGAAAGTATGCTTATAAATTGAATTAATCTGTTTACTTTGTGCTGTATATGTTTATATAGATTGGCTGATGAATTGCATATGCTTTAAATTGAATAGTAATCTGTATAGCTCTACTGATGAATTGTTTATGCTTGTAATTTGAAGTAATTTGCATGATATGTATTATCAATTTCTGTATATCTAAACTGATTGAATAGTTTATGCCTTTAAGGGGAGGTTGTAAGCTGATTTGGATCAAAATTAACATTTCTTGGTTTTTAGCTGAACTAATAAATTAAGAAAAAGTCGGTACGTTAAGGAAGATCACAACTACGGGTGTGCAAACTTTCATAGATGTAGATTGAATAGTTTCTGAGATAAGTGTACCTGAAGTTGCTAAATTTAACACGGCGAGGATAGGGCTTACAACCTCCCCTTAAATTATACTCCCGTGAGTACGTCATTCACTGCTTGTTGCCATCTAACGGCATACGGAGTTCCCGTGTGATCACGGCCTCGTTTCTTTTTATTTATTGTAGTCCATAGATCTTGCATAGTATTGTTGAAATTTTGCAAGATTACAATTTTTTGGCGACATGAAGTGAAGTGAGGCTAAGGATTCATTATAATTACCTGGCATTTGCCTTAGTGTTGAAGGAAATCCTCGGAAAAAAAACCCAGCCAGATAACCAGACCAAACGAGAATCTACAGTAACCAAACCCCGAGCACAGCTCCGGATCAGCAGGTTAGTGAGTCTGCCGACTGAGCTACGTTGGGGCTCTACAAAAAATATAAAGTTCATAGCAAGCAGGTGATTGAATTTACAAATCTAAACAATTATTCATCAGTTGAGCTATAAAATATAATACATGGCAAGTAAATTAATTCAATTTAAAAACATAAGAAATTCAATCAGTTGAGATATACAAAAATTGGTAATACATATCATGCAAATTACTTCAAATTACAAGCATAAACAATCCATCAGTTGATCTATACAGATTACTATTCCATTTAAAGCATATACAATTCATTAGCCAAGCTATACAAAAACATATTGTGACAGCTGCAACGGGGTTTGAACACGCGTCCGACAGGGCGCGCGGCAGACGAAACGCTGGTACGGGGAGCATCTGCATGCTGAAGGGCAGAGGGGGTGTATTACGTCAACGCGACGAGGGGAGGGTGCGCGCGCAACTGCTGCGTGCGGAGTGAAGGGAGGACGGACCCTCCCGACTCTTCCAGAAGTCCGTCGAAGTGGAGATATCCAGATAATTCGAGAGAGCTATCTCTGCACACCCGTAGAAATTTCTCGCAACTATGATTTTGCTATAAAAGAAGAAACGCGAGCGAACTTGAGCAGTTTCAGTTTATTCAGTCAGTGAGTAAGCCTGAGCAAGGAAGCCAGTCTTGTGTACCGGAGTTCGACTCGAGTGTGCGTCCGCAACTGTGTCAGCATCCGAAGGCCTGAGTTCGAGTGCAGTGGACCGCAGTTGGAGGGACCTGAGTTCGAGTGCAGTGGACCGCAGTTGGAGGGACCTGAGTTCGAGTACAGTGAACTGTCTCTGAAGGTCTGTGGTTCGAGATACTGTGAACTCGAGTGACTGAGCTAGAGGAACTGTGAACTGAGAACTGACAGTTCTGATTTGTAAATAGTGCTTTGTAAGTATTAGTTAAGATTAGCAGTTCATTGTTGTTCGTAATAGTCCAAGTAAATTGTCATTGTCGTCGGTGGAGTGCACTAACGAATACCGTGTTACTGATGAAGAGTTATTGTTGGAAGAATAAAGTTACATTGTTGTCTAGTTTAAAACGTTACAATATAATACATAGTAAACAGATTAATTCAATTTACAAGCATACTTTCGTTAAGGGGTTAGGTACAGCTTACAACAGTAAAATTTTGGAAATATTCAACATTTTTTTTTTCCTCCATTACTGTATCTTGTACAATAATGAAAATTGGTATGTGTAAAACATTGTCCTTCTGCTATATGGAAAAAAATATTTTTACGATTTAAAAAAAATATTTGTTGTCTTCTTTTTCAAAACTCAAAATGGTGGCAGTTTACTGTGCAGTGATGAAGCGTTTCTCTCATAACTCATAAACTTGTTTAACTTTTTCATGTTCTCTCTCTTTTATTTCATTTCTGAAACTCATGTTTACAATATCGTGCTCTTTCAACTACATTTCTTAATAAATAATATATACTGTATATATACTTTTTTATTTTTTGTCAGAAGGAAATACTAATATTTGACCATTTTTAAATGAATTTATTTTTTATCAGTCAATCTATCGAAGGTAGAGAAGTGATCTTGCATCATATTGTAGATATGACATGCATAAATACACACAAAAAATTTTATCACTGAATGGTAGATAGTTTTTGAGTTATGTGGGAAACGCTTCATCACTGCAGAGTGAAATGAATTTTGAAAAAGAATAAGTAAATAATTTTTTTTTATTTTAAAAATGTTTTTTTTATATAGCAGAAGGACAGTGTTTTACTCTTACTAATATTCATTATTGTACAAGATACAGTAATGGAGAAAAAAAAGTTGAATATTTCCAAAATTTTACTGTTGTAAGCTGTACCTAACCCCTTAAGCTATACGAAATTGTACAATTCATATAAAGTAGATTAATTGAATTTATAAGCATAAACAATTCATCATTTGAGTCCACACCTGTGGAGTAACGGTCAGCACGTCTGGCTGCGAAACCAGGTGGCCCGTGTTCGAATCCCGGTCGGGGCAAGTTACCTGGTTGAGGTTTTTTCCGGGGTTTTCCCTCAACCCAATACAAGCAAATGTTGGGTAACTTTCGGTGCTGGACCCCGGACTCATTTCACCGGCATTATCACCTTCATATCATTCAGACGCTAAATAACCTAGATGTTGATACAGCGTCGTAAAATAACCCAATAAAATAAAAAATTCATCATTTGAGGTGTACAAACTACTTATTCAATTTACTGCACAGTTCATTAGTTAAGCTATACAAAAATATACAATGCATAGTAAACAGATTATTTCAATTTACAAGCATATTTTAGTTGAACTATACAAAATTGTAGGTTATATTTCGTATCAAATAGAATAATTCAATTTACAAGCATAAACAATTCATCAGTTGTGTAGAAGGTATGAGTATGTAGAAATTTGGTTAATTCTGTTCTAAACATTTTCCCCATGGTCCTTCAAAGCTTTAAGATAATTAGACAGTGCATTGAAGGTTGTAATGTAGGCCTATTAATGTTCGATGGTATTTGGTCACAAATCGCGTACTACGTCCTGCTGCATCCTGTATTGAACTGAAGATCGCAGCACCATAATTCACCAATGTGCCATCTTCCCGAGGGAACTACACAGCAGACTGGTGGTTCCCTGGTCTTCCGTGGTCCGGTGTGGAAGCCTCTACACCAGCCCTGCACATAAAAGGGAATGGAAAAGGAAAAGAGATATCCCCGACAATGTATTTTCTTTTTCGCCGTTTTAGAAACAAACACACAGTTAGGCACAGTGCATCAATGGTGGATTTTAGGCGACCAGTGAGAGCCGAGAGCTATGATGCCTACCTTTTACAATCCGTCACTCAGCAGTGCTTGCCTTCTTGTGTACTCTTATCGGTCCGCAACATAAGTCTCTGCCGGGGAAGGCGGAGTGGGGAGTTCAGGCGTAGTCTGCAGTGACTCGATTGAGTTATTAATGGCCAGGCCTGCTTTTTTTTTTACCTTGGGGATATGATGAAGTGAATTTTTATGGCAGGCAGAGTAACTATCTCATGCCCCCATGTTTTAAATTGCTACCAGTGCACTTCATTAGAACCAGGTACCCAGCTTCGAAGCCGTTAGCCCTATGAACTTACAGTATAATTATTTTCCCCTATTATCATAATACAGGTTTGTTATCTAAGAAATTAGCAAGTTCTTTGTGATAGTAGCAGAGAAAGAGTAGGGGAAGAGAAGTGGTCCGTGGCCCATTTCTTTTAGGGCTCATCCCGACATTTGTCTTATTACTCAAGGGAAACCACGGACGTCGTGCTGACGACAAGCCAATTGGCTATAATGGGGTCATGAATATGTTGTGGTGGGAGGTTGTCATTTAATCATCATTTGAAGTACTCAAACATTAAAATACATATTAATTAGTTACAAAGAATACAAAGCATCTATGCAGCCAATAACGTGATGACCCTGAAACAGAGAAATAAAATTATTAGTGCATTAATTGACATGTATGTCTGAGGAGTCAAATGGTTGTTTAGACTTCAGGTTGGTATTCGTCTTGTACGTTGTCGTTCCAAGCTAGAGGGTGGAGTACACTCTTAGGTCTTTTATGTTTATCTAATGCAGGATTGTAATTTCCTAGTGAAGAAATTAGTGGGTTTGTGCTGCTGTACGATTGGTGTACGTGCAGAAGGCTGGATTTGAAATATATTCTTGAATTGTCGAAATTTCTAGTTCTTCATGAATCATTCTAACAGGAGTTACTCTAGGAAGTCCTGTGATGAATCTTAAAATTTTGTTTTGGAAACTTGTAATTTTTTACGGACTGTAATAGGTGCATGTCCCCAAGTAGGACAAGCATATAGTATTACTGACCTAATTAATGTTTTATACAAAGTTAGAGCTGTGTGTATGTTTAGATGTCTGCTTTTATTTAATATTGGATAAAGCTCCACCATTCTAGAGTTGGCAAGTCTGAGTTTTTGTAGTACGCCTCTATTCCTCCCTGTAATTTATGCAGCTCCCCCAGACAGATGACATTTGTAGGCGGATCGCGACACCGCGTCTGCTGGATCTCCCGCTTGACTTGAAACTATAGAAGATGATAGATGAAGTTGAAATTGATGAAGGCGAAAAGATTCCGAAGTCCAACGTCGAAAGAAATTCTGCTTCGATTGGTTGAGGGAAAACCTCGAGTAAAACCTCAACCAGATAACTTGCCACAACCAGGATTTGAACCCGGGCCCTCTCGTTCCACTGTCAAGCATGCTAATCGTTTCTCCACAGCGGTGGAATCGATGACGACATAGTAAATAATTCGTTTTAATCTTAAATTCATTTGGTTAGTTTAATATTTGACTAAATTTGAAGTTAAAAAAAATTGCCTTGAATTACATGATTTCTCAAGTATAATTTTTGCTCTCCTGTAAAATGTACATATTGTGGCTTACAATAAATAGCCTACACATGTCACTGTTTATTTTCCGCATGGAGCTCATTAGAAGAAATCGACGTGTGTGTATCTTCAGATAGTAGGCGACAGTAAGGAATTTATTATTGTGGAAACTGTTTTAAGTTTGTCGTCTTAACTTGTAATTCAGTTCAGAAAGAGAAGAAGCAGAAATTGCAGGATGCATTCATTGTAGAGTGAGAAACTGTTTAAAAATAAAATTCCAAATCATATTTGAAATGCTGTGGAATTACCCAGTAAATAATAATGCGTGTAGCAGTTTTATTTCTTGAAGACAGTTGTTCGCTCCAACGTGGCGTCACAAGTGAAGAAATCTCTTCATAGAGTTCTCTTTTCACATTGTGACGTTAACACAATGTTTTAATTTCTTGTCTTATAAAGCAAGTCGTCCTTTAGCTTCGTAATTACTTGATCGATTTTCTCGTCTTGCAACATTACTCTATTCCGTACTCCCCGAGTGGTGCAGAGATTATGGAGCGGAAGAACGTCGGTTTAATCGTACTTGTGAACATTAATACGGACTGAATTGTGCTGCCGTTGATGAGTCGCAGGTTACATGCGATAATGACTGGACCTCCTTGTTATCACCAATTTCATTGACACTAGATAAGCATGCAGATGATATAGCGTGTTAAACAACGAATTCAAAGGAGCTAAATAATAGATTAGATGTACTTGTGGAATCGACACGACAAGACGTTTACCACCACTACTTACGTCAGAACTTAATTAGCCTAATAGAAGAAACACAGGATTAAACCTGCACCGAGTGGGGTGGTATCATATCGGACTCAAATTTGGGAGACCCGGGTTCAAATCTCGAGGCCGGCTAATCTGATAGCAGAGTGTTCCAATCTCGGTTAGAATGCGTGGTTAGATACCCATACCCATGGTTAACTAATAAGAATAAAAATCGATACAGCATCGACTTCGTTTGGTTACGAAACCGCGGTTAGTTGCCGCGTGTTTATTTCACCATTAGTCCTCTCCGGACCAATTCATCATAGTACTCAGGAGGCAGTGACTACTGTACTCCAACCAGGAGAAAGTCTCACGGGAATGAGACGCAGCGGGGTAATGCTGTGAATGAATGTTGATGTCATAAGATCACACACGTGGGTACACTTATCTCCATTGGCTAACTCTCAAAGCACAAACGATAACACTGATACACACATACTTTTACTACCCTAGTTACAAAATTAGATCACGGTTAATCTCCTGGTCTTTTAATCCCTCCATACAGAAAATAAAATATGCAGAAGAGCGCATGTTTTTTAAACTGGAGTTAAAACGGTAATATTATCTATCTACTTCGCTCCAATAGATGACGCAATAGTAAGCACATTCCTTTCACAGTTATTCTTCTGGTTGGAGAACAGTAGTTGATTTTTCGAATTTGTATTACAAAATATGTCATACATACATACATACATACATACATACATACATACATACATACATACATACATACATACATACATACATACATACATACTACATACATACATACATACATACATACATACATACATACATACATACATACATACATACATACACGAATTCTGCAAACCCAGTATTCTCCAATCTTTCCTATTTTCTGCCTTCCTCATAGTCTCCGCATATGATACACTTATCTTGATGTCGTCTGTCATTTGATATCTCCTCCTGCTCCGAACTTTTCTCCTGTTCACCACTCCTTCCAGTGCATCCTTCAGTAGGCAGTTTCTCCTCGGCCGTGACCTAACCAATTCATTTTCCTCTTCCTGATCCGTTTCAGCATCATTCTTACTTCACCCACTCTTTCCAACACAGCTTCGTTTCTTATTCTGTCTGTCCATTTCACACGCTCCATTCTTCTCCATATACGCATTTCAAATGTTTCTATTCGCTTCTTTTCACTTCGTCGTAATGTCCATGTTTCTGCCCCTATACAATGCCACACTCCACACAAAGCACTTCTCTTCCTTAGTTCTTTTTCCAGAGGTCCGCAGAAGATGTTCCTGTTTCTATTAAAAGCTTCTTTTGCCATTGCTATCCTCCTTTTGACTTCCTGGCAGCAGTTCTTGTTACTGCTTATAGTACATCCCAAGTATCTGAAGCTGTCTACTTGGTCTACTGCCTTATTTAGAATTAGCAAGTTTACCTTCTTTATTTTTCTTCCGACAACCATGCTCTTCCTCTTATTTGCCTTTATCTTCACTCCATACTGTTCACAGCTGTCATTTAGCTCCGGTAGTATATCCCTTAGTATCGTCTCCTCTTCTGGTAACAATGCCATATCATAAGCAAATCTTATACAATTTATTGTTCTTCCCCCCTATTTTTACCCCTCCCATAGTCTGGAAACAGTTTTTCACCAAATCCTGCAACTAGATTTTGAACAGGGTAGATGATAAAGGGCATCCTTGTCATACTCCTCTCCCTCTTTCACTTAAAATATTTTATGAATAGTTGCAATTTGCATTTATTCGTGTTCATATAAACGTAGAATTATTTTCTATTTATAATTCCTTGAAATAAATACAGTACAACTCCAATTCTGTATAAAATTTTTCACAGAAAGAGTCCACCTCTTTTGGTTCACCAAGGTTGCAGCGATGTAGGCGCATTATGAAAAGACCCATAATCACGATAGTACCACAAATAAGTGTGCATTGTTATGTAACATTTGCTTTAACTAAACACAAATTATTGTCCATCTTCATAGATGAAATACACAGCTTTTATTTGAGATGTGATACTTTTAGACCAAAAGAGTTCCTACCAAACTAGCTAATTAAAGAAATGATACTCCTGAATAGTTCATTCTTTATCTGTAATATTCTTTTACCCTTAAAACCAAATAATATTTTACAAACAACTTCAAATTAGTGTAACTCTGAAAATATTGAGATTAGGACAAATGTTTACATGACTCTTTCGCTCAGAATGTCTTCGGAAATAAGCTCCGTAAGTGGCGGTAAATCCTTCTGAATCACTCTGTATAAACAAATAATGTTTACGTAAACATTGATTTGTATTGTAATAATTCCTCAGAATTATGAATTCTTCATACATAATGCTAGAGAGAGAAATTATCCTATATCACTTTTACCTGGGGGGCGATGCCCCCCGTAACTCCCCCTAAGGTTCTGTTAATTTGATTATGATTTAAGATAGACTTTAATTAAAGTTTTTCGCCACCGGCGTAGCTCAGCCCTAAGGGGCTTACCTGCCGATCCGGAGTTGCGTTCGGGCGCGGGTTCGATTCCCGCTTGGGCTGATTACCTGGCTGGGGTTTTTTCCGAGGTTTTCCTTAACCATAAGGCAAATGTCAGGTAATCTATGGCGAATCCTCGGCCTCATCTCGCCAAATATCATCTCGATATCTCCAATCCCATCGACGCTAAATAACCTCGCAGTTAATACAGCGTCGTGAAATAACCAAGTTAAAAAAATTAAAGAAGATTGATAATTGGACAACTTACTAGTGTTATATATTTAAGCACGTGGTCTTACAGCTGTTTCGGTATGTACACCACCGTCAGAGCCTACTGGATCGTAGCGTCATCTTGATATCGCTACCTGTTGTGAGGGTGTGTTTGTGTGTTGTAATGTGGAGTCAAATAGTGAATGTGTTCTGAAATTGATCTGTCTGTTGAGAATTTGATTTGGGTGTGTTTTAGTGTCTGTATATTTCATATTGTTCTACTGTGTTGAATTTTTGGTTTTAGGGTTGGATTTGTAGGATTTCCATGTCTGTATTTATGTTATTGTATGTATGGTTAGCATTAGTTATGTGTTCGGCATATGTGTCCTCTGTTTATTGTGCTTTACACCAGAACAATATGAAATATACAGACACTCTAAAACACAGCCAAATCAAATTCTCAACACACAGATCAAGTTCGGAATACACTCACTATTTGACTCCACATTACAACACACAAACACACCCTCACAACAGGCACCGATATCAAGATGACGCTATGATCCAGTAGGCTCTGACGATGGTGTATATACCGAAACAGCTGTAAGCCCACGTGCTTAAATCTTAATACTAGTAATGATATGATATGATATTTATTATATTATAGATCACAGACAAAGTACATACATACAAGTAATCAATTGATTGAACCCTTACATTACACACTTTATAATAATTTTTTACACAAAGATATAGTATTATTTAAATACAATTTCTACAATTTACATATTCAATAAACAATTTTTTTTTGTTTTATCTTAAACTTGCTTTTAGCTTTGTGCAAGACTCATTCTAGTATGTAGTTACACTCAGTATTTGTTCACCTTCCTATTTCATTATTTATTTATATATTTATTTATTTTTTATTTTTTTTCATTCAATTCTATTTCATTTATTCTTTCCATTATAATTTTTTTAGTCAAAAAAGATGTATATAAACCTAATTGCTTTTGCAATTTTGTGTTGTTATTATTCATCAGTTTTTATAGCTATTTCTTTATTTATTTGTAGGAACTTTTCATTTATAAATTTCATCCGTATATCTTTTGTATTTTGATATTCAAAAACAATATGAATGTCATCTTCTCTCCGTCCACATAATGGGCATGTGCCTTGAGATATATTACCTCTATTACTTTTAATTTCCAAATCCCCAGTCTGAACCAGGCTAGTCCAAATCTTCTTTTCATAATTATATTTTCTATATATGTACTCCCCCATATTTTTTTATATTCATTAAAAAATCTAATACTAGTAAGTTGTCCATTTGTCAATCTTCTGTATAAAGTGTTAAAAGTAGTGTACGCAAGACTCAAGATGGAAAAATTAAAGTTTTTCCTAGAGAAGATTATAGCGTTAGTCTTGAAAACATTATTTTATGTCATTCTCTTCAGACCATTGAGTAATTGCGTCAGTGTTACTTTGAAGAGACTGCCATTCAGCAGTATTTCAGTATCTAATGAAAAAAAAAGTAGAAAAAGTTACAATAATTAAATGATTTTGTATCCGCAACGGTTTGTCACTTCGTACCATTTACCAGTGGGATAGCTATGCCCGCATATTACGTACATTAGCTATAAAATGGCATAAATTCTAAATTCTCCAGGTTCCTGGCAGGTTCGGACCCTTTTATTCATGAATTGATTGCTGCTACGTATCTCCCCCTTCAAAATGTATGAGCGCACGTAGCGTTTCGCGCCCCCTGCATCCTTTTTTATGTGCGGGGAGGTTGATTCTCCAATTTACAGTACATCAAGCCCTGCGAGTCGCAAACAGTCGTGACCTGCCTGCCCTTTCTCCCTACGTAACGACCTCATAATCCGTGATAAAGAGTCTTCGCGGAACGAAACTCTGGGGATAAAGGTGCGAAACAGACTGCTTTCGTCCTGCATGCGGGACTCGGCTGTGTAGAGTGGTCTCCAAAACACTGAGATATTTCAGGCGGTGAAGTTGTGACACTTCTGTGAATGAAGTCGGTATTAGTTAAGTCAGGTGAAGTGGACTCCAGTTATTTTATTCCATTTTTTTTTTACTTTGTTATTCAAGTGATTATTTAGCATAGATTGAATTGGTGATAGCGCGATGGTATTTGGTGAGATGATGCGGAGCATTCGCCATAGATTACCTGAAATTCGCCTTACGTTTGGGTAAAATCTCGGAGAAAACTCAACCAGATAATCAGCCCGAATGGGAATCGAACTCACGCCCGTACGTAACTGCATATCAGCAGGAAAACGCGCTTTAACCACATCGGTGGCCTTCCATTCCGTTATCTTTTATTGTATGATGTTTTGTTGCATATTAATGGGGTGAGTAGCCTATGACCGAAAGAATCTAAATTTATTTATTTATTTATTTATTTAGAAAATAGCTGGAAGGAAGAAAAACAGTTTGAAGGAGAGACGAAATGAAGAAAAACAGCTGGAAGGAAGGAAATAAGGAAAGAAGAAAATTGCTTGAAAAAAGGAAAGAAGGAAGAAAGAAAAATTGCTTGAAAAAGGAAAGAAAGAAGAAAAACTGCTTGAAGAAAGGAAAAAAGGAAGAAAAATTGCTTTATAAAAAGAATGAAGGAAGGAAGAAGAATTACTTGAAAAAAGAAAAGAAGGACGGAAGAAAAATTGCTTGAAAAAAGGAAGGAAGATATTGTTTGAAAAAAGGAAAGAAGGAAGGAAGAAAAATTGCTTGAAAAAAGGAAGGAAGGAAGAAAAATTGCTTGAAAAAAGGAAAGAAAGAAGGAAGAAGAAAAAAATGCTTGAAAAAGGGAAGAAAGGAGGAAGGAAGAGAAATTGCTTGAAAAAAAGAAAGAAGGAAGGAAGAAAAATTGCTTGAAAAAAGGAAGGAAGGAAGAAAAATTGCTTGTAAAAAGGAAAGAAAGAAGGAAGAAGAAAAAAATGCTTGAAAAAGGGAAGAAAGGAGGAAGGAAGAGAAATTGCTTGAAAAAAGGAAAGAAGGAAGAAAAATTGCTTGAAAAAAAGGAAAGAAGGATGGAAGGAAGAAAAATTGCTTGAAAAAAGGGAAGAAAGAAGGAAAGAAGAGAAATTGCTTGAAAAAAGGAAAGAAGGAAGGAAGGAAGAAAAATTGCTTGAAAAAAGGAAAGAAGGAAGGAAGGAAGAAAAATTGCTTGAAAAAAGGAAAGAAGGAAGGAAGGAAGGAAGAAAAATTGCTTGAAAAAAGGAAAGAAGGAAGGAAGGAAGAAAAATTGCTTGAAAAAAGGAAAGAAGGAAGGAAGGAAGAAAAATTACTTGAAAAAAGGAAAGAAGGAAGAAAAATTGCTTGAAAAAAAGGAAAAAAGGATGGAAGGAAGAAAAATTGCTTGAAAAAAGGGAAGAAAGAAGGAAGGAAGAAAAATTGCTTGAAAAAAGGGAAGAAAGAAGGAAGGAAGAAAAATTGCTTGAAAAAGGGAAGAAAGAAGGAAGGAAGAGAAATTGCTTGAAAAAGAAAAGAAGGAAGAAAAAATGCTTGAAAAAAGGAAAAAAGGAAGAAAAACTGCTTCAAAATGAAAAGGAAGGAAGAAAAATGGCTTGAAAAAAGAATGAAATAAGAAAGAAAAATTGCTTGAAAAAAGGAAAGAAGGAAGGAAGAAAAATTCCTGGAAAGAAGGAAAGAGGGAAGGAAAAAAAATTGCTTGAAAAAAGGAAAGAAGGAAGAAAATTGCTTGAAAAAAGGAAAGAAAAGAAGAAAAACTGCTCTAAACGAGAAAAGGAAGGAAGAAAAATTGCTTGAAAAAAGGAATTAAAGAAGGAAGAAAAATTGCTTGAAAGAAGGAAGGAAGGAAGAAAAAAGCTGAAAGGAAAAAATAATAGTAATGAAGGAAAGAAGGAAGGATAAAAGGAAAGAAGAAAAATAGTTGGAAGGATGGAAGTAATACAGAAATGGAGAAAGAATTAAATAAATTAAGAAATAAAAAAGGAATTAAGAAGTCACGAATAAAATACTGATGTCACACAAAAGACGCAGATTTTCTCATTATCGTGTAACCAATGGTATTTCTACTTGTAGTTCACGATTTGTAGTACCGTAATATGGCAAACTGTATTTAAAATGAGTTGTGCCATGCACACACATAAACGTTTAGTTTCTCTTCAATTATTGTTAGAGAAATAGTCTAGCAGAAAAGTCAGTGAAGCAGATTGTTAGTAAAACTTTTATTTCTTAAAATAGAAATCCATTAATTTTTGTAAATTGGCATTTCGTAAACAACATTTTCGGATAAATTCCATTACAGAGACTAAACACGAATAAAAGCAGCCTAATAATGTATGAAAAATTGCCGTATACAGACATCGACATCACACATTCTGAACATGTGGTTTTCCACGACGTTCTATATCATCGCAGTACTTTCGCTGTACAATAAAAGCCGAAATATTTTGGACAATTGAAAAAATAAAATGAAATTAGAAATTAAAGACAGGAAGAAATTAAGCCTTGTAAATTAGTATATTGCAGTTCATTGTGGTATGTGAATAGCAATAGATGAGCGCCTTTTACATATGCAACTTATATAACTCGAGAGGTGAACCAGTTGCCTTTATATGTTGTAGGCTACATTATTGGAACTCTTTATTTTACTCTTATTTTTAATGTTACGTTCTATTGCTCACAATATCTATTAAATTTTTGCTTCTGTACAATGTATACGAAAAACAGGTTCAATTCATTCTTCATAAAATAGAATAAGACTATTCTGGATGTGGAGTGTTGGTCACTGACTGGAGCACGAACTCTTGAATAAATTACAACTGTTCATAATATATATGTAGATATGTGTGTAATGTCCGATGTTACGATCATATTTTACCATTTTTCGAATATTTATCTTGGCTTCGACTCAACTACCACAGAAGTTTACACTGTCTTTCTCTTCTATTTCAAATTCTGCGCACCTCAACGCCAAGTTATCTGTCGTCTCGTCTTGTGTATTTATGTTCCAGTCACAACCTAAATACTCGATCTCAGATCACCGGTACATTGAAAATAGTTTCGTTAGAAATTTAACTGATAGCAGTAATGCATCAGATGACTTGTCAATCACTGCGACAATGGTTCAGATTGATGGAGGAAGACTTCTCCTCCAGCGCAGCAGTAAAGTTTAGTAACCTCCTACAGTGGAGTTTTGACAATTGTTAACCTATAATAATAATAATAATTTTAATAATGTTTAATAAAATTAATAATAATAATAATAATAATCCGTGGCGCTACAGCCCCTAAAAGATCGATGAATGGCCTCACGGCCACACGAAGCAGAGGGGACGATCAAACCAGAATGGAGGATTGTGGTTGGCACGAAATTGGTTTAGTCAAAGTTTCGCACCTATTTCCCCAAATGCATCACGATGCTTATTACACTGGCGTTGTTAAATATTTACATTAAATTTTTACAGTGTTTTCTGAATTTACAAAGTAGACCTAAATTATGAACATAACATAACAAAAAATTAGCATTAAAAAGTGGCAAAATTTGTTAATCAAAGTTTCATATTTTTCTGACTTATTAAGGGTGAAATATTTAACTAAACTTTGAAGACAGAAGTATACATTTAAAAAAAAAAAAAGTGCACTTGAAGACAGGTTATTTAGCAAAGACAGCATGTTTTTCCACATTAAATAAAAACGGTCAGCGCGTCTGTCTTTCATACCACTGAATTCAAAAGGTTTTTTCCGGGGTTACCATCCCAATCAGCAAAAAAGGAGATGTCAGACTCATTTTTTAATCATTTTATCCATGTCAGACGCTAAATACAGCGGCATTAAAAAACATGTTTTGAAATTAAGGCATTTCGCAAATTGGTCTTTATAACTAAAGTTGTCTTTATACCACTGAATATTGAATATTGTATAACCGCGAAATTTTTATTATGAACACTAGAAATATTAAACAAATGGTGAAACTTTAATCGCAAAGACATTTAACTGCTTTGAATTAATCTGAAGAAAGGAACACATGATGGCCTAGAATTGATATGGATTTGACATCATTTATCTTTCAAAATGTTATTCATGATTCTACAGTATTTTATCAATTTTATTCTGCAGTGTAAAACTGTAAAAAATATACAACAATTTTACTTTTTTTGGTCAAAGACTTAAATTTAGATAAACAGCTGCAGCCTGAAATTCTTCACTCCTATTCTGTGAATGGTTCTGCAAATGGCTGAGCACTTGAAACATTCTCAGAACTCTGAAATTAATGAGCAATTGTATTTATTTATCTGAATTAATGATCGAAAATGAGGTCCAGCACCGAAATTTATCTTCAACCTAATTCTGCTTCAATGGAAAAAACGAAATCGCATGCTAACTTGTCCCAATCAGGATTTGAACCTGTGGAATATAATTTCAGGAGATGTCCATTAACAGTTCCATTTACTTTATTTGTTACAAGATACAAGATTTGAAATCTTTTAAACTCTTGTCACAAAGTACACTTTTGGCAACCACCGATAAGCATTGTTGTGCAGATGTTATTCTGATTTTTCCAGTAGCTAGTGAACAATGCAGAGTTCTAACATATCAGTACAGGCTGTTACAAAAGACACAATATTTTTATTCTCAAATTTTGAAATTTTATACATTCAGAAATTTAAAATAAATAAAGTCCAGGCACTTTTTCAGAAACATCTTCGTCATTTTAATTCCATGTAATCATAAACGAAAGCAAGAAACATCTTTTGTCATATTTGCTAACGTTAATAGAAAAAAATTTATTGTTTGGGGCAGCTTACTTACATACATAATTCCGCATATGGAAAGAAGTAATAACTTACTTACTTACTTACTTATTTACTGGCTTTTAAGGAACCCGGAGGTTCATTGCCGCCCTCACATAAGCCCGCCATTGATCCCTATCCTGAGCAAGATTAATCCAGTCTCTACCATCATATCCCACCTTCCTCAAATCCATTTTAGTATTATCTTCCCATCTACGTCTCGGCCTCCCTAAAGGTCTTTTTACCTCCGGCCTCCCAACTAACACTCTATATACATTTCTGGATTCGCCCATACGTGCTACATGTCCTGCCCATCTCAAACGTCTGGATTTTATGTTCCTAATTATGTCAGGTGAAGAATACAATGCGTGCAGCTCTGCGTTGTGTAACTTTCTCCATTCTGTAACTTCATCCCTCTTAGCCCCAAATATTTTTCTAAGAACCTTATTCTCAAACACCCTTAATCTCTGTTCCTCTCTCAAAGTGAGAGTCCAATTTTCACTCCATACAGAACAACCGGTAATATAATTGTTTTATAAATTCTAACTTTCAGATTTTTTGACAGCAGACTGGATGATAAAAGCTTCTCAACCGATTAATGACTCGCATTTCCCATATTTATTCTGTGTTTAATTTCCTCCCGAGTATCACTTATATTTGTGACTGTTGCTCCAAGATATTTGAACTTTTTCACCTCTTCAAAAGATAAATCTCCAACTTTTATATTTCCATTTCGTACAATATTCTGGTCACGAGACATAATCATATACTTTGTCTTTTCGGGATTTACTTCCAACCCTATCGCTTTACTTGCTTCAACTAGAATTTCCGCGTTTTCCCTAATCGTTTGTGGATTTTCCCCTAGCATATTCACGTCATCCGCATAGACAAGAAGCTGATGTATCCCATTCAACTCCAAACCCTGTCTATTATCCTGAAATTTCTTAATGGCATGTTCTAGAGCGAAGTTAAAAAGTAAAGGTGATAGTACATCTCCCTGCTTTAGCCCGCAGTGAATTGGAAAAGCATCAGATAGAAACTGGCCTATACGGACTCTGCTGTAAGTTTCACTAAGACACATTTTAATTAATCGAACTAGTTTCTTGGGAATACCAAATTCAATAAGAATATTAAATAAAACTTCTCTCTTAACCGAGTCATATGCCTTTTTGAAATCTATGAATAACTGATGTACTGTACCCTTATACTCCCATTTTTTTCTCCATTACCTGTCGAATACAAAATAGATTGTATAACTATGGACATTTTTATTCTACTCTGAACACTAGAAATATTGAACTAAACTTTTGTAGTGAAATTCTTTAATCGCACAGACATCACTTCTCACTCCCCAGAATTAATCTGGAGAAGAAAAGAAGTAATAAATAACTCAACATTAATACGTAAGAGTAGCAACTCACTTAGGTATAGGATATCCATTCATGGCAACTCAGTTTCCATCCACAATGTACCGGTAGTATTTCTCGCACTCAGATGTAAATGGAGGTTTCTGAATCAAGCAACGTCTTATTTAAAGAAAGGCGAAGAGGTAAATTGCGCAAATTGAAAAAGTGGCCTTGACAGTGAGACTGTGTTAGCGAGGTCAGTACTTCATGGCGAGGCAGTCTGCCAGACCGACGAACAGCTGAGAGGTGCTGACATCTGCAGCACATGGGCACGTACGATCTCGAGAGGCGGGTCTGCTAATTATGTAACACACAGGTATAATCCTGCCCAGTCGGATTGCGGCTTTAACAACAATCAAAACATCGCATTTCACAGTGTATTTCGACTTAAATTCTGTAAGCTGGTGGTGGCACAAATAGTGGTTTATGGCTGCGTAAACCGAGCATTACTGTTGGCTGCGAGACGGGATTGTAGCGTGCTGCCCTCCCTTTGGAAGTATAACTTCGCTTTCACTTGCCCTAGAAGCCTAGAGCCACCAGCGTAGCTCAGACTGTAGTGAGTTTACCTGATGATCCGGAGTTGCGCTCGAGCGTGGGTTCGATTCCTGCTTGGGCTGATCACCTGATTGGATATTTTCCGAGATTTTTCCCAACCGTAAGATAATCTTTTGCGAATCCTCGGCCTCATCTCGCCAAATACTATTTCGCTATCACCAATTCCGTTATATTAAATAACCCAGTGTGAGCTGGAAAGTGAAATAAACAGATTAGGTCTAAATTGGCTATGGAGAGAACTAGGGTCTATAAACACGAAAACTATTGAAAGAATAGTAAAAGAGAGGGCAAACGAAATTTCAAGACAAGATATTTTTAGTAATATGAAAGACCTAGGATCACTAAAATACTATAGGGAGGTTAAACAGTTTTGGGAACAGGAAGAATATGTTAGACTAAATTCAAGAGAAGAGAGAACGGGAATGGCATGGTGGAGATTAGGTATCTGGAGACTCAAGCATAAGAGAGGGAACGTAGAGAAGGATAAATGTCCTTTGTGTGGACTAGCTGAAGATGCAATACATATTGCGTTAAAGTGTCATGAAACGAATTATTTGAGAAACAGTTGGGTGGATAAAAAATTTCTACAAATAAACGCTATAGTAGCTTATAAAAAAATGAATGGTCACCTAAACGCAAGCAATCTGCATAAATTAGGAAAATTTCTGTTTAGAGTTAAAATTAGATGGGAAGAGAAAGTCAAAGCTCTAACGGAGATGGAATTATAAATTTTGAGGAGTTACATGATAAGAAACTACGAAGAGTAGTCAATGAAGTAATAGAATAATTCTTAAGAAAGTAGGAGTTTTAAATAAAAGAGGTATACTTATTAGTTGATTATTATTATTACTTTTATCATTATTATTTTTATATTAACAGTAGTATTATTACTGTAAACAGAGGATACTTATAAGTTCAAATGTATTAATTTTTTGTCATATTTGTATAGAGAGTGATGGCGGATTAGGAACTGGAATGCATCTAATACGCCATGACGTGAACAATGATTGATGCAATAAATAAATAAATAAATAAATAAATAAATAAATAAATAAATAAATAAATAAATAAATAAATAAATAAATAAATAACCCAGTGGATGAAATAGCTTCGTTAAATAACTTACTTACCGTCTTTTAAGGAACTCGGAGTTTCATTCCTGCCCTCACATAAGCCTGCCATCGCTTCCTATCCTGTGCAAGATTAATCCAGTCTTTATCATCATATCCCACCTCCCTCAAATCCATTTTAATATCTTCCCATCCACGTCTCGGTCTCCCCAAAGGTCTTTTTCCTTCCGGCCTCTCAACTAACACTCTATGTGCATTCCTGGATTCGCCCACACGTGCTACATGCCCTGCCCATCTCAAACGTCTGAATTTAATGTTCCTAATTATGTTAGGTGAAGAATACAATGCGTGCAGTTCTGTGTTGTGTAGCTTTCTCCATTCTCCTGTAACTTCATCCCTCTTAGCCTCAAATGTTTTCCTAAGCACCTTATTCTCAAACACCCTTAACCTATGTTCCTATCTCAAAGTGAGAGTCCGAGTTTCATAATTCCTATTCCGAGGCTTATTTTGAGGTTTCGTAACAAGCTGGTTTTTACGGTGATGGGTAGTTAGCCCTTCGTCCAACCCCAAGCTGAAGAACCACCCTCAACGGCTGTCCTCGACTGCTTATTCAATATATTCACAGCTACCCTTCATATCTGGAGGCCGTCTCCTCGATCCGCAACCTGAGGACGCGCCATGCCGTGGCGATAGAAACCCACAATACATGTTAAATAACTAAGTAAAAAAAAAAATTCACTTGCCATGTAAGTTTTACTCCTTTGCTTGAGTGTATAAATATTGTATATATTTTAATTATAAAATTTCATTATACGATATTTTAAATTTTAAGAACGGAGCCGCTCCATAGCCAAAATTCAGTAGCCGCCACTGCTGTTTATTGAACGTGAAAACAAATGTAAATCATGTTACTTTTTCAGAAGGAAGTGAAATAGAAAGAGGAATACAACGAGGATGTTCTTTATCACCTACCCTGTTCAACATCTACTTGGAGGGTTTAGTGAAGAACTGTTTTCAGAACATGGGAGGAGTGACAGTAGGAGGAATAAGAATAAAGTATATATTATTTTAATGTACCGAAGTACATATGATATTTCCATGCAGGTATTCTGCGTCATCATACGATGAAAGAGTAATGGAACGGAGAAAAATTCTCTCCGGCGCCGGGATTTGAACCAGGGTTTTCAGCTCTACGTGCTGATGCTTTATCCACTAAGCCACACCGGATACCACCCCGGCGCCGAACAGAATCGTCTCAGATTAAGCTCCAACTCTTGGCGCTTATTCCGTCGGATCCCGGCCAACTAGTCACTCATAACGAGTGCACCTCAGCACATGTGTGGACTTCGGTCCTACGTTCATAGACATCTATGACGTAGTGCAGAGGGCGGCCACTAGAGGGAACCCAAGAGTTGGAGCTTAATGTGAGACCATAAAATAATGTTATCAATTTCAATCAAAGACACAACTATCTGCAAATATTTATTTGCTACATGAATATAAAGTATATGAACGTTTTCGCCTTGTGCGGCATCATCAGATATATTAAAATTATATGATCTGAACTTAGATTAAATTAGATTTATAAAAGCAAATACGAACAGTGTGTAATACATGGTGATAACATATTTCATGAGTAATATGTATACTAATTGTAACAAGAAATGAGATAAAATGATGAATTTCAATGTAGTGTAGATTCAAATATGATTAAATTGGAATTGTGTGTACATATAACTCATGTTACATTATAATACATATTTATTAAAAATAATGTTATGCATATTATGATCAAGTTAAAATCAAATGAATAAATGGATAAAATCTTGGGTTAAATTTATTCAATGTTTATAAAAAGACAACGTCTTGGAGAACTGTATATCATACCGAAGTTTGTAGTAATCGATGTTGTAGGTTGATTGTGATGTGCGTATAAATTATCATTCATATACTGTAAACAAAGAAGTATGATTTACTTTATGCGAGCATTATTTAGAGATCAAATGGGATAGGAGTCTATTTTGGAGATGTGAAAAAGGTGTTAAGATTACTTACGAGTACTTTGCTTGATAGTGATCTAAATGTTGTCTAGCTTTCGATGTAAATAGTGGTTATCCTTGATCCTTTGGATCCAAATAATTTATCTTTTTAATACATATCGTTGATGAAGTACTGTATTTAATTAAGAAAACTGTGTGTTTGGAGGAATTCTGTAAAACAAGAAATGTTGCGAAAACGTTCATATACTTTATATTCATGTAGCAAATAAATATTTGCAGATAGTTGTGTCTTTGATTGAAATTGATAACATTATTTTATGATATTACCAGACACATCTGAAATACAAAATGAATTGCAAATTAATCTGAGACGATTCTGTTCGGCGCCGGGGTGGTATCCGGTGTGGCTTAGTGAATAAAGCATCAGCACGTAGAGCTGAAAACCCGGGTTCAAATCCCGGCGCCGGAGAGAATTTTTCTCCGTTCCATTACTCTTTCATCGTAAGAATAAAGTGCTTAAGATTTGCTGCTGATGAAGCATTGTTAGCAGAAGAGGAGACTATACTAAGGGATATGCTACTGGAGCTAAATGACAGCTGTCAGCAGTATGGGATGAAGATAAATGCAAACAAGAGGAAGACCATGGTTATCGGAAGAAAAATGAAGAAGGTAAACGTGCGAATACTAAATAAGGCAGTAGGACAAGTTCTTAGTTTCTGGCGGGTAGTATTGGGGTTAACATCAATACGATCAACGACATCAGTGAAAGAAGGAAAATATCTATAGATATCAAAACTAAAGTTGAAATTTTGAATGAAGTGTCTCACAAGTGGACAGCTTTAAATACTTGTGGTATAGCCTACTATAAGCAGTAACATGAGCTGCTACCATGATGTCAAAAGTAGGATAGCAATGACAAAGGAAGCTTTTAATAGAAAAAGGAGCATCTTGTGCGAACCTCTGAAAAAATAAGTAAGAAAGAGACTAGTGAAGTGCTTTGTGTGGAGTGTAGCATTATATGGGTGAAGAAACATATACATTGCGAAGAATTAAATTACTGTAGCACTCGATGGCACCTCTCGAAATAGGACACACACAAAATTTAAGCTACTACTCTGGTTCCAGTGAGAAATATAGCATTACATTATTATAATCGATATCTTGAAGGACAATTGAAGCCTTTACTATGAGAGCGAACGAAGAGAATTTCCATGCAATAAACTGTAAAAGGTATATGTAAAAGTTGTCTTTTGTTCGTATTAAACGAAAGGACAAAAATCTGGAGTCTGCTAGATGGAAGACCGGCGAGCTAGTGTTAAACAAAAGACGTCGAAAGAAATCACCATCCAAGATCAATGGTAGTGAAATTTTGCAAGTTATGCCTAGCGTTATTTATAAATGCGAGAAAACAATAGATGTAGAAAGGAGTACACAACATAGTAAATTGGAATTGACAACTGCGCTCATTAAGGTCAAATATCGGCATAATGAGTCACTCATTCTCCTCCTCTTACAAATTACGTAATGTGTAAGACTGAAATAACCTGTAAATCAACTTCGGGTTCAAGGCTTCTTGATTCTGCATTCTCTCATTCCATTTACACAGACCGACGACAAGATCTGTGCTTCCATAACAACGATCAAAGAACTAAAGTCGATATCCAGATCTTCACGAATTCCTGAGTGGCCGTTGTTTATAATGTCAAGAATGCATATGCCTTCGAAGTACTGCAAATTATTTCATTTAGCATTATAATTATTATTATTATTATTATTACATTATCATCATCATCATCATCATCATCATCATCATCTGTATTCTCAACAAGTCTCAGTTTAAGAATACGGTAACCATTCTATTGGATCATGCATCAGATTTCTCTTCCGATGAAAGTTAAGAGACTTACCAAGAAATCCTGATCAAGACTTATAATTTGACTTTTAGACTGAGATAATAATAATAATAATAATAATAATAATAATAATAATAATAATAATAATAATAATAATAATAATAATAATTTACTTCCAAAGGGCTTTTAGAGAACCCGGAGATTCACTGTCGCTCTCACATAAGCCCACCATCGGTCCCTATCCTGATTGAAACATTTATCTTAACTTTAAAATCCTTTTCCTTTAAATTAAAAGAAAAAAATCATTTTCAACATCTCTCCCGCTTGAACTCACTACCTTTTTTTTTTTTTTCTGAAGTTTTTCTCAGACGTAAGGCGAATATCAGGTAATCACATTGCGAATTCTCGACCTCATCTCGCCAAATATCATCTCGCTATCACCAATTTCACTGACAATAATCTAGTAGTTGATGCAGCATCGTTAAATAACGGAGTAAAATAAATTCATAGTTTTCTGATCAAGGGTGTCTTCCACTGCAAACCCAGCATTCTCCATCTTTCCTATTTTTTGTCTTCCTCTTAGTCTCCGCATATGATCCATGTATCTTAATGTCGTCTATCATCTGATCTCTTCTTCTGCCCCGAACTTTTCTTTCGTTCACCATTCCTTCAGTGCATCACTCAGATAGTTTCTTCTCAGCCAGTGACCCAACCAATTCCTTCTCCTCTTCCTGATCAGTTTCAGCATCATTCTTTCTTCACCCACTCTTTCCTGCATAGCTTGGTTTCTTATTCTGTCTGTCTATTTTACATGCTCCATTCTTCTCCATATCCATATTTCAAATGCTGCCAGTCATTTCTCTCCACTTCTTCGCAATGTATATGTTTCTGCCACCATACAATGCTACACTCCACACAAAGCACTTCACTAGTCTCTTTCTTACTTATTTTTTCAGAGGTTCGCACAAGATGCTCCTTTTTCTATTAAAAGCTTCCTTTGTCATTGCTATCCAACTTTTGACATCATGGCAGCAGCTCATGTTACTGCTTATACAGGGACATCATTTTATTTTTACTTGCATTTTTATTGTACCTGCATTTCTGAATGTACTTCACTCTCACCTCTTCACTAATGTCCTTCTGTCAGACACACAAACTTACGGCCGCTGTTGCATTCGAAGTCTTCAAGCAGTGAAGTAAACACTGCAGTGTATAGTGTGTTTCAGAAATATGATTGCGTTTTCTATAGAAGAAAGAACCTATATTAATAATATCGTACTAAAAAAATGATATTCAAGAAACGATAAATTAAATTTTAGAGAATATGCTTCAAAATGTTTTAATAATATGCGTAAAGAATTGAAGCCTGCATTGTAATGAACGGCAACCATTTTCAGCAACTTGTTTAAAAATTCAGATTAGCTTATTTTGAATTGAGGTGGCTAGAAGCAAAGGAATGCTAGTGACATTTGTAATAACATGAGTTAAGTGCATCCAGTGTAAGCTAAAGTATCTAAAATTTTAGTGGCAAAGGGATATTTTAATCGCATCACACATTAAAATTTAAATAAAAATTTCACCGGTTTTACGAAAGCTTAAATATTTAAACCCCATTTTCTCAAAAGTAACTTAAGTGCACTTAAACCCCTTTACTTATGAGCCCCTCAATTTAAATGCACTCTCTATATTGTATGATAACATCAATAATTAATATGCTAAATAAAGTAGACATTACATAACGAACATAGCCGTCTAAAAAGTTGAGTTTTTGAAAAAATGTTACTACTCTACTGTATTTTGATAAATTCCGTAAAAGTGATGATCAAACTGAAAATCGTAATATCGTATTTCCCTACAACATAAATGGATACACTACTTTTCTCTCCTCCTATATCTAGTAAAATGATTTGTTTACATATTGCACTAGTAACATCAAACTCCTGTAATGGAAGGGGGCAACAGTGTTTCCAAGTATAGGCAGACTAATGTTAAAAATGTTGGTAAAAATAAAGTGATGTCCCTGTAGTATGCTACACCACAAGTATTTAAAGCTGTCCACTTGTAATACTGCCTTATTTATGAGTTAGAAGTGATTTATTATTCGCACGTTTACCTTCTTCATTTTTCTTCCGATAACCATGGTCTTCCGCTTGTTTGCATTTATCTTCATCCCATACTGCTGACAGCTGTCATTTAGCTCCAGTAGCATATCCCTTAGTATAGTCTCCTCTTCTGCTAACAATGCTTTATCAGCAGCAAATCTTAAGCACTTTATTCTTATTCCTTCTACTGTCACTCCTGCCATGTTTTGAAAACAGTTTCTCTTTCCATTTCACTTTCTTCTGAAAAGGTAACATGATTGACATCTCTTTTGACGTTTAATATACATCAGTGACGACTACTGAAGTTTGCATATAGAGGGGCTCACTTCATATTTTGCTGCATGAATTCACTTAATTTTTCCTGTTGAAGAACGGGAAGCTGCAGCAGCGTCAATTCTATCTTTGTTTTTTATTATGGTAGAAGGAGTTACTTACTTACTTACTTACTTACTTACTTACTTACTTACTTACTTACTTACTTACTGGCTTTTAAGGAGCCCGGAGGTTCATTGCCGCCCTCACATAAGCCCGCCATTGGTCCCTATCCTGAGCAAGATTAATCCAGTCTCTACCATCATATCCCACCTCCCTCAAATCCATTTTAATATTATCTTCCCATCTACGTTTCGGCTTCCCCAAAGGTAGTTTTCCCTTCGACCTCCCAACTAACACTATATATGCATTTCTGGATTCGCCCATACGTGCTACATGCCCTGCCCATCTCAAACGTCTGGATTTAATGTTCCTAATTATGCCAGGGGAAGTATACATTGCGTGCAGCTCTGCGTTGTGTAACTTTCTCCATTCTCCTGTAACTTCATCCCTTTTAGCCCCAAATATTTTCCTAAGAACCTTATTCTCAAAAACCCTCAATCTCTGTTCCTCTCTCAATGTGAGAGTCCAAGTTTCACAGCCATACTGAACAACCGGTAATATAACTGTTTTATAAATTCTAACTTTCAGATTTTTGACAGCAGACTAGAAGACAAAAGCTTCTCAACCGAATAATAACAGGCATTTCCCATATTTATTCTGCCTTTAATTTCCTCTCGAGTGTCATTTATATTTGTCACTGTTGCTCCAAGATATTTGAATTTTTCCATCTCTTCAAAGGATAAATCTCCAACTTTTATAGTTCCATTTCGTACAATATATGGTAGAAGGAGTAGATTTTGAAATTCGAAAATGTTTTGCAATTGTTTTTTTGTCATAGTACCATGAGGTTCTAGAATATTTTAACAATATGAGGGCAATTGAGGTGAGTGGTAGAAGTGATTTAAATTAAATTCATTATATATATATATATATATATATATATATATATATATATATATATATATATATATATAATGAGGACTTTCTATTTGCTTATCTAAGTACAATATAATGTTAGGTAATATAGAACATTTATTAAAAGATAAACGTTTTCGGCATTATGATACCATCTTCAGATCCATAATTACACACAATGCCGAAAACGTTCATCTCTTAATGAATATACTATAGTACCCTACACTATATTATACTTAATTAAGTAAATAGACGGCTCTCATAATATATATTTATTTATAAATTATTCCCGCTTATCGGCCAATCATCAACATCATTATGAAATTTTATAAATTCATTATGGTTATAAAAGTGTTCATTTTTATAAAGTGGATAATCCCTATAACGTACTCGGAAGAGGAACTTGGACCAACCAAGGAAAAGATGGAAAGAGGCCAGATATGGAGACTTCCGTAAACCATAGGTATTGATGATATATTCGTCTAATACAGTATTCAGAAAGATTCAAAAGTACGTAATGTGAAATTCATTATTACTAACTACAAACCATGAGAAAATGTTTCGAACTAAGAGTGATAGTGGATTCATTGTAACAAAATCGGTCAGAATTCGGATAAGACGAACTGCGTTAATACGAACAGACGATTTTTCGGTCCCTTGAGGATTGTCTTAACGAGGGTTTACTGTATAACGATAGTATCGGCAACAAACCTCTGTTTTTGCTATTGAAAGAAATATCTTTTGTGTGCAAAGCCGAAAATGAATTTTTGTTTCACTATTTTAGTGTTCAGTAAATGATTTCATCCTCGTATACATTATAAAATAATGAGAGTTCAAGGACATGAACTGCTAACATGTTTATCATTGCTAACATGATGTCCACACCTGTGGAGTAACGGCTAGCGCGTCTGGCCGCGAAACCAGGTGGCCCGGGTTCGATTCCCGGTCGGGACAAGTTACTGGTTGAGGTTTTTTCCGGGGTTTTCCCTCAACCCAATACGAGCAAATTCTAGGTAAATAACCTAAGATGTTGATAAAGCGTCGTAACATAACTCTGTTCCGGACAATTGGCCACAGAAAATTGGTAATAAGGACAATTAGCCACAGATAGACAATTCGCCACAAATAGACAATTTGCTACAGATAGACAATTTGTCACACTGAGGTACAAAGATAAATCAATGACTTACAGAAGCTCTATAATGTGCGAATGCATACAGAGATTAATAATTGTAAATTCCACTAAGTATTGCTATCTATACTGTTTTCACTGTAAGAAAAATCCTAATATAAACATAAGCACGTTGCTGTCATACCCGTGATAGGTTCCCAGTCGAAACACTCACATGACGCAGGAAAATATAGTTCGTATTTGGAAACCACAATCTTGTATTATTTGAAAATAAAAAATTGAATTCTAGTTGTTAAATACGATGAAACATTTAACTTCACTCATGTGTAAAACGCTATGTAAAAGAAAAGCTACTTTTATATTTTGTTATGTACTATGAACGCGGATGAATACCAACAGTAATACCGAGGTAGTCTGTTCTTGTAACAAGCTGGCGATACTTGAGCTTGTAGTTGTTCACATAAGCTAGTATTGAAGTATGGCTTCTGTATCCTGAACTGTCCATTGTGAAGACATAAGACTTAAAAATAATTTAATTGTAGTAATTATAAAGTAAATGTTTCCTAAACAAATGAATGCATAGTAGTGAGGTTAGGCCTACTGGATGAGTAACGGGAAATGTTTAACATGAAACAGAATGTACAACAGTAGGCGGAAACACGTACTGAGAATCTATGGCGCCAAACAGCGGCCAATGAAGCCTCACTTCAGTCACGTGCTATTGTTTACATTAGGATTTTTCTTACAGCGAAAAGATTACATGTAAATTTGGCTTCAAAAATGTCCTACTAGGTTGTGGCCTACAGATCTCAAGTACCGGATGACGATGTCTTCTGCCTTGTACCCCGGGTATTCTTCAACTATACGTGATGTTCGTCTGTCCATGTCGATGTACTTCCGCTTCGTTTTGGTAGGAGAATGACCACCTTCCAATCTCTGTATGTATCTGTTCACTTCTTCCACTTCCAACTGCAGTTGCTCCAGCACGTGGTACAAGGAAGGACGTGCTTTATATATTAATTTCCCAGAGCCTCTTCCTGATTTTGTGAAGCGAATTTCTTCCGCCATAGTTCCGAATTAATTTACAGCTTCTGAATTTGTCTTGTGTTACCATAGAAATATATTATAAACTAGCCGTACCCGTGCGCTCCGCTGCACCCCTTAGAAATAAATATAAAGTAATTACATAATTAAAATAGGACATTTGATCCAGGGAACATTCGTGTTTGATAGGAGGATAAATCGTTTAATATGTTACCTAATTTAAATTGCATCCAAATAATTAAAATGCGATCATTTTGGTCCAGAGACACTCATTTGGTGCAATGACAATTCCTTTAACATGTTTCTTAATTTTTATTACATGCAGCCATAGTTTAATGAAGATTGATATCATTTAGATTTAATATGTATATTTTATTTTACTTGTTATAGGTTTCCATTGAATTATGGTAATAACTTAATTTTAACCCTTGTTTTCTACGTATTCAGTAAATGGCGCTTGGCCCACTATTGTTCTGAACCCTTCAAATAACTTAAATTATATTATATAATGTTACATATATATTATATTATATTATATTATATTATATTATATTATATTATATTATATTATATTATATTATATTATATTATATTATATTATATTATATCAGAAGTTACTGTAATAACATTATAGAATTATGTCCATCTAGAGAAACTACACTTTCCAATGGTGAAATAATAATTAATTATACAAATCTGTTAATTTAGCTTCCGATATTACTTCATACAAACACAGAAACATTCTCTGTAGGCTATCCTTCATAGTTTTCGATTGTTGCTGTCCAAGGCCCCTTATAGACGAAGTCATTTGTTTTTTAATTCATTACACTGCCTTGGCAGTTATTTTAATTTTAAAACTCATTTATCTCATTAAATATCACTCCTATCAAAATTTTTAAGGAATAAAACGTATCGCAAATTATATTTAAAGAAAGTTTTGTTATGTAATATTTTTCACAGAAATCAATAATAAGCGAGATATTTCGATTTATTTAATTCAGGCCCCCTTATAACCCCCCTTTTAAATAATGAATTTTGAATGCCATATAGCCTGTAATCTAAGTTACAACGAACTTAATTTATATTCCAATTTTCATCGAAAACCGTTCAGCCATTATCGCGTGAAAAGGTAACAAACATACAGACAGACAGACAGACAGACAGACATACAAAAATTTCAAAAAAGCGATTTTCAGTTTCAGGGTGGTTAATTATATATGGTAGGACCAATTATTTTTGGAAAATCGAAAATTACCAGAAAAATTTCGGCTACAGATTTATTATTAGTATAGATTGTTGCGAATTTGAGTATTGCCTTGACTTTTAATGTGTGGCTAATTGTCTGTGATAGGAATTTCAGTTATGTGGCGAGTTGCCTCTGTGGCCAATTTTCTGTGGCGAGTTGTCCCCAACCCAACATGAGTTACTAACATGATCAAGCACACAATTTTGCAAAACGCGTTAAACGAATGCTATGAAAATATTTCAGCTTCACGACAAGATAATTGAGGGGCTGGGTGCAAGAAGGGCATTTTCGAGGATACGCTCTTTTTGAGTAAAACGCTTCATTGTGTTCTCTGATCTGTTATGTACATGATCACCAAGTTTCAGTTCAATACTGTGACCACAGAGGTCAGGAGTAGCCAAAATGTAAAGGCGTGCATAGGTAACATTATTACGGTTTGAATTTTCAACATCAATTTTCTCAAAACTTACATTTGAGAGAAGTGCCTTTCTTGCACCCAACCCCTCAATTTTCATAAGCAACATCTCAGGAGTCAAAGCCATGTCCTCTTTGGCGAGAAACTGTTGACTACTGAACCTCATTTCAGTTGGAATGCTACATAATCTCGCCGGGTGGCAGACGTGATTGACACGGTAGGCTCACTCAAAACCTCTGGCCTGCCCGTGTCTGATAAAGGCTGATAGATTCCACCCCTGCAGAGCTATTGATGGCATGTCCATTATCAGTATTTGCGGGAAGTCTAATGAAGGACGTCACACCGGGATCTAAATATGGACCGTCACAAATATACAGTCTATGAACACACAATTACGGTATTAATAAAGCTGCCGAACTCTTGAAATCGGTGAACAAATGCCTCAAATTAAAGACGAACAGCCTATAGTAGTAATAGCAGTAGCAGCATTACTAAAATTTTTACTAGTGTACTACTTACAAATGACCTTTAAGGAACCCGGAGGTTCATTGTCGCCCTCACATAAGTCCGCCAACGGTCCCTATCCTGAGCAAGTTTAATAGTCTCTACCATTATAGGCCTATCTACCTCTCTCAAATCCATTTTAATATTATCCTTCCATCTACGTCTCGGCTTTCCCAAAGGTCTTTTTTCTCTCAGGTCTTCTAACTAACACTCTATATGCATTTCTGGATTCACCTATTTATTATGTGCTACATAATCAGTCCATCTCAAACGTCTGGATGTAGGAATGTTTCTACTTGTATTATGTTCAAGTGAAGAATACAATGAGTGCAGTTCTGCGTTGTGTAACTTTCTCCATTCTTCTGTAACTTCAACCCTCTTAGCCACAAATATTTTCTAAGCACCCTTATTCTGTTCGTTTAAGTGAGAATCCAAGTTTCACAACCAGACAACCGGCAATAGGCTATAACTGTTTTATAAATTATTGTAACTTTCAGTTCTTTTTTAATTATTACTATTACCTTATTATTATTATTATTATTATTATTATTATTATTATTATTATTATTATCATTATTATTATTATTATTATTATTATTATTAGATTATTATCATCATTGTTATTAGGCGGCCGGGTAGCTAGTTTAGAGCAGCTGGCTACGGACTGCAAGGTCCGGGGTTCGATCCCAGGTGGTAGGATTTTTCTCGTTGCCAAACTGTCAGAACGGCCCCGAAGTTCATCAGCCTCCTATAAAATTAGTACCGGGTCCTTCCCGGGGTAAAATTATTACCTCATTCATTGAGGTCATTGCTCTACCTCCATGCCCCCAAGTGCCTTCATGGCATTACGGGGATACCTTTACCTTTTACCTTTATTATTATTATTATTATTACTTACTTACTGGCTTTTAGGGAACCCGGAGGTTCATTGCCTCCCTCACATAAGCCCGCCATTGGTCCCTATCCTGAGCAAGATTAATCCAGTCTCTATCATCATTTCCCACCTCCCTCAAATCCATTTTAATATTATCCTCCCATCTACGTCTCGGCCTCCCCAAAGGTATTTTTCTCTCCGACCTCCCAACTAATACTCTATAAGCATTTCTCGATTCGCCCATACATGCTACATGCCCTGCCCATCCCAAATGTCTGGATTTAATGTTCCTAATTATGTCAGGTGAAGAATACACACTGACAACATTTCAAATAATAAAATGTCAATTACACCCTTTAAATAGTGTGTATAATATATTACCGTCTATTAGTAAAGTCCTTAAGTCTCTTTTAAATACATATTTGGCTATTGGTAAAGCCTTTAGTAAGTCTGCAGGTAAAGCATTCCAGTCCCTGATAGTCTGAAAACTTTCCAGTGTCCGTCCTCTGTCTTCTTTCCCTCAATTTATATGAGTGAAGAGTAATTTGCAACCTACTTTTTATTTCTTTCCAGGCAGGCTCATCGCTGTATGTTTGAACATTGAGCATAATCGATATATGTATCGATAAATAAAGGCACACATGAAGAAGTAAATAAAATGCTAAATAAGAAAATAAATAAATAGATAACCCTATAAACAAATATTGAATAAATAATATGAAAATGTAAGTAATACACCGCAAACGTACAAATAAAGTCTAATATGCTAATTCAAAAATCGGAAGTATGTAACTTGGACGTCACAAGAGTGCGCATGCGTGCCCGTTGACATAGCGACCTGATCTCACATACAAATCTGAGAGCTGTTTGCGTCAATTGCAGCGTCCCAGCGGCAGGGGAGTCGCAGACGTCTGGAGGCACGTGTGCAGGGTGGGGGGACATATATCTCGCACCCCGTCCCGCACAGATACAAAGGGGAACCGACTTCCACGTGCACGTATTACTTCCACGTATACAAGTTGTGGAGATCTCGAGATTTCGTATATCCCAAGTAGAAGAATTATTCTCAGTGGTTTTCAAGCGAGAGTTTATCTAGCAACGATAAATAGCCTGTAAATAAATATATACGCTTATTTTAAGTTGTTAAAAATACCCTTTTTCTATAGTTTTAAGGGTAAAAGAATGCTACAAATAGAGAATGAACTTTCAGAAGTATACTTTCGTCAATTGGTTAGTTTTCTGAAGCTGAAAATATGTTGTTAATTCCTTAGTTGCTTTGTACAATTCTTCTTCTTCTTCTTCTTCTTCTTCCAATTTTTAACTAAAAATTACATTATTCTTTCACATTTATCACAATAAATTGTTACAGATCACACGACTTCCAGCAACTTGATTCTTTACAGTTCAATTTTGCATCCTAATGTACAGTCTTAAAGAGTTTACAAGAATGACATGATCTGTAACAATTTTAATAAATGCGTAAGAAAAATGTAATTTTATAGTTTAAAATTGATCTGTAACAATTTTAATAAATGCGTAAGAAAAATGTAATTTTATAGTTTAAAAAAAAAAAAAAAAAAAACATTGTACGAAGCAATTATGGAATTAACAACACATTTTAGCTTCAGATTACTAGACAATTAAAGAAATGATACTTCTGAATAGTGTTTTCTCTGTTTATAATATTATTTTATCCTTAAAACAAAATAAGAAAGGTATTTTAGCAACTTCAAATTAATGTAACTCTGAAAATATTTAGAATAGGACTCAAGTTTATATGACATTTTTAGCTCCGAAATATGCTCCGAAAGTAGCGGTAACTCCTGTGAATCACTCTGTATATATAATATATTACACCATTATCTCCTGGCTTAGTTGCCTCATGAGTGATGCCTTATTGGTGATCTAGTTACATTAGCGAAAAATTAATAAGTATTAAGGTTAAAAATAGAGGATATATTACAATTATTAGAGGTTTCGCCTACGATGAAAGACAAAAAAGATTATTTTTTTGCTTTCTGCAGTAAAGTTCAAAAGGCAATTGATACACTGAGTAAAACAGAGCACAAACTGGAAAGTTTTCTTTTCTCAATCGAACTATCAGGGACTGGAATGCTTTACCTGCAGACTTACTAAAGGCTTTACCAATAACTAAAAGTGTATTTAAAAATAGGCTTAAGGCCTTTACTTATAGACGGTAGTATATTATACACACTATGTAAAGGGTGTAATTGTTATTTTGTTATTGAAGTGTTATATCAGTGAAGAAGTGTGTTGTCTCAGTGAAGTGTGTTGTGCCAGTGAAGTGTGTTTCTATCAGTGAAGTTTTATAGGGCCGTATTCATAGAATTTCGCAGCACGCGCTGCGAGCGTACTAAGCTAGCCCCGGCTATCCACTGGTTCACTTGTACAGAATTCAAATCATATCCTATCGCTAACACTGGTTTATGAATATGAAAAACGCTGATAATCCACCGAAAGCCAGCGCTAAAAATGTCTATGAATACGGTCCATAGTTTCTAGTGGTAGAGCAAAGTATTTGGACAGTGAAAAGTTTTTGAAGTGTTAGTGAAGGTCAGGATAGTATCAGTGAAATGTGTCATAGTACCAGTGCAGTGAGTGAGTTCACAGCGAAATGAGTGTAGTGCTGAAAGTATTTGTCCATGTATGAACATATCATATTCGTGGGTTTTAGTTCGAACTTAGGGTTAAGATACAAATTAGATTTACTTTAAATGTTATTTTAAGTGGCCGTGCTTCATTTAATTTAGGATGCTCCTTGTTAATTTTATTATACTACTATTGTTAATTATTTTTACTATTGTTATTATTATTTATTATTATTATTATTATTATTATTATTACATTAACAACATAATAATAATAATAATTATTATTATTATTAATTATTATTATTATTATTATTGTATTATTATTGTATTTATTATTAATTGTGTTTTTTATTAATTGTCATTATTGAGTGTAAGTAGTTACCCACTTGCAGTTTGAATAAATACATACACACATATATAATTCTGTGGCTTGGTTCTAAAAGGTCAATGTCAAAAAACATGGTATTGAGTTACAAGCGATTGAAGTTTGATCATAATTTTGTGATTTTTTTTTTTTTAACAATCAGTTTTATTTAACTTTCCTCATTCTTCATAGGAATCAACTAAAGAAAAATACAACATTTTTATGAAGTAGTCTTTTTAATTTCTGTCACTGTAATTTAAGGGCAAATGAGGACATTGTTCGTTTCTTAATACAGTACTTTAATTAAAATTCATGACATTGGCCTTTTTTTGTGTACCGCTATATACAAAAAAAAAAATGAAATTATTAGCAAAATTAAATTTATTTGTTAGTTTCGTGTATGAAGTTACATTATTTTCAAGGATTTTTAAAATTTATTTGGGTCTGAGACGCAGAACTTTCACATATTTAACTATACACACATAGGCTACTGTATGCTACTCCATCTTTAGTAGTTTGAACTACATTTTAGAACAAGTTTAAACTTTTAACTATTTGGGAACTCAAAACAAGCACCCTAAACGTCAAGACAGAGGACGACTAATGAAGATACGGCAAGAAAATGTGAACGCAAAAGAGAGTCGATAGTCTAAAACTCTAAATATTGAAAGAAATATAGAAAGAAAGAAGATCAAGATGATGATGACTTTTATCTTGTCGCTGATGTTTCGCAATTATTGCGTCCACAAATGAATGAGGAACACCATGAGCTATTGATCAACTAGCTCAGAAAATAATCAACATCAATTTCAGCATGAAATATATCTGGTAAATTTTCTTCCACGGAATGACACTTCAGTAATAATTATTGTACATTTACTGAATTAAATTTTCATCTTAAATTGTATTTTACTTAGAATAAAAATGAATATTTCCATTACTCTGTTGTTTCTATCGTGAATGAGTACAGATCTCGTATTTTATCTCTCCTCTGTGCAACGTCACATTTGCGGCGGGGAGGCAAAGAGATGGAAGGAAAGTTGTAATGTTTTTCAGGACGCTGACGCCCACGTTGTAAGATAAGCCACTTGAAATTTAATAACCACTGATCCGCAGAGATACAATACGAGATCTGTAGTTTACACTAGATGGCTCTAGTCGTATTAGTGAATAAATACTTTCATTCTTTCTCCATGAATGCAAATGAAATACGAGACGATGTAAGTAAATAGTACGCGTTAATATCTTTATATCATCCTAGCATTATAAACAGGTTGTTACTACATCCACTTTCGTGTGTAATCAGCTTATTGTGGCACGCGTGCTAGTAATAGCAATGACGTATTCGCTGTGACTTAATACCGGAACGCTTGGATGGGGATGCATGCAACTCGTCTGAAAATCTTGCTTACCGTTTCTGCGCGCCACGTAACAAGAAATTAAATGCAGGATAGAAGATAACGTTAATTTTACTACAGAAAAAAGTATTAAAAATTTGTTTAAAAAAAAAAGCAGATAGATTACTCAACTGAATTGTTTAAACATTTCAAAGTTTTCAACATTAAACAAATTTATTATTTTATTTTGTTAAAATATTTTCACAGAAATCTTAATAACTCTGAAAGGTATATACATAAATATATATCTAAAAGTATGAATTGTCTGCGTTTATCTGAACCAAAATGTAAAACTAATGCAGCTTTTTATCATAGCATGAGTCAAGGTCCTAGATTATTAAACAAATTTTATTCTAATATTATTTTAACTACTAATAATCTCCAAATTAATAAAAAAAATTGTGTTAGATTTATAGTTGGACTTAGATAGTTAACATTTTTCAATCAAATTTATTCACTCACAATTTTATTTTTCTTCGTATTGGAATCCCTTCCTCAGCATCACTCTTACTCATTCAGGAGTGGCTTAGTTTATATTATATTGTATTAACTTGTATGCATTTGAAACTTACTAGCAATAAAACAAATAAATAAATGTATTTATTTACATAAATTTATTTATTTATTTATGAGAGAGAAATAAATCGTCCGGCCTTAATTAAGGATGACCTAAGGATTGAAAGAAATTAATAGCAAATAAAAATATAATCAATTAAATCTTGAGTATTGTTATAAAAATAAAATGAATAAGGAACACCACTGATTATCAATTATAAAATAAAATCTTAGAAGATAATCAAAATCAATTATAATTTGAAATATAATGGAAATTTTCGGGAAAACGGAATGATACTTTTAATAAATGGTACATTTTGAATTGGAAAAATTTCATCGGAAAAGTTGTATTTTTCAGAATAAAAATGTCAATATTTCCATTATTCTGATTTTTCTATTTTCCAAAATCCATTTTTGTCAGTTTTGCAACGTCAATTTTATCGAATGGAAGGCAAACTTGATTGTTTTCAGAACAAAACACACACTACAATAAACAATAGGCTATTACACGAAGGCCATGACCTGCAGGATTGCCGACATATTTAGAGCTCAATTCAATTTGTTATTAAAAACTGATTCTCAGTGTATGAATAAATACTTTCATTCTTTCTCCATGAATGCAAATGAAATTCAAATCTAAGAAACTTGTAGGTGGTTAATATCTTTATATCATCCTAGCATTATAAATAGGTTGTTATTACTTTAGTTAAATCATGATGCTTATTTGGCATTAATTGTACATAATATTGATGCTATTTGATGACTTAAACCGGAAACGTTTGGATGGGGATGCATGTAAATGTCTGAAAATCTTTTTACCGTTTTAGGTCTTCATTTCTATAATTAAATGCAGGATGAAGATAACGTTAATTTAACTACAAAAAAAGTAAGATAAAAATTTGTTTTAAAAAAAATAGCAGATAGATTACTCCACTGAATTGTTTCATTTCAAAGTTTTCAACATTAAACAAATTTATTATTTTATTTTTTAAAATATTTTCGAGAAAGCGCAAAAATTACAGTTCCTAAGGTATATACTAAAATATATAAAAAGTATTAAAAGTATGAATGATAAAATAAGAGGCTTTTAAAGCATGAGTCAAGGTCTTCCAGATTATTAAACAAATTTTATAGGATAAAATTATTTTAACTACTAACATTCCAAATTAATAAAAAAACATTGTGTTAGATTTATTGGGAAAATAGCTATTTTTCAATCAAATTTATTCCTGACATTTTTTTAATTTTTCTTGTATTACAATCCCAATGACCTCAGCATCAATCTTACTCATTCGTCTTGTTTATATTATATTGTATTGCTTTTACATTTGAAACTCTAGCAAAAAACAAATAAATAAATTTATTTATTTATTTCAAAGAATTTATTTATTTTGGAGAGAAAAAATCCATTAAGAGGATGATGTTTCCGGAAATTATTAGCAAAAAAAATATAATTAATTAAATATGAGTATTGTTATAAAATAAAATGTAATATTTCAACGTCTAACGAACTGATTATCAATTATAAAATTTCTTAGAAGATGACTTTAAAATCATACTTATAAATAAAAGATTTTATTTAAAATTAGCATATCTTTAATTAAGGCCTTCTGAGTGATATAAATGAAATTATATAATCTGCAGGGAATCTTTAAGAATTTGCGAGATAATTTTTTGAATTTCAAAAGATGATATTGATAATTGTTTTAAAAAATTATATGTAAATTTTGGTAAAGAACTCCAATCTTTAACAATTTTGTATCACTTTTGTAATATCACATAAAACAGTTCTGTGGTTCAGAGAAACTATATTAACAAAATAAAGGAACATTTGTAACATAAAATTTGATACCTAAGGTATAACTAGAGTTTGTAATACAAGGTATTTCTCTTTATTCAGTGCCAATTCCAGGTGAAATTAATCGATACGAACATATGAAGACTTTGTCAGCTATGGATGCCGAATTATTTCGTAATTTATTTTCTACAATTTATAATGCTATGATGCCATAAAGTATTGTATCCAACTCGTGGATAATCTTATTATGACACTTGTGAAAATTGTTGCACTCACTATAAACAAACATTCACTCATGCCATAATCATGAAGATTATACACTTGTTGCATAAATAACTATTATTTTATTAATTATGTTATTATTATTCGAGTCGCGAAATGAACTTGTTAAATATCACGCGAGGTTTTTCTTTCTTTTGGATGAATTCATGAGTAGGAATGAACATATTTTGTATGACAATATGACACTCTTTAACAAATTTTGTAGCCACCGGCGTAGCTCAGTCGTTGAGGTGCTTGCGTGTCGACTCTGTAGTTGCGTTCGGGCGTGGGTTCGATTCCCGTTTGGGTTGGTTTTTTCTGAGGTTTTCCCCAACCGTAAAGCGACGTCAAATAATCCATGGCGAATCCTTTGCCTCATCTCGCTACCAAAAATTCCATCGACGTTAAATAGTCCAGTAGTTTATAGCGTAAGATTGTCTAATTCCGTGACATATTTAATAAAGTCTATATTTATGCCAAAATTGTAATAAAAATTTTCAAATATCACCTAAATGACGTTATTTGGACCTTTAGCTACAGTTTTTGCAACATTCAGTGTCAACAGTTTCACAAGTTTGGTATATATGATTCTTCATTGTTATACAGTGGCTCCTAAATCCGTGACAGGGATCCAAATTCCGTGATAGTGGTTTCCTAATTCCGTGAGTGATATCCTAATTCCGTGATACTAAAATAATCCTCATTAACAAACGTGTATTTGGAAAAACACATTAAAGGCATGGTATATTGTTTTAATATGGATTAAGCAAGAAATTACAACATAGAAAAAGGGCCTAAGTGATAAATTTCATAGAACATACTTTTGTAACTACAGGAATGCATATTACATATTAATATATTATAAACAAAATAAACTGAAAGTTGAATTCAATACAAAATTAAATTTCAATAAATTGAATTATAACACAATTATTTCTCATTATTTATATTCCTAACAACAGCAGTAATTAAGTTAAATATATGCCTTAATATTTTATTATAATTATAATTGATATTTTCTATAACTTATTTCTGTTATTATTTTCACGAAATATTTTCTTTCATAAACATTAATTTTCACAATTTAGCGTTGGCATCACTGTTCGAGTGAGCCAGGAAGGAGAAATATGAAAATAAATTCAAAAATGGGAAAGCTCCTGTAGCATTGTTGTTGTCTCATAGGGTCCTATTCATAGACATTTCGCTAGCCCGCGCTACGAGCGTGCAAAAGTAGCCCCGGCTATCGACTGGTTACTTGTACGGGATTCATATCATAACATATCGCTAACACTGGTTTATGAATACGAAAAACGTTAGTTCCCTGGTCATCCATCGGAAGCCCGCGCTAAGAATGTCTATGAATACGGCCCATAATGTTTAAATAATCATACACATTGATTCAGCTGACTTTAATCTACAGAAATATATCATTTTTATAATGTTATACTAATTCTTACCTCAAATATAAAATGTTTCTTCAGGAGCGGTCACAAGAGAAAGAAAAACTTACTGGTCAACCGCCTTTCACTGAACAAAAGCTTGTACAGTCGACTGCTTCTATTCAAAAGGCGGGTAGTCAATAGAATTGCAAAGAAGACATCTTCTGGAATCTGTTAGATATAAATAGAAAAATATAATTGAAAAAAAAAAGATAATTTTCATTAGTTTTAATAATTTAATAAAAATATTGGTCTTATAAACCAAAAATAAGGAACACCTTTTAAAACTTCAGAAAAAAGATTATAAAAGTCAGAGATCACAACTCCATGGCAGTCTACTGAAATTTTATCACGGAATTAGGCACCTTTACCCTACTTCTCCCTAGGAGTTACGGTCCTTTGAGAACCTTAGCCACCTTTTAAACTGTAGCCCATTCTTTCCTATCCTCAGCTTTCATTCTCCATCTCTTAACTTTAATACATTTCACATTCTCTTCTGTTTCATCAATCCATCTTGTTTTTGGTCGCCCTGTATTCCTTTTTCCTTCTAGTTTCCTATTAAAACCCTCTTCATCAATTTGACCTCATTCATCCTTATAACATGCAGTAGTTGATACATCATCATTAAATAACCAACCATTGGTAACCAAGCAACAATACGTAAATGAAACTGGGCATATTTTAGAGATCTAGCAGTATCTAATTTTTCGTTTTAGATGATAACCTGGCAATGAAATATTCGTAATACTTGTACATCGTGGTTGAATACTCGTTTAGAGATACGGTAACGTAGCAACGGAATACAAAAGCAACTCTTTAATATGTTAACTAGTGAATACTTACTGCAGTGGTTTTTATAACTCTATTCTGGAGCGCCCTAGTCATGCGAGAGAGATGGGTTTGGCGGCGTGCAGTTGAATTCTTTGTCACGTGACATCGTCGGTAAAAGTGCTCCGGCTGGATGGCCTGAGGGGGAACCGGAACCTGTGCTGCATACTGCTTTGCTACTCGGCAAAACAACGGCACGGCAGTAGTTGGTCGGCTTGGTGGTGTCATGGCTGCGCGTCTCCGAAGTTGGCAACCTGGTCCCGTACAACATACAAGTGTCAGCGTTGCATAAAGACGTGGAATGTTTGTGGTTATGTGTAGTAAATACGTGTTTTTTAGTCGCCAAAACATAGCTTGAAAGTTGGTTACAGCGTGTGTTTGATTGTGATAGTGTTTAGCCATCGCTTCATCAGTTGTTAGGAGTTTGAGGAACGCCGTTCCTGTGTTAAATATACGTGCGGGCAAGTGTGTTTTAGTTTACTGGTGGATACAACTTTTAGTTCATCTTTGTTTTGTTGTGGTGTGATAAAACCAGCATTCTGCATCATCTCTTGTTTCTACTAGATAAAGGAAAGTCATCGTCAGATTGTATACCTACGAATAGTAGGGATGGAGTCGGGTTACGTAGGTAAGTAAGACTGTAAGAGTTAGCCTTGAACTTCAGAGATTGTTAATTCAAATACCGGTAGTCCATAACATGTTCCATAGGAGTCTTGATTGATTTTATTTTGTAGTTATAAAAACCGCTATATTCGGAACGTACACCTCACCGAAAATATCGAAGTCAGATTGGAATGAAAAAAAAATGCTACGTGAGGTAATACTTCATTAATTTTTTTATAGATTACAATATGTTGTGTTTAGAGGTGATCGGATGATACTGATGTTAGTGATAAAATGCTGATAGCGCAAACAGAAGTATATAGAAGAATGTCTTGGTTACGTTGTTAATAACAAAGAAAACAGTATTTGTCGCGGTTCATATCCAGAGCCCTTGGGATTAGATTATTGCAAATGGAAACCTCGACTACATACATGCGAAAACATTTTGGTTACGTTGTTAATAACAAAGAAAACAGAATTTGTAGGGGTTCAAATCCAGAGCCCCTAGGATTAGATTATTGCAAATGGAAATCTCTACTAGGCCTAGATATCTGCGAAAACATTTTGGGCGCACTTCCGTACAGGGGCAGCGGCATTTCTCTAAGGTTAGAGCCCAATTTAGGCGTGTGTGTATTAATAAAAAAATGTCATATACGGAAACGCGCCTAACCATTTTAAATAATATACTTAAAAAGTAAACGATGACACTATGTTACCTAAATCCAGTATTAGACGTCTTTCGAACAACATATGCGATTTAGGGATGGTAAAATTATGTGACGATAATGGAGTAACAGTGGACAACTGCTTTGTTAGTCATGTAAGTTTTACAGGATCAGTTTGGGGTCGAACTAAGAGCCTTTATAGTCGTTAGCTGCAACTTCTCTTGCTTTTCTTTATTGTAAAAAAATCAGCATTTTAGAGGTATTCTAATAGGCATACAACAGTATTTGCAAAATAATACTGCGCTACTAAATAAAAGAAAGATTGTTACCATGACTACTATGTAAATAAATGAATTCTATAGGCCTAGTATATACTGTCCCCTGTTAAAGATAAGACAGCGAAATTGTAATGCAAGAAACATTTAACAGATATGTTAATGATGCCGGAAGGCAAAGTGCATGAAGGAATATTTAACGACGCTGTGTCAACTACTGGGTTATTTAGCGTCGATAGTGAGATGGTATTTGGCGAGATGAGGCCGGGGATTCGCCATAGATTACCTGACATTCGTCTTATTGTTGGAGAAAATCTCGAAAAAACCCAGCCAGGTAATCGGCCCAAGTGGGAATCGAACCCGAGCCCGAGCTCAACTCCGGATCAGGAGGCAAACGCGCTACCGCCTCAGCTATGCCAGTGGCATTCACAGAAGCTGATGTAACTGGTGAAACTCGTGAAAAAGTGTTTGACAGCTACAGGGAGGTTATTGTACTGCGTGACTCAACTCATCGGCTCGCACGGCATTCCCCGGTAGCTTATCAGCGTCTGCCTTGCGTTTCATACGCGCTCCCTTCCACAGCGTAACAACCACCCGTTTTTTGTCAATCTCAGATTTACCATTTAGGCCTATACTGTATATCTGCCAGATGTCGAACTCTGAACTCTGTAATAGCGGATTTAAATTAATGTTTAGATCTAAATATTGTTACATGTTTTTTTTAGTAGGTTATTTTACGACGCTGTATCAACATCTTAGGTTATTTAGCGTCTGAATGAGATGGTGATAATGCCGGTGAAATGAGTCCGGGTCAACACGATTATCGCATTTTGCTCATTGGGTTGTACCAGGTAACTTGTCCCGACCGGGAATCGAACCACCTGGTTTGACCGTGATATTGGACAAGTTTAGAACGATTATCGTGTCGTTAATTTTTGATTTTATTTCAGTTATTTTTTTATTTTATTTCATTTATTTAATTAGCTAGCTAGTGAGTACAAATTAAAATTATAAAAGAAAAATGTTTCTAGCCACTACCGTAAGAGCCAGGCTCGTGTACGGTGTGGTCTTAGCCAATAATATAACATAAAATTCACAAGGGCAGTTTACTGAATACAGTAAGTAACTTAATCCAAACCAATAAATAACACACGACAAAAAAAAAAAAGAGAGAAAAGAGAGACAAAAACACATTTAATATAAATTAACAATCAGACAGAAGATAATAAAAACATGAATATAGTCGACAAAATAGAATAACAAAAAAACATTAATATTTTATGAATAATTTTATAAATTTCTTTTTTAAAAGCTTCAATTTTAAAATTTTTCAAAGTTGGAAAATGGTTTGTAATTTTATTATAAAGTCTTGGGCCGAAACTAGCACTTGTATGACATTTCGGCTCAATTAATGGGAAAGTAGACTTTTGTCTTCGAGTACGATATTAATGTCGATTAGATTTATGTTTTATTTGATTTCTGTGTAGTAAGTTAGTAAACTATATTTATAAATTTCTTCAATAGTTAATACTTTAAAATCTGTATAAGTTAAATTTGTTGGGTAATCCATATTTTTGGTTAGACAAATTTTTATTAATCTTCTGTGTAATAAAATTAATGGATTAAGTACAGATGATGCTACTCCACCCGAATTTATTATACCTGAAACCACTTGCTTCTCTCCCATTGGGCATCAAGTTTCGTTTCTCCCTCAGGCCATCCAGCCGGAGCACTTTTACTTCAGTCTATGTCGTCTGACTTTTGAATCACCCGGTATTATTTATGTCTTTGAAATAATACGTAGGCCTACTTCATGAAAGTAAAGGCCCATTCACAATGAAAATTAAACAAAAACATAACATAAGCATATAACCTTGTGTCCATGTTATTTAATGAAAGCATTCACAATGAATTACATAAGCATAAACTTAATCTTAATCATAAGACGTTAACATGAAAGTTTGCAAATTCCAAACTTTCATGCTTATGTTTATGCGGTTTGGAAACAGTACAAAAGCGGAAAGCGTGTTTTCACTTTTTGTTTAACATCTCATGGGCTTTGCCTACAGGCAATATTTTGATCTATTGGCCGTGATGATAGCTAGGCGCGCAACATGGAATCATATGACGAAAAGTTGATTATTTTACATCTCCGTTTCTTTGATTTCAAGTATTGAAAGCCATATACTGATGCCATTGTAGTTATTAGAAACATAAATTGAATAGCTACATCGTCAGTCATTGTGCAATTCTCCATTTTTATGTAATAGATTCTGTAGTTTTGTTGATTCGGTATGTTTGTTTCCACACACGTGTTATGTTTACGTTATGTTTAATTTTCATTGTGAATGGGCCTTGGCTACTTAAGTTTGTGGCATATGTTTATGTGCTTATGTTAATTTTTACGTTATGTTTAATTTTCATTGTGAATGAGCCTTAACTGTTAACGGAAATATTTAAAACTTGTACAGTAGAACCCCGATTATCCGTCACCCTATTAACCGATTGTTGGATTATCCGTCTGTCATTCTCTCCTTTTTTGTTGCAGAAAAAATATTGAGTACTGCACAATACATTAGTACGTATTTCCTTTTTATAGAGAGTGATATTACAAGCCTTTTGCCCTTACACATTATGACCTACTGTTCGAGTGACCTGTTTAATTTCTCTGCAAAACGTCTTCCAGAAGTTCCAAAAGAATACAATGTTGTGCTAAGTATCGAAGAGATGTGCATGTAATTGAGTGATTTTGGAAAAGAGGAACTGTGATTCATCTCACATCGGAATACGAGGTTGGAGTTAGAACTGTGCGAGATTTAATAACAAACAAGGATAAAGTGTATAAATTACTTAAATCTATAACACGAGACTTACAGTTTTCCTATGTTTTCACAGAAATCCATCACAGGAAGTTTCCTTGGCCCTTAGAAACCCGCCATTGACTTTCATTCATAGTGTTCTGTCACTGCAAACCCAGCATTCTCCAGTCTTTCCTATTTTCTGCCTTCATCTTAGACTTCGCATATGATCCACATATCTTAATGCCGTCTATTATTTGATATCTTCTTCTGCCCCGAAATCTTCTCCCGTTCAGTGAATCCTTCAGTAGGCAGTTTCTTCTCTGTCAGTGACCCAGACAATTCCTATTTTTCTTCCTAATCGGTTTCAGCATTATTCTTTCTTCACGCACTCTTTCCAACAGAGCTATTATACAGGGACATCACTTTATTTTTACTAACATTTTTAACATTAACCTGGCTATACTCGGAAACACTGTTCCCCCCCTTCCATTACAGGAGTTTGGAGTTGCTAGTGCAATATGTAAACAAATCATTTTACTAGCTATAGGAGGAGAGAAAAGTAGTGTATCCATTTATGTTACAGGGAAATCTAGTATTACGATTTTCAGTTTGGTCATTACTTTACAGTATTTTATCAAAAAACAGTAGAATAGTAACAATTTTTTTTCACAAACTCAAGTCTTCAGGTGGTTATACTGTATATATTATGTAATGTCTACTTTATTCAGCATATTACTTACTAATCTAATTTATTCCTGAGAATTTTGTGAGCACTTCCGTAAGAAACCCCAATTTCTACAGCTAACTTCTTGACTGACTTATTAGGACCTCGCTGCATCCTTTCTCTAGCATCTTCTACAGCATCGTCTGTCACTTTTGTTGGCCATGTTACACTTTTCTTCTTTTCTGTTCTCTAAATTTATCTACCAGATTAATGGCATTTCTACGAAAATATTCCGTAATGATATAATCAGGAAATTGTGAAAAAAAAAAAAAAAACTGTTGTTCAAATTCGGTTACATTGTAATTGCAGTTTCCATCATCGCCCTTCATACCTACAAACACTAAAACAAAACTCTTGTTTAAATAATGCTGTTAAGTACCGTACCATATTATGGGGTGCCGTACTTTCGGTAACTCTAATCTTCACTTGTGCTCAGTCCACACAGATAAATTCAGTTATGCTACACACCATACTTGTGTGAAAATAAACTTCAATAATATAAGCTCTTCTTCTATAGAAAATGCAACATATTTCTGAAACACACTGTAGTCTGTACTGTTTATTTCACTGCTAGCAACAGCGGCCGTAAGTTTGTGTGACTGACGTTAGCAAGGACATTAGTGAAAGAGGTGGGAGTCAAGTACAGTTAGAAACGCAGGTACAATAAAAATTGAAGTAAAAATAAAATGATGTCCCTGTACTTAAAACTTCTGATCCACCACCTAATGTATTAAAACATATGACCACGGAGAAAATTACGAAACTGTATTATGCAACACTTAATTTATGAAAGTCTTCTAAGGTACGGATTATCCAATTTTTTCGATTAACCATTCAGCTCACCCCCCTTCATTACCACGGATAATAGAGGTTCTACTGTAATTAGAAACCATAGGCCTATATCAACTTCTTGAGAAGGATTTTTGTACCTACAGTTGAACCCAGAATTTCAAAATTAACTGACGGTTTCTCCGTAACTGAGCTTCACCTTGTACTACATTATCTTATCATCACTATGGCAGCTCACAAATAGGTCTGCATGGAGTTAAATAAGCAGTAATTTTATATTTGGTCTTGTTTGTCTCTCCCGCTGTTTCGTAATACGAGACAACCGAGTTCCGGACGCTTCTCTCTTCCGCGACTCACTATAATTTAGACTTGCGGATTACATCATAATGTACAATGCAGTCTGATGAAAAGGATACATAGATGAATATGAATGCATGTATAAGGCTATTCTAAATTACTAACCCTGGAAATGCAAGTAAAAAAGCTTTTACAACCAGTGTAAATCATGGATGCCGCGAAGATCTTTCAGGGAACTGAAACATTTGTGTGTGTTTTTTGCAGGCGTGTCCCTCTAGCTAGAAAATTGTGATGCAGACGTAGCAGTGAGCAGTGTAAAACTTAACGTTTCCTCCCTCAACCCCTTCCACTAACCCCTGCATGATAGGGAAACGATAGTATCAGTGGCGCTTCGCAATATCTGTATCGAAGTAGTTCTATTCCGTGTCCATTTTGAAGAAAAACTTCCATTCGCAGTGGAAGGAAAAAATTTAGTATCTGATTATGAGGTAAAAGGTATCCCCGTAACATGCCGTGAAGGCATGGGGGGCATGGAGGTAGAGCACCATGCTTTCCATGACCTTGGCACTAGAATGAGGTGGTGTGGTCGGCACCACGCTCTGACCGCCTTTTACCCCCGGGAAGGACCCGGTACTGAGTGAACCTCGGGGCCGTTCTGAAAGTTTGGCAACGAGAAAAAATCCTGTCACCACCTGGGATCGAACCCCGGACCTTCCAGTCCGTAGCCAGCTGCTCTACCAACTGAGCTACCCGGCCGCCATCTGATTATGAGAGAAATATTAAATGCCTCATTTGCTGCAAGGTTTTACGTGGCTTTCAAAACTAATATAAAACACATGTCACCCCCAATATTTTGATTTAAAGGGTAAGCTCTACCTGCGTTATTATTATTATTATTATTATTATTATTATTATTATTATTATTATTATTTATTACTATTACTATTATTATTAGTCTTAATGATATTGTCATGTGCTGAACTGTAATTGGCCCCTGGCTGTTTTAGAGCACATTAAAATTATTATTATTATTATTATTATTACTATTATTATTATTATTATTACTATTGTTATTATTATTAATATTATTACTATTGTTATTATAAGTATTATTACTATTGTTACTATTATTATAAGTATTATTACTATTGTTACTACTACTAATAATAATGATAATAATAATAATAATAATAATAATAATAATAATAATAATAATAATAATAATGTTGCATAGAATCTATATATGCATCAAGAACAATTTTTTTTTCGTAGTTGAACATTATGAAATCAAAATATAGGATACATGGACAAGAACCTTCAGGCACAATTACATGTGTGTATCAGATATAACACCAGATTTTCAAGTTATTTCTGCTCGAGTCGTTGTAAAATATTAGGGGACAATAATGGTTAAACATAGTATTACTTATTATTATACACACATTTTATATAATCAAGTTCTTTACAGTGAATTATTGATTGAATTGATATAGGAATGACGTAATTAATAATTGGTTGATACCGGTAACAGTTCATTAGTATATCAATTGATAGTCTACATCAGAAGCATTATACATTGGCTCGCTGACGAGAGTAACATGCATTATATTAATTTTTAACATGCATTATGTTCATTATCAAACAAATATTGATTGTGCTAGTATAAAAGTAACTGTAGGAAAAATGTCATGGAATAATTTTGTGTAAAATATATTATTTATGTTGATAAACAGCCATTCGTAACAGCTAATTGAAGTAATCCACCACTGCCACATTTTGTGATTTGTATCGGCTACCTCTTCATCCCCACTCCTCAAACATAGACTGAAGTGTTGCGGGTTGTATTCAGCAGTGTTTCGGCGCTATCTGTTGCTTTGGGCACGTCTGATGTATGGTATGTATATATGTATGCATGTTACTTGGTTATTTAACGACGCTGTATCAACTACGAGGTTATTTAGCGTCGATGGGATTGGTGATAGCGAGATGGTATTTGGCGAGATGAGGCCGAGGATTCGCCATAGATTACCTGACATTTGCCTTACGGTTAGGGAAAACCTCGGAAAAAATCCAAAGCGGGAATCGAACCCGCGCCCGAACGCAACTCCGGGTCGGAGGCAAGCGCCTTAGCCGACAGAGCTATGCCGGTGGCTGTATGTATGTATGTATGTATGGGATTGAATTTTGGGAGGGGACACTACGAACCAGCACTGCAACCTTGAAAGAGCATTTTTTTTAAGTTGGTTATTTAACGACGCTCTATTAACTACTAGGTTATTTAGCGTCGATGAAATTGGTGATAGCGAGATGGTATTTGGCGAGATGAGGACGAGGATTCGCCTTAGATTACCTTGCATTCACCTTACAGTTGGAAAACCTGGAAAAAATGGATGGTAATCAGGAGCGGGGATCGTACCCGCGATTGAATTTAACTTCAGATCGGCAGGCAAGCGCCTTAACTGACTGAGCCACGCCGGTGGCTTGAAAGAGCTATTGCGCTAACCCTCAACCTAGGCACATTCCCAACTCACACCAGCTGACTACACTAAGGTTCACTGCGTACCCAGGTTTCGAGCAGGCAATCCCACTCGTCTCGAGGCCAGCCTCCTCCGTGCATCGTCAGCCGTCTTCGTGGAATGCTGTCGCAGTTGAAAGCTGAACGGACTGATGTAGTTGCCTAATATGAGGAAAATGGAGAACCCTGAGAACAACTGCGACCTTTTTCTTCACTAGTGTCGAACCCGGACCGCATGTGCGACAGGCCGAAGGTCTTACCACTCACTTACCGCAGAGAGCCTTTATTGTGTGTGATGTGCATATGTACGACATACATCTGTAATGTATACAACATTTTTCTCTTTGAACTTGTTTGTTTTTGGAAATCGTTTATGAATATACGTATATGTACAGTTTCCAGCCCGAAGGAATATAATGCAGTGTAATATAAGTTCATAAATGACTGGCTGATACTGGGTCTACAAATGCAAAGACTGTTACAAGCTAATGCTAACATGGTTACATCGTCCTTGGCTAGAAGAAATCGTTAGTCACTTGCGTTGGCCTTCAATGTCATCCGATCCAATCCCGTTTACACCGCGGCATTACGCTTACTGTGGATAGGTTTCTACAATTTCAACCCCCTTGCTGTTATTTAATAAGTTCAAATGTTCAATTACCAATATCATAGTAAAGATATGATTGTTAGATTTTCGTTGTGTGAAAATGGTTAAATAATTACGCATTTATAATGCGATTATTTCAACACTTAAAAAAATCCAAACAAATCTCCCGAATCAACTCACATGCTCTGATGTCTCACTCTTTAAATACTATATGTGATATAAAAAAGAATAAAGGTATCCCTTTCAAATGCCATGAAGGCGCATGGGGACATATATAGTAGATCAGCGGTGACCAAAGCGAGTGTCGTGATTACATCGTGTAATCACGGACATTCAAACGGGTACGAGGAGTTTCCTGTACATTGCTGTGTGTTTCATTCACGTACTGAAGGCAAGCAGTGGCGGTATCATGTCGCTCTACAAACTCTGTCTCTACAAGCAGTAAGAGGTGGTTTCGTAAAGAATGAGAAGGAGAATTTTTTTGTTGTTCTGTCGGACAAAATGTGATATGTTTACTTTGCTCAACAGTTCAATTAGGAGTATATAGAAACATTAATTGCCACGCTGAATAATGTATTAGCCTATTATTATTATTATTATTATTATTATTATTATTATTATTATTACTGATCACTATAATTCTTCTGTACGTGCATGAATATTGATATGTTTATATCATCTCCCTAGAAGGATAAAATTAAGATTTAAACTCAATTTTATCTTCTTAACCTTTAGATGAGGGTAACTATTTATTAGTTATTCATTTAATAATAATTTGTAGGAAAACTGATTCAATATTATGTGCCAACGAACTGTTAAACGCCAGGAATTGACATGTCTTAAATAATAGCCAGGAAGAGAAAGATGACATAAATAAATGTAAGGAAGTCAGCTACCTAATGGGATTTGAAATATCTCGTTCTCTAAAGCCTTTTAATAGAACAGAATATCTCAAAAGAGTAATGATTAAAATAACTTAAATAACTTGTTCATAAGAAGTTTTTAATTTTGAAAAACTACGAATTTCTCGACCATGTATGGAGAGAAGAATTTAGAAAATTCCTGATTATGTTCAAGAGGAAGGTTAAAAAAAAGAAGGAAGAAAAATCGTATATTATTCACTGGCTCTTGATGACAGCAGTGACATTACTGATACAGCAAAGCTCGAGATTTTTATCCGCGGGATTGATCAAGATGTTAGTACAGGAACCATCACTGGTTGTACAGGGACATCATTTTATTTTTACTTGCATTTTTATTGTACCTGCATTTCTGAATGTACTTCACTCCCACTCCTTCACTAATGTCCTTCCTCCCGCCAGACACACAAACTTACGGCCGCTGTTGCATTCGAAGTCTTCAAGCAGTGAAATAAACACTGCAGTGTATAGTGTGTTTCAGAAATATGGTTGCGTTTTGTACAGAAGAAAAAACGAATATTAATAATATCGTACTAAAAATTATATTGAAGAAACGATAAATTAAATTTCAGAGAATATGCTTCAAAATGTTTTTAATAATATGCGTGAAGAATTGAAGCCTGCATTGTATTGAACGTGAACCACTTTCAGCAACTTGTTTAAAAATTCAGATTAGCTTATTTTGAATTGAGGTGGCTAGAAGCAAAGGAATGCTAGTGACATTTGTAATAACATGAGTTAAGTGCATCCGGTGTAAGCTAAAGTATGTAAAATTTTAGTGGCAAAGGGATATTTTAATCGCATCACACATTAAAATTTAAATACAAATTTCACCGGTTTTACGAAAGCTTAAATATGTAAACCCCATTTTCTCAAAAGTAACTTAAGTGCACTTATAGCCTTTACTTATGACCCCCACAATTTAAATGCACTCTCTGTATTGTATGTTAACATCAATAATTAATATGCTAAATAAAGTAGACATTACATAATGAACATAGCCGCCTGAAAAGTTGAGTTTTTGAAAAAGAAATGTTACTACTCTACTGTATTTTGATAAATTCCGTAAAAATGATGATCAAACTGAAAATCGTAATATCGTATTTCCCTACAACATAGGAGGATACACTACTTTTCTCTCCTCCTATACCTAGTAAAATGATTTGTTTACATATTGCACTAGTAACATCAAACTCCTGTAATGGAAGGGGGCAACAGTGTTTCCGAGTATAGCAAGGTTAATGTTAAAAATGTTGGTAAAAATAAAGTGATGTCCCTGTAGTTTTCATGCCCAGTACCTTTCCTCCGTCTCCTTACTTCATAGGCTCTGTCGCATGTAATCACTGCAGCTCGAGTTTTGCTCACCACTGCAGTAGATTGATCTTCATGCTTTGATAACCTTGGCAACAGAATGAGGTGGTCTTTCACCTCTAGGGAAAAGTCTTTGCTCAATTTGACAGGGGAAGGACCGTTTTGGAAGTTTTGGTAACGTGAAAATTCCGCCACCAATCGGGATTGATTGCATCCACGAAGGCTGGACTCTTGCACGTAGGCCGTTTAAGGCCCGGTCAAACAGAACGCGGACTGTCCGCGCGGACGGGAGGATCGCAGTCCGCCAAGGACTGAGGAAGTCAACGCGGACAGTGCAGGACGAACCAGTGTGGAAACAATTGTTGCCAAGTGCAGTAGTCATCGTATTTTCTCGATTTGTTTCTAAATTTGTTTGAAATTGTACTTTTACATTCGTTTTTTCTCCTGGATTAATTAACATGTCCAGCAGCTCCTCAGATAAAGAAGAATTGCTCCTTCTGTTCGCTTTGAGCCGTTCATCAAAGTGGAAAAGGAAGTGGATGCATGAAATAAATTAAAAAAAAAAGAGGGGAACTAAGCGAATTTCAGAGACACTGTAATGAACTGAATTCGTTTGAAGACCGTTTTTGCGACTATTTTGGAATGTCTAAACAACAGTTTGAGGAATTATATAGCCTTATAGAACCAAAAATATTGAAAATGACAACAAACTGTAGGAGACCGATTGGAACGAAGGAAAGACTAGCGATCTGCTTGAAGTAAATAAAAGATTTTCGTTTGTATTTTAAACTGTATTTAATACTAATCAACTGAAAAATAAGTATTGCCTATAGAAAAGAAAACACGACTCAGAAAACAGTATTATTTCGTAGACAAAATTACTATTGAGAAGTACTATTATTTCCCTCTTGCGGTTTATTTACGAGCTGCAGTACGTT